>CALNVZ010000983.1:13338-46983 GCA_940671915.1 Paracentrotus lividus
GGTTGGCAAGCGAGAACAATGTATTTTTTTGAGCAAAAATGAAATGTAAAAAAAAAAAAAAACCCTGACTGACCGACCTACCTGCAAGTTCTGACCGCCCACAAAACATTTTTTTTTTTTTGGTCACTACATGTAATAGGTGTAATTTTGTGAAAATTGATGTGTATATTAGGGCGTGTGAAATCACCACTCACCTTTGGGGCTATTATAAAGACTATTTATTTCACCATAACTTTTAACCTCTGCACCTCTGACAAATTTGTTGAAATGAAAAAAATAATGTTACAAACAATGCTACTCACTTGGCATGCTTTGTGCCATTGGTGCAAAATTTTGCATTTTAGCAATTACAAATTATTGAAGGTTCTCAGATCTTCTCCTGATCTTTCAACAGATCATTGTGATGACTTTAAAACTGATTGCTAATTTTATTAATGACTACTTTTTACAAATCGCATCGGATCTTCCTAAACTCGATAAAAATAAAATTGCCGGCATTTTTACCATCACTTTCCAAATGTCCAACAATTGAACCTTATGACGTGTATAAAACGTTACGTAAACTC
Source organism: Paracentrotus lividus (assembly GCA_940671915.1). Taxonomy (NCBI): domain Eukaryota; kingdom Metazoa; phylum Echinodermata; class Echinoidea; order Camarodonta; family Echinidae; genus Paracentrotus; species Paracentrotus lividus. The sequence goes on from CALNVZ010000983.1 coordinate 13,905, forward strand.
AAGCTACAGAAAGCAAGCATTTCCAATGATTACCTGTTCGTGTGATACGTGAGTTTGCAGTGAACTTAGTACACCATTGGCCAAATATTTTGAATTCTTCTTTGAATTAGGAGTGTTTCCCCAAATTTGGAAAACATGCTGAAATTATTCCAGTTCCAAAGTCCCAACCACCCACAATTGGTGAACTAAGACCAATTGCACTAACGTCATATTTTGCTAAGACTGCAGAATCTTTTATTGCAAAATGGTTGTGGGAAGACATTTCTGACAAAATAGATCCATACCAGTTATTGGGAAGGAAAAACCTGTCTACTTGTCATTATTTGGTTGGATTGCTACATGAATGTTTTAAAAATGCTGACAAACCCAAATCTATATCCACAATAATTCTTACTGATTTTTCGAAAGCCTTCGATAGAATCAATCATAATATTCTTGTCACGAAATTATTTGAGTTTGGTGTTTAGACCTTGTATAATATCATTAGTTAGTTGATTTCTTAATTTTCGCATGCAAACTGTCAAGTACAAAGGTCAATTATCTCAATCGAAGTATAACGGTGTTGGAGTTCCACAAGGCACAAAAGCTTGGCCAATTCTATTTTTAGTAATGGTTAACGATATGTGTAAAAACTCGACTCTATCATATTTTAAATATGTAGACGATTTGACAATAGCTGATTGTAGAACCGATACACAGATTTCTAAATTTGTCTAATGAAATTGAGTCACTTGTATATGGACATTGCAGAACGACATGAGACTGAATCCATCAAAATGTTCTATAATGTCAATTTCTTTCTAAACAACCGTTACAACCACAAGTAATTCATATCAATAACACTCCATTAACATCTGTAAATAATGTAAAGATTCTTGGTATAAAAATTCAAAATGATCTTAAATGGAATGTTCAGGTGTCTGAAATGATTAAGAAAAGTAACAAAAATTGTTCATGCTACGAAAATTAAAAAGTTATAATTTACCTCAGTGTGACTTCTCACAATATATATTGGATATGTAAGACCGTGTCTTAGAGTATTGTGTACCTCTCTTTAATGCTGGATTAACAGTCAAACAATCAAATGATATAGAGAGCATCCAAAAAAGAGCCTGCAAAATTATTATAGGTTTTAACTCATATACTACTTATGAAAATGCTTTAGAACTGCTCACAAATACCAACCCTAAAGAGCCGGCGTGAAAAACTTTCGTTGGATTTTGCGATTTCTTTGGAAACAACAAGAATTTTGCCAATCATGGTTACCTGGATTGAAAAACTAACAAATTCAACTTAAGAAATGTAAACAAATACCAAGATTTCAAATGTAGAAACAAAAAGATTCCAAAATTAGCGCACTTCCTTATCTAACACGTTTATTGAATTGCCACCATAGCAATCAAAAACTCCTGAAATACTTACATGGCTGTTATATTGCTTTTTACTACGCATTTTAATTGAGTTATTTGTATTTAATATGTCTCAATGTCTATGATCATTATATTTACTATCAATGTACTATTACACTTTTATATCCATGTTTTTTGTTTTTTTTAAATAATGTTTAGTATCATATTATTGTAATAAGCATTGTTATTGTACAAATATATTTTCTAAACGTTGTAAAATATGTACAATTCAGTCTCTGTACTGCGATACATGTTTCTTATAATAAACCTTTATTGAATTGAATTGAATTGAATTGAATTCTGTAGAGTTAAAAAGAAGAAATCAAACTACCCATAACAACATCCCATACATTGTGTGTGTAATAGCAACGTGCATCTCAAAAGTTATGCTGGCTACTTGAGTGCATATAACTATCAATGATTCTTAGTATAAATTGCTCCCACCATGACTACTACTACTGGAGATGGTACACTTATAGTCATCTTCCTGTCCTTTCCACATTCAGCAATATATGCCTATACATTTGTAGTTTCTCAGAGTATTAAGTCTAACCCATCATAAATTGGCACATAATGCCCTTCCCCAAAATAATCTGCCTTCTGTAATCTTGTGTTTCTGCTTTCAGCAACGCCTAGTCTCATCCCACTCCAACAGCTACCTGTCTGTGATCCCTCTGACATTCAATTCTGCTTGCCACTGCGTGCCCTCCGACCTTCAATTCTGCTATTACCGCTGCGTGCTCTTCGACCTTTAATTCTGCTTGCTAACTCCACTATTAGCACTGGATCATCAGGTATGTTAATACCTTCCGATATTGTCTAACCATTACATTATCCTTTTTTCTGACCATCTGGGCAATGTGGGGGAATTTATGTCTCGCATCATGTGCTTTGAAAGCCATTATCCAAAATTATTGTCACCCTGCACGTCAAGTCGGCTTTTAAGTCGCATAGGCCTATTTTAAGCTAGGGCTGAAATAAACATGTCGGGGTGAATTTTAACCATTGTGGATTTTCTTCAAAAATGGTTGATAAATACCTTGTATCTAACTAAGAAATTAATCTCAAATTGAAGACCTCAAGTTGACAATTAAGAGGTTTTTTAAAACATACAGTCAAGTTCTAAGGGATTGTTCATTTTAAAATCAAATGTCCTGTTTTGGATCCTGAGCAAATGGAAAATGCTATGACTTTGCCACTTGCAGCGGTAAATTCTAGATTTTTTCAATCGGGGGAATTCCCCTTTTTGAAAATTCCACCTCTATTCAAAAGTATATAGCCAATTCTTCCATTTTTAGCATTTTCCTCTTTTTGGCTTGACCATAATCTCATGCCTGTAAGCAACAATGGTGCAAAAGAGAATTTCTTTCAAAAAATCATCTAAAAGGAAAGAATTTAAGGCCTAATTTAAGAAGGAAATAATTGGTATCTATTTAGGAAATTGGCACATACAATGCTGATCTAGGCCTATTTTTTACGAATGAAAAGCAAGTTTCAATATCATATTTGCATTGATGATAATGAATATTACAAAAAGTGTGCTTGGGTAAATTTTAGAATACCTACCATTTTTAGTCTTGTGTCAAGTCTTGCCCTTCCCCAAAATAATCTGCCTTCTGTAATCTTGTGTTTCTGCTTTCAGCCAACGCCTAGTCTCATCCCACTCTAACAGCTACCTGTCTGTGATTCCTCTGACATTCAATTCTGCTTGCCACTGCGTGCCCTCCGATTCAATTCTGCTTATACCGCTGCGTGCTCTTCGACCTTTAATTCTGCTTGCTAACTCCACTTGATAGCACTGGATCATCAGGTATGTAATACCTTCCGATATTGTCTAACCATTACATTATCCTTTTTTTCTGACCATCTGGCAATGTGGGGAATTATGTTTCGCATCATGTGCTTTGAAAGCCATTATCCAAAATTATTGTCACCCTGCACGTCAAGTCGGCTTTTAAGTCGCATAGGCCTATTTTAAGCTAGGGCTGAAATAAACATGTCGGGTGAAGTGGATTTTCTTCAAAAATGGTTGATAAATACCTTGTATCTAACTAAGAAATAATCTCAAATTGAAGACCTCAAGTTGACAATTAAGAGTTTTTAAAACATACAGTCAAGTTCTAAGGGATTGTTCATTTTAAAATCAAATGTCCTGTTTTGGATCCTGAGCAAATGGAAAATGCTATGACTTTGCCACTTGCAGCGGTAATTCTAGGATTTTTTTACATCGGGGGAATTCCTCCTTTTTGAAAATTCCACCTCTATTCAAATATATAGCCAATTCTTCCATTTTTAGCATTTTCCTCCTTTTTGCTTGACCATAATCTCAGCCTGTAAGATCTCTCTCATGGCAAAAATTAACATTGAATTAATTATAGCATAAAATATAAAACTGATCAGATATAAAGGAAATGGCTTGGATTTATTGCCTCTGCTTTTATAAATTTGAACACCACTGGACGTAATTCATATGAATCTATAAACCAAAGTCAATCATTATACTCAATTTTATACTCAACATATTTTGGCCGAACTTCCCTTTTCTACCAAATTCAAAATCCCAAAATACCTCTTCACCTTTGATGATCAGACTGGAACCGTATCAAAATAACATTCAAATAAAGCTGGATAATATTGTAACATGTACTTTCTGAAAATACACAGTCACAGTCACAACTGTGATATCATCCATTCGCTTCTCTGTAGGATTTGTCTACAGAGATTATGGCTGCAATCCCAAAATTCATGCTCCATCTGCCCCCCCCCCACAAAATGCATGCTCAATCTGCCATCCCAATTGCATGCTCTTCATCCCAATTGCATGCTCTATCATCTTCCATCAAAAATGCATTATTATTAATATTATTTATTTAGGCACACGCTCAATCCTCAAGATTCCCTTCCAAACACTCGCACCATCTACACGAATGGCTTAATTATCTTCAACCGCATGCGTCAACGGTACGCAGGTCTGAATTGGGAGGACTTTGGACACTTTCACCCATAAACATCTCCACCCAATGTGAGTACAGACACTATCCCAACAGTCACTTTCAAAATCAAAATCAGTAGGTGTGAGAGGATGCATTCCCTGTATGGGCAATGCATCCTCTCACCACCAGAGTTCTTCATCAATAACAGTCATTTCTCCAACCACAGGAACGTAAGGGCTCACTTCAAAACTCAACCAGCGGTTGACCGCCCGGCTCTGGCGTTTCTGGCCGGTTGCCATTGTTCATAACAATAGTAACCGGTCAGAACACCGGTTGAGTTTTGAAGTGTTCCATAACACAAAATTATGTGCAACATCAGTTCAAGACATGTACCGGTACAATAAAATCCTTTCACCATGCCTTCAACAAGCACTCCATGTAGCCAAACTAATTGTACCTGATGATTTTGCTAACACTTTCACCTTTTATTGTCCAACACTATCATTAACATTTAACCCATACCCCCAAATCTTCATATCAGAATGATGTTTTATATATATTTAATTCTTTCTTATTCCAGATATCACCATGCTAGCACAATACCTGGAAACAGGGGACCTGGATGCAGCCATGGCAATATTGAATCACCCGACGGTAAATAACGTGACGTTATCAGAAGTCTTGACCACCACATCAGAAAACACAAGGAGGAAGTACACTTCCCCTGCGATTCCCTCATTCACATATGTCATCACTCACAAGTGAAGCGGGTATGGGAGCAAGGGAACAACCTCTCAAGAGGAGTGTAGTGGAAGTATCGGGGCAGTATTCAAAGAATTCGATAATGCACTTATAGGTACACTCCCTCACAGTGGTTGTTCATTCATTCGCCATATCTCTTTACCAGTGAAGCGATTATGGGAGCAAGTGAAAAACCAGAGCCAGGGTAATGTTGAAGATTTGACAAGGCCACAGTACTATGGGACATGGTGCAGTAGTGGTCCATGTAGATGTATATAACGATGGCTAACAAATCTGTGTAAAGAATAATGCTTTATTAAATATTACATGTACATGTATGGATGGTAGTTATAACCCGACTTGTACACTGCGCTAATAATCAGGGAGCACATTATTTCAGAATATACAAGTGCATTGCGTTAATAAATGAACAAAAAGTGATGCAGCCCATGATTGAATGATGAACATTGGTTTTGATCTTTATTTCACTTATAAACCACAAGTTCCCAAGGAAATCATGTAAATTAAGGCCAAATAGCCAATCATTGTGGTTGCATCAAGTCGCAAAGGTCATTCAAGGGATTTTCATTTATAAGCGCATGTGCATAAATACGGTACAAATTTGAAAAGATCATGTACTATATAACAACAAAAAAGCAAGATCATGGTCAGAAACTAAAACATGAAGAGGAATCTCAGGTACATGTATTTTGAATTACCCAATAACACCATGGGATGCGTTGGAGATGGATTAGAGAAATGGTCATGGTGGTTAAGTTTCAGCGGTTTGTGAGGTTTCTCATGGGACATATAGTACATGGTAGTGATGGTACAGTTGGCTGATAACTGTGTTATATGTGCATTTACTGTATAGACACATGCGAGTATGAAAGAATACAGCTTGTTTTAGCACTGATTTTACAAGGTTACATTTCCTGATCATATACAAATGTTGGTAAATTTGTTCTCTATAATAGCCCATGTCTGTAAAAACGGGCCTGTCAATATTTTGAAATAAAATTCATACAAACATTTTAAATACTCATTTCCAAACTGAATTCATGAAATCAGTAGCTGTCAATTACATTTCAACCAGTCTTCATTAGTGCTGAGGGATATTTGTGTATGTTTGCACTTGTAAACAGATATACCAGTAGGTAAATGCTGGTTTACTTTTTGTTTACACATGTGTTTATATTTGTGAGTTAAGTACACTCCTATCATAAGCACAGTGTCTAATTACACATAAATACGGTAAACCTAGAGTATCATTAAACCAATATGCAGGAGTCATCTGTGTGCAGTAGTGATTTATGGAAATTCTACGTCTACTGCATACATGGTACTAGGACTACATGCATGAGCATAAATACTTCATTTAAAACGGATAAAGACCATTTTGTTTGACCTGCAGAAGAGGATAGAAGAGTTGGCTATCAATAGGAAAATACATGTATATTAGGGTAGCACTAGCTTGTTACTCCTGAAATAATAGCTGATTGTTCACTTTGTAAAAATGTTCTTGAGATAAAGATTGTCACAAAGAAAATCCTCTTTGTGTACTGTAGCAAATTTATTGAATGTGGCATTTATTCATGTTAGAAAATGAAGTCTTAAAGCGTTCAGTCTGAACTTGGAAGGAATTGGCCAGCCATGAAATTATGACAGAAAAAATGCTTACCAAGGCCAATTTTCAATCTGGGTACTTGGTTAACTTATGTACAATGGTGTCATTGTCTTTTATTGGCCACTGGCACAGGCGGGGAGGGATATCTTATCCACATTCTTACCCTCCTGCATACCCTTCAACCATTTCCCCTCAAGAACACCATGTAAACGTTTGTCCACCACAATATCGTACATCAAGTGAGCATGATTTCAACACGTAAAAAAACCCCAAGGGCCCTTGGAATTTATTCAGAATTTTCATTATTGATGAGATATCCACGCATAATAGGATTTGCACATGTCTTTACCCATCATACCCCCCTGACTTCAATACACGAACCTCATGTACAGGTAACCCCCTTCATCTGGCCAGACGCAACACATGGCATCTATCTCTGGTTCCGAAAAACTCTGGGTTTAACTAAGATGTTACGTAAAATGGCAAGATATAAAGGCTGAGATAAATGTACAAAAAATAGAGATTCTGTATAATGTAGTCTTTTGGTATCAACATTTGAAATACAAAGGTAAGGTGTTCAAATAATACTTTCCAGTTATAGTAACTCAGATGTTACATAAAATGGCATGATATAAACGTACAAAAAAAAAAATTAAAAAATAGAGTTTCTGCATAATGTAGTCTTTTGGTATAAACATTTGAAATACAAAGGCAAGGTGTTCAAATAATACTTTTCAGTTATAGTAACTCAGATGTTACATAAAATGGCATGACATAAATGTACAAAAAATAGAGTTCTGCATAATGTAGTCTTTTGGTATCAACATATGAATACAAAGACAAGGTCTTGATTATAGCCATTCAGTGGTACCATGTTTCATTTACATGTTACACAAAACATTATTTTAGAATAAAGTCTGAGATGTACAAAAATAGAATGACTCAGTCTGCTGCATAACACAGTCTGCTGCTATCAACAAATCAAGCAATGGTTATGTGTACATGTGTCACTCAAGATGTTCCATAAAATGACAATGTTTTAGAGTCTGATGCTATCAACACACATGTATCAAAGGCAGGGTGTTCAAATATTTTTCTTCTTAGTAATGACACTTACAAAACTAGAAAATACATCTAGTGTGACCTGATAACCTGTTATATAGCATCAAATTATATGGTGCACTACCTACAGTACATACATGAGTGATTGAATTACTATTTGCTATTCTTGATCAATATTACGGTCACGGCACCATTCAGCATGCAGAGCATCGCGAAACTCGATAAAAGTGTCAGCATCTTCATCCTGCAATAATATAAATGAGCCATCTATTGAATCTGAGTCACGTAACAGGGACAATTTTCCTGCAGTATACAGCCAAAATATTAAAGCCATATCCATATAGAAAACTTGAATGTTTCTCTCGCTTTCATATTGTTCAAAATTTTGTTTAAATTCATCAAACATGGTAAATTCTTCGTCTGTCACGGAGAGATGTTCATTGATTACAGGGATTATATGTCCCGATTTTGCTAGATGTGCTGCCCAGTAACGAGTCATATCAGACTGCCCCAATAGAACAGAATTATTCTCTACAGGATCCACTGGGTTGTAAATTTCATTGAATTCACCTCGGTAGTCAACATGGATGTTCGCTAACAAATCACCCCGTGTCATTTTTTTCACCTGGTCTACAAGGGAAGCAATTGCGGCATTTAACTGTGGAGTTTCTGAATGTACTTTTGTTTCCTTTGCATTACTTTTTGCAGATCTCTTTGATTTTCTGATCTTTGCATTTTTAGTTTCTGATTTTGCATTTGTTTTTGCTTGAACTTGCCCAGTTGGCACACTTTGAGTATGGTCTGTTAAGCTATAATAATGGCTTTCGGACAAATGGCCCAGCAGAAACATTGGTGTATTCCTGGGTTTATAATTTGCTGGGGTGAGAATACGAAGTGAGTTACCAGGGATGCTTGATACAATAGTGATCTCTACAGAAAATATATTTGATGCAGCTATCAATGTCAGTTCATCTCCCCAAACACCATCTTGGCCAAGTTCCTCAAGGTAGCTCTCCCAACTACGATTAGCTACCCAGTCTCTCATATGAGACCCATCAGAAGTACACTCATGGTCTCTAAGATATCTCACAATCCTACCTCTTACTTCTTTATGGCTCATGACAACATTCATGTGTACATGCAGCTGATCTGCTATGGCATGAAACAGGCAGTTTCCATCTGCAGGAGTTCTGGGTTCTCGGTATTGAAGGCCTGCATCACGAACATTCAGGTCAAGATGTTTTTCATTCTGAGTTTTTGGAACCTTTAGGGTTAAACTTATGTCTTGTGACAAATCAGAAAAGGCTCTTTTCAGTTCATTTGGTAAAGACAGATCATATTTGTGCTTAAGGAAGTCTTGAGATTTTGAATGTTGGCAAACAATGCCATGGAAATGACAATTTCGTCCCTGTTTAAGACAACACACCATATTCATGCTATATCTGCATCCTCGCGCCGGTTGCCTCTTACATTTCTCATTAAGACACATGCATGATTTATAAATGCCTTCCTCTTCTTGAGCCCGCTCTTGTCTACATTTTTCCTCTGCCCTGGTAAGAGAAGTAATGTCATTCACAGAAACAAATTCACACACTGAATTTTTCTTGAAGTCCCTATATTGCACTTTATATTTGAAAGTTGGACGATTAACATCAACTATTTCACCAACATGTACAAGTGGTTTGCTAAGTGGCTTTCCTCCTCTCTTCACTCCGCCTTTTTGTTGAACACGCACAAATACCTTTTCACCTATTCTGTAGGATGATGGGGGATTCTTGTGGACCTGTCTTGATACCATTTGAGACGAAATCCTTGCCGACTTCTTTCTGGCCTCCTCTCTTTTATCTTCAACCTTTTTCATGTGTTGTTTCACCTCAGCCTCAGTTGACAGCGAATCATTCTATTGTGGGAATAATAAAAGAAGAAACACATTAATTCCATGTACAATTATACTCAAAGTGCAAGTTTGCACAATATTATACTAGCATTTCATATCGTTTTGAAACAGGTATTGCTGTAAATGTCTACCTTTGAAGCTATCATACAAAATGTCCGTCAAAAAAACCTGGCAGCCTATGCATTTTCAGCAAACCATTAAAACAGTTAATGAATTAGTTCCATGACAATTGCTCTGCCAACAATTACCTTGCTGCAAACCCCATGCACTAATTGAATGACCAACTTGAACACTGGACTTAACAATGCACCCCACCATACATGTAAAACCCTAGCTACTGCAACCCCAATACTACATGTAAGATTAAAAAAAAAAAAAAAAAAAAAAGCATATAATATATAGGAAAACTATTTTTTTTTGCACAGAAAAGTACTTTTTTTCTATAAATATATTGAGTGGTGAATGAGTGTCAAAATTCAAGTCAGGCTGTATTGTTAAAGTACACTGTTCAGAATGTTGCATTATGGGTTAGGAACCAGGCTAGATTTGAGTAGTTGAGGACTTACAAAAATGTAACCCTATCTTAACTGGGCTATTTCACCCCCTGATATCTCGGCCGCAGAAGATTTATGCAAAATGTTGATTTTCATTCAATTTTTTCCCGACATGCGATTACATGTTCATAATGTTGCGTAATGCAACAAGGGTATGTCCATTTTTTGTGCACTTGGAGCCAAAAGTTGCGGGACACTTGAAAGAAAAAAGTCAGCGAAAGGCGGTTTGCAGGAGTCGCAGTTTCAGTATAGGGGGGGGGGGGTCAAATTAACCCCCCCCCCCCCAAGTTAGAGTAGGGTTAAGGTGGTACTATAAAAGGCGGCTGGGTTTGATTAAAATCACTAAATGAAGCTAAAAGATCTGATCACATTCCTTATAATTTATTTTTATAAACTTGGGGTATCAAAATCTATGAATCTAATGAATTTTATTGTTTCATGAATTTCATATATTTTCTATGTAACACCTACCATTTGTTTTTGCTAATTTTTAAAACCAAATTTAATCCTAATTAGCCTGGGGAAGGCCTAATTTAGCCCCCCCCCCCCCCCCCTGACATTTTCACGATAAATTTTTGACGCAAGAAGCTAAAGCCGCGGCACTTCATGAGTTTTTCTTTGAAGTCTGGCGCATCTTTTGAGACCAAATTCACGAACATGATTTCATGCACAACAAAACAAGTCCCCCTCCCCCCTAATCAAAATGATGTAACGTTTGAACGGACTTGGTTTGAACAAAATAATTTGTTGGAGGGTTTTCTACACTTATTGAGTACCTTCTGTGAAAAAAATCACCTGAGACATGCATGAGCGATCAACGTTTAAAGCAAAAATGGTCATTTTCAAAAGTCACAAGCGTCATTTTTTGGTCTGCAAAAAAAAAAAATTGTAAAATTTTCTTTTTACTTTGTGTCGAGTTGTTTTGGTGGTTCATCATCCAAAATTTGACCATCCAACTCCAATCCCAATAAATTTCACTATTTCTCATGGATGAGTGAGCACAGTTATAAGAATTATGTTTATGCCTCTAAATATGGTAAAATCCAACAATTTTATTTAAAGAATTGCCATCAGATATCATCATCGTAATTATCGACACATTTTGTGAGAACATGAGCACTATTTGTTGTGTCATGAACGAGCAAGCACACTTTAAAGGTGAGTTTTTTTACTTTTTTCATGACAAATTTGATGCAACGGTTTTATCTCATATTCACACATAATTAGTCAATGAGTGTATAAAAATAACTGCCAAACGATATTACTCAACACCTTTTTATCAAAAAGTTCCAGCATGTTGATTTTGGGTTTGTTTTTGCCTTGAAATTGTACACAATGTCGATGGAGAGAAATCAACAAAATTGAAATTCGCCTTTATATTTCATTGGTAATTTTTATTAATTCCACCGAGAGTTTTTTCAGGAAACTTGGCACACAACTTCATGGTGGTACCAACTAACAGGAACAAACGCTATATTGAGAATCTGATAAGGCAGAGTGGGGCCAAAGCTCTGAAATTTCTTCTTATTTGCATATCTTTTTAATATCTTATGCTCACTGAACTGAACTGTATGCCTGATATTTGTGGAAAAAAAGCCCCTCCCCCCAACCATTTGATAGTAACCAAAGGGTTAAGTTTTCCAGGAGGTAGAATATATTTATACAAGTATAAATACCTTTAGAATATCACACTCTTGACTGTCTTCCATCTCAACCTCGATATGTTCAGGTGCCGTGTGTTCTCCAACATTCAACATATTCAATTCACGATTGGATTTTCGCCCATAGAAAGCCTCAAATGGAGACATGCCTTAAATAGAAATAAAGAAAAAGACGTTAATGAACATTAAAAAAAATAATCTCTTCATAGAAAATTGGATTGTAATAGAAAAGATATTAAAATGACTTGACCTACAATGTAAGTGAAAAATTCAGCAACATCAGACATTGAACAACAAAAGAAAGTTTAAATGTAAAACTTTTGATTCCTACATGTACATGAACCTAACTTTGACATATGGTACAACAAATGACAAAATCTTAATTTTCAGTTTGACCTTTGGCCATGTTCTCTGTTCATATCAAATTTCAAAAGATTAAATGTGAAAAGATCCATAGGAATGGAAAATAAAAAAATTGTTTCAACAGCATTGCTGAAAACAGACCACAACAACTTATGCCCAGGAAAGTCCTCAGAGACCCACCGACAGGGTTAAAACAAAACAAGCAAAAAAAGAATCCCTTTTTTCGGTATCTCCATCAATACTATTTGCAATTTTGATAGTGCCAACTGCTTTATTAGTTTGATAGATAATACATTTACAGTCTACTCTCTCCATCAATACAATATGCAATTTACCCAGTAAAGGCGTCTTCTCCATTCAAAAGGAGCTAGTTTCCCGCGGCTTCCAGTGCCATCGTGGGAAACATTAGGCTTTTAGGCTTTTAGCTATTCAAAAGCCGATAAATCGGCGTTTGCAACAAAAGACCAGGAAAATGACACCTTTTGCTTATTATTTATTTGCTTATTTCATCTAAAAATGTTAGCTTGTTATCGATCCAAGTAACTTTAAAGGGATTGTTTAACATCATTCTGGATCTAAAAATACAAAATTACTCTTCCAGTTAATGATACAATCGTAATTGCACGCCTTTATGGTGCTATCTCACTTCACGTCTCCGCGACAGATTAGAAATTTCGTCTCCGCGACGGATAAATAGTATCAGAGACATCTCGGAGAAGTCTCGGAGACGTATCCTGAATTCTGGGGACAGATTTTTTTTCATAAATTGTCGCGGAGACGTTTCGGCGAAGTGAGATAGCACCCTTAGGTCAGGAATCAACTTGAGAATTAAGCTCATTTGGTCACTTAATTGCTGAGATATTCATGACTGAATATAACCATAGTTATAAGGTACTCTTTAAGTAGCACTGCAATATATGGACAATAAATAAACACTTTCTTTTTACTTGTTATGAAGCATGTAAATCATCAGGGTTTTCTCTTGACACATTCCACATATGCACTGTCAGCATGGAGAACCCCAAATGATTATATTTTTGCCAAACTGCATAAAGTTACTCAATCCCTGAACGCAATGGATTTACAGGTATTCATTTACCTAACGAGGAATGGTATCCCTCATTGTATAACCTTGTCACAGAAGAAAGAGAGTCCAACCACTGAAAGCTTTCAGGTTCACTGCATAATTCCTCTAGTTGTAGACGGATTTTGGATTTCCATGTAGAATGACTTCTTTCTGCCTGTAAAATGAATTAAGACACATTTACATGTATTATGTGAAAATAATCGACATACTCAATCTACAACCACATATACATATTAGTCTTTAGTTAACCTAAACCCCCCCCCCCCCCTCCACACCAAAAAATGAATCAATATGGACAAATTTTTCTCATATTCGTTTAGGAGGAATTTCTTACCTATGAGTTGGTTCCTTTATGTCCATGTGACAAAGCAGGTCTCACTTTTTGTTGGTTTTAGGGCAAAGCCGTTTTTTCAAAAAGCACATTTAAAAACAATGTTTTGAATATTATCACTATCGGCTAAGCTCCTTGAAATAATTTTATTTTCACGGCTAGATTTAAAAATACCACGATTACATGGACATTGATGCGGTGGAAGCTACATACATGTACATAAATCTTTAAAAATTTCATCAAAATTGGGTCTACAGTGTACATATACATGGACATTTATAACATACAGGGTGTACATGTACATGTACACCCTGTATGTTATAAATGTCCATGTACATGTACACTGTAGACCCAATTTTGTACATATTATGTACATGTCTGGTGCGTGTCACACTTTTTGCCCGAAAACCCAGGTAATGTACATGTAACTTGTCAGACTTGATTTTTTTGTCTCTTCCTTTTACATACACATTTATTCTTAGAAAGTTAGGAAAAGTGCAAAAGTTTCCATACCTTTCCTTGAGATTGTGGCTTGTATGGAGCGCTTACGATGATTTTTACGTTGAGTCGGCTTATTAGCAGCCGTACAGCACCTTTGAACTCGGTCCCAGACTTCGACTGTAGGCACGTATGTTCCTAATGTATGCAACCAATTGCCGCTTCGTGGAAGGGGCCATATTGACATATATATAGGCATCGACGCAAGAGCAGCTAATATTGTACGTGAGGGCGGCAGTTATTTTTCTCGTTGTCTTCTCCAAGGCTGAAATATTTTTTCAAAATCTTCAATAAGATATCTAATGAGATTTAAAATGTTTAGTAACGCATTTGGTCACGGTTTCCCCTGAATCTAACTTTTGAATTAACAATTTAGACAATCAAACCCGATTGGCATTTAAAAACTAATTTGCTAATTAAGGCACTTGAGGGAAGATTACATATAATTATAAACCCAATTTTATCTTCTTTCCGAATTTCAGTGGTTTATTTTGTTTCTTTTATCTTGTTTTGTAGCAAATCTACCTTGATATTGTGAATTTGGTAACATGAATATGATTGATTCTTTTATTTAAAAAATCTTTTTAATTTGGGCTGACGCTTTAATTACATACAAAAACATAAATATATGGACTATGTATCCTCAAACTCTAATATGGTCGGGTGAGGGCGCTGATTATTTTATTACACATGCGTGTATTCTGGGGTGACTCTGGTATCGGGGGGGGGAGGGCTTTATGGGCCCGGGCAACCCGGGTAGGCGCGCAAATTGAGCTGAAAGGTAGGGCGCCCATATCAAGCTTAAACATAGGGGCGCCCAAATGACCTTAAACTTAGGGGCGTCAAGTCGACCTTAAGTTTAGGGGGCTCCAAATCGACATTAAACTACAGGGCGCCAAATTGAGCTTAAAGGTAGGGGCTCCATATTAAGCTTAAACATAGGGCGTCAAATTGACCTTAAACTTAGGGGCGTCAAGTCGACCTTAAATTTAGGGGGCGCCAAATCGACATTAAACTACAGGGGCGCCAAATTGAGGTTAAACGTAGGGGCGCCAGATTGAGCTTAAACATAGGGCGCCAAACTGACCTTAAACTTAGGGGACGTAAAATCGACCTTAAATTTAGGGGTGCCATATCGACATTAAACTACGGGGGCCCAAATTGAGCTTAAACGTAGGGGCGCATATTAAGCTTAAACATAGGGACGTCAAAATGACTTTAAACTTAGGGGCGTCAAGTCTACCTTAAATTTAGGGGGCGCTAAATTGACATTAAACACAGGGGCGCCAAATTGAGCTTAAACGTAGGGGCGCAAAAATTGACCTTAAACATAGGGGCGTCAAATTGACCTTAAACTTAGGGGCGTCAAGTCGACCTAAAATTTAGGGCGCCAAATCGACATTAAACTACAGGGCGCCAAATCGAGCTTTAACGTAGGGGCGCCAGATTGAGCTTAAACATTGGCGCCAAACTGACCTTAAACATTGGGGCGCCAAATTTAGCTCAAATGTAGGGGCGCCAAAATGATCTGAAACTTAGGGAGCGCCTTAAACTTATGGACTTCAGATTGAGCTCCAAATGTAGGGGCGCCAAATTTAACTTTAACTTAAGGGTTCTAACTTATCCTTAACTTAGCGAGGGGTGCCGAATTTACCAGAAACTATGAGGCGAAAAAAAAATAAATAAACAGAAGGGGTCTTTAAAAAGGGAGTGTGAATAAAAATGTCTTTTGAATGTATGCTTCTAGCTTCAGTGGCTGCATTGATTCCTGTTCATTTTTAGTAATGGGAAAAAAAATCTAATGCGAGCGCGAAGCGCGAGCCGAAAATTTTAGCTTAAAATTGGAGTTATTTGTGCATTATACTTCGTTTTTTAGTATCAGCGAGCGCGAAGCGCGAGCCGAAATTTTAAGCTGAAATTGAATATGTTTGTGCATTAAAGAGTCCTATATACTATTTGCAAGCGGGAAACAAAAAAAAACAAAAAACAAAATATGTAGTAGAGGCAGAATGGATTTGAAAAGTGGGGTCTCGATAAAAAGTGCACTTTTTCTGAAAAGGGGACACTTTAGATCAGAGGCATAGATCTAAAGAGAAATTTATTCAGAGAGCGAGGAGATACGAAGAAAAGTTGTCTTGAATGTATACTTTAAAGAATCATAATGGCTGCCTTGATTCAATTTTATTTTAGTAATTGAAAAAAAGTAATGCGAGCGCAAAGCGCAAGCCGAACTTTTTGAGGTAAAGGTTTGAGATATTTGTGCATTGTGCATTGTAGTTTTTCATTTTTCTTTACTGCGCCAAGAGCATCTTTCATGATGGATACCGGCGCATTATAAATGTTCACATTATTATTATTTATTATTATTACTATCAGCGAGCGCGACGCGTGAGCCGAAAATTTTTTAGCTGAAATTGAATATTTTTTATGCATTAAAGGTCCTTCATAGTATCTGTGAGGCGCGAAAAAAAAAAACCAACAAAACAAAACAAAAACCACAGTAGAGGCGGCGTCACGAATTTGAAAGTGGGGTCTCGATGGAAAAAAGGGCACTTTTTCTATAAAAGGGGACACTTTCAGAGGCATATAGAGACCCATAGAGAACGGTATTCGAAGAGGGGGGGGGGTGTACGTAGTTCAGATACTGTCCCTTCGAAATTTACTATTCCCCCACGCAATGCGCGATCCCCTCTGATCGCGCGCCCCCGAATTTTCCCCACTCGGGGGTCGCGCGATCAAGAGGGATCGCGCATTGCGTGGGGAATAGTAAATTTCGAAGGGACAGTATCTGGACTAGGGTGTACGAAGAAAATTTGTCTTTGAATGTATGCTTTTAAGAATCATAATGGTAGCCTTGATTCCTGTTCATTTTAGTAATGGAAAAAAGTAATGCGAGCGCGAAGCGCGAGCCCAAATGTTTAAGCTTAAATTTGGAGATTATAAATCCTATTTAGTATCAGCGAGAGCGAAGTGCGAGCAGGAAATAATTTAGTTTCCATTTAGAAGACACATTTTACATACTTTGTTTTTTTAAAAACAGCGATAGAAAAACGAATCCACAATCTTTGATACGAAAATTTTGTGGGCTGCAGGCCCCAATTAACCCTCCACACAACTATTTGATTGTCAACCACACCCTTTCCTAAGGTTTGTCCCCAGACAGGAGAGGGGGTAAATTGGGTTTGGCAGACGTGTATCAATCAAATACATTGGATCCAACTATTTGATACTTAGGTTACTGTTTGTTACTTAGTGCGAGGTCGCATAGCGACCGAGCGGAAAAATTTGGGGTTTGGGGGTAAAAAGAGGCATTTTAGAGTATTGAGAGCGCTATTTTAAGCAATAACACAATTATCTAGTGTAATTTTTTTTCATTTCTTTTTTGAAAACTGGGGGATGTTTGTACAGGGCATCCCCCTCCCCAAAATCTGGGGGATGTATCCCCCCCCAGATTTACGCCCTTGGTGTATGAACAACAACTTGGAGAAACAGTTGTATTTGTTGATGTATTTTATAATAGAGATCTAAACTAAAGGCTATAATATTCTGAAAGCTTATTAATTCGAAAATAATTACAAGTGCAATGCAATGAAAAGGTTTCCCATTTTGTTTTGTCTGCATGTTGTTTGTGTGTTTTTTTTATTTATATTTTATATGATATAAAAAAAGTAAAGCATTTGTCATTTGTCATTTATACTATCATAGATCGATTAATAATATAAATAAGGCCAGGTAGAGTTAGCCACTATCTACAAACATGTGTCAAACTTTGCATTGTAAAACTAATGACAATAATTATGTTAGATACGTACCGTAGGCTTACTTAATTTAGTAGCTCCATGGTACTACCGCGCAGGCTTCCATGATTAAATTACTAAATACATCCACAAAATATACCTGTTCCTCCAAGTAACTGTTGTTCATACACTGACTATATTTAACATAACTTACTTTATTATAGCCTGACCCTCTCGATACATTGCATATACAGGGTGACCAGAAAAAAGGAAACCCAACTTTGATCAACAATAATTTTCAAAAAATATTCCAATGGGGATTATGAAATTTATATCACTGTAAAGTGCAACTCATTACCATTCTAATGATATCTCTCTCACCTCACCAATATCATGCTTCGCTGAACCCCATTGTTCTGAAAAAGTCTTGTAAAATTGTTGTGTGGTTCACTTTCATGCACCTCGAAATGGTTTGTGTGAATGTGCATGGAAAGGAAACCCAACTTTGATTATCAATAATTTCAAACATATTTCAGTGGTGATTAAGAAGTTTATATCACTGGAAAGTACAACTCATTACCATTCTAATGATACTTCTCTCAGCTCACCAATATCATTGCATCACTGAACCCATTGTTTTGAAAATTGTCTCGCAAAATTGGGAAAATGCTTCTCTTTCATGCTCCTTGAGATGAGTTGCTTTTAAGGTTCCTAAAAAAATCTAAGTAGAGCATTCCGCGGACTTTAATAAATGGGTTTGATAAATGGGTTTGAAATGTCTACTTATTTAGTCCGTTAATCTTACCATCCAGGTAATTTCATCATGTTACTGCTCACAACAACCAGAGAACCTTTAGTTCTCCGTGGAGAATGTAAGAAGCATGACAGTGCATCAATCACAATTTTTCAAGATATTTTCAGAACAATCGGGTTCAGTGATGCGTGACATTGGCGAGCTGAAAGAATATCAATAAAATGATAATTGAGTGGCACTTTCCAGTGATATAAACGTCATAATTACCACTGTCATGCTTTTTAAATGATTGATGATGAAAGTTGGTTCCCTTTTAGGCACATTGCGTGAAAGTGAACCACTCACAACTTTGCAAGAACAATTTCAAAACAATGGGGTTCAGTGATGCGTGACATTGGTGAGCTGAGCAAGGTATCATTAAAATGGTAATGAGTTGCACTTTCCAGTAATATAAATTTTATAATCACCATGGAAATATTTTTGAAATTATTGATGATCAAAGTTCGGTTTCCTTTTTTCTGGGTCACCCTGTACAGTATACCGCATAACTTAGTAGCTCCATGGTATACGGAAAGCACTGTTTCAATTTGTTGAAAATTACCTGTTTTCTGGAGCTTCTAGCATCACCGTTTTTCATATTCATCTCCCGAAAGTGATGGAAAATATAAAAAATATATCGCAGTTTTTAAATGTAAAGGTCGGTAAAGCTGTAAAAATTCGGAAGGGAAAAAAAATGAGAAAATAGAATATTATTCATAAATATTGGGGTCAGTTTTGTGAGAAATAAGTAGCTTTAATTAAACGAGCTTGATTCATATCTTCTCATAAATATTCTTTTGTATTTGCTCACCCGGGCGCGCACACTGGAAAATAAGATATTTTGAGAGGTTTCCTTGCTCATTAACGAACGGGAGGAGCTAATTACAGCGGGCAAAGTTCGCAAAGTTCACGGAAGTGCACGGAACCGGTTCAGTGGTTATGCTAATTATAACATTTCAACATGGATGCGCCCAGGAAACGAGCGGTTGGAACATACGTGTAGGATGCGGGGAGGTCCGATTTCACTGTATATCGTTTCAAGGATTCCAGCAACCTCTGCAGAACATTTCGATTGTAAAGGTTTTAGAAACAGGTATCTGCTAAAAACGTCAATGATGCTTAGGACATAGTTGAAATTACAGTCTCCAAGACACCTCTCAGTTAGTCCTCTCATGTCCACGAGGTCAATCTGGTTCCTCTCCATTACTGACCCAGCTTCCACTGGTACTAATGGTGCCACGTTTGTGAAGAGCGGCCTATTCTGTTGGACAGACTGTCTGTTATTTAGCCACTTCTGTATTGTCCGTTCATTTAAGCCAATGAACATAGACCTCACACGTTTGTCCAACTTTCCTGCCCCATCCCCAAGAGTTTCTTCGTAGAACTTGCTCAGGATATGATGTGTCTCGGTTGTTTTTAGAACAATCCTGTCCGGAAAATTGTTGGTGGACAGCACCAGTCGTTCCTCTGTATCACCCACCACAGGGTTGTACACCAGCTTTATCTGGACCATTGGCCAACGTCTGAGCCAGCGACTGACTTTATGCCAGTCTTTATTTTGTTCTTTGAAGGCTTTGGTAGCTCCTTTGTGTCCCATCTTAATCGCAGAGAATACATGCTGGTACAGTGAAGGGTCCATTGCTCGAGGGAGGCATTCCCTTTTTGTGCACTCATTTTCACCCTAAAATATTAAAATAAACAAGTAAAAGCAATGAAAACCATACACACTGTTTTAATTCTTAATATTATAATTGAGATCTTTAACACAAATTATAAGAAATTGATGAAAACTAGAATATTGAAACAAACAACAACAAAAATAAAAAGAAAAGATGTCTAGTTGCATCAGGCTTGAATTTAAAGCAAGAGCAAACTCACCAACACTCTTGACTTTGAGTTATACTAAATAGCTAGTCTGAAATTATAACTTTTTTGGATAACAACTAAAACAGTAAGTATACTAGCAATTGATTTTTTTTGTATGACAGAATAAAACAAGATGAATCCTCGACTGCGCGTGGTTGAAATAAGCACCTAATCAAACATACATGTAGGTTCCCCTCAACACTAACATTTTTTAAGAGTTGCCCTGAAGGGCAACCAAATATTTGATTCTCCTCCACAATGGTTGCCCGAATGAAAAATCTGGTTGCCCTGCCTAAAAACAAAAAAACATTGACAAAATTGAAGATTTAATTTTTATGTAAAAAACTTCGCATAACATGTGATTTACAATGAACACATAATGAAACCTGGGCCCGTATTCCATAAAAGCATGAAATTTAAGCATTTTTGCTTATCTTTAAAATGCGTATTCCATAAATACGCCTTACTAAGAATTATGTCCAAGCCCATTTTTGGTAGTGAAGCATAAATTCTTAGTTTTTTGCTAAGTCAAAAGTCTTAAATGGAATTGCGCCTTCAAATCGCACATAACAAATGAGAATTTTATCCTAACTTTAAGCCTACTACCTAGTGGCTTAACTTTAATGTTGATTATATGGCAAGCTCATTTGAGACCACAAAAATTAAAAATGACGATATTAATAAAATTCAGACTTTTGCTTGATGCTTTCTGACCTCAGACAAAGTGCTTAACATGTTTGGTATAAAGGCTAAGAATTTTTTTTCTTGGACAAAATCTTAGAAAAATAAATAGACTCAAGACAAATTGCTTAGGTATAGTTTATGGAATACGGGGCCCTGGTTTACAGGGTCAAAAGCCCAATACATTTAGTCCATCATGTAAGCCCTTAAATTAGTCTTGCGAAGAAATGCATATAGCTCCGATCGTCTCATCTCGCTTCTCCCCACGATCGCGATTGTATAGAGGAATGACGTCATTGCTCACAGGCTAACGATGCACGTCATGGTTATTCCATTGTGTCACAAGGTGCAAAATTCTGGTGTATAAATTCTTTGCTATTATACCAACGAATAAATAACGCACTTAATTGATATTAAATATTTATATGTCTTTAAAAATCATGAAACAGTGTGCCTGTGTCAAATATTTTGGTTAAATGACTTAAAGTTAAAAGTACAGTCCAAAACAACCCCTCTGTGAATAACGATAGTCAGCTATGAATATTTATTAGGTTTGCTTTTTCACTCCAATACTTTCTCTGGCCAAGGTACTCGTGGACCAACATTAGATATGGCTATAATCAACCAATCAGAACTGATCTATACATGTTTGGGCGTGTCACTGTATAATCTTCCCGACTTATAAGTGACCCTCTTGCCTTGTAGAACGGCGTTCAAAGTCAGACATATTCTACACGTATTATGAATGCATTGCACTCTTTGGTGAGCGTTTTTGCTCAGGGTACGGTGGGGCAACTTGAATTCCGAATAGGACACTTGGGTTTCAATGAAAGGTCATTTATAACTGCATGTCGAGAATACATCTTCTAAGCGATAAACAAAAAATGTATTTTAATGATTATTTCCCCAAACCGCATAGCATAATACGTTGTGATATGTGACTCGGACGCTAGAGGGTGCTGCCTAGTGAGACTAAACGGAGCTATATGTGGTTGCCAAGTTCTTCTTCTTATACATGTACCCTTTTCAGACTGCTATTTATAAACCCTGTACTATCCTTAACCCTTAATCCTTAACGACAAATTGATGAAAGTTAAAATCAAATTATGATAGTAGCCTTGCTTAACAATACGTTAATCATAAAATGAGTTTTTAATTGCCTTTGGAGCCTGATTACCAAAATTGTTTATTCAGATGAAATTTTAGGAGATAACATGACCAAATGCGTAAGTAGCACATTTAAAATCTCAATAGATATTTTACTGAAAGTTTTAAGAAATTTTGTTCAACCTTGGAGAAAGACAAAAAGAGAAAATAATCAGCGGCCTCTTGCGCCCATGCCTATATATCTGTCAACATGGCCCCGCCTTCAGTTCCCCCATTGGTTGTACATATTAGTAGAGGCCACTATGTAATCTCGTAGATTTTTCGTGCCAAAAGCGATTTTATGAAGCTAACTTTGTTAATTTGGGGTGCTGAAATCCAAAAAACTTTGTACTAATTTTTTCGACCACGTCTTAGGCCGCCATTTTGAATTTCAAAATGGCCGCCATAGAAAATTGTATTTTGACCTATATCTTGTGAGATATTTAAGCTATATTGTTTTCCTGACCTTATTTTGTCAATTTGGGGGTGCTGAATCCAAAAAACTTTGGTACCAATTTTTCCGACCATGCTTAGGCAGCCATTTTGAATTTCAAAATGGCCACCATAGAAAATTGTATTACCTATATCTTGTGAGATATTCAAGCCCCAAATGGTTCTTCTTGACCTAATTTTGTTGATTTGGGGATGCTGAATCCAAAACACTTTGGTACCAATATTTCCGACCACGTCTTAGGCCACCATTTTGAATTTCAAAATGGCCGCCATAGAAAACTTTATTACCTATAGCTTGTGAGATATTCAAGCCAAAGAGGTTTTCTTGACCTAATTTTGTCAATTTGGGGTTGCTGAATTAAAAAAACTTTGGTACCAATATTTCCGACCACGTCTTAGGCCGCCATTTTGAATTTCAAAATGGCCGCCATAGAAAATTGTACTACCTATATCTTGTGAAATATTCAAGCCAAAGTGGTTTTCTTCTCCTAATTTTGTCAATGTGAGGCGAGGGTGCTGGATCAAAAAAACTTTGGTTCAATTTTTTTCGACCACGTCTTAGGCCGCCATTCTGTTGTTTAGTTTTTTTATTTTTTTTATTTGTTTGTTTGTTTTTATTTATTTATTTTGCTTTTAGAATAGGGGCCTAAAGGTAAAATAAAATATTCCAAATTTTAACCAATCACACTTTTAACTTAAACAGGGCCTAGCTAGCTGTCCCCATAAATCTAGATTTAACAACATTACATCTCAGACGCGTTTCCTGGGGGTAGGACTGAGGGGGGGGGGGGGCTTGATCTGCAGGGTAAACAAAAGGGGGTCCCAAAATGAGAGGGAAAAAATATGGGCATCATGGGGGTTGAAGAAAAAACAAAAATTAGTGTTAAAAGGGTAACACTTGGCGCTCCATACTAACTGTGCGGCTTCACACTTGACTTGGCTTTTCTCATTTCTTTCTTTGTTCGCTTTATGCTTTTCACATCGAAATTACAGGTAGAGTCTATTAGTTCCTACATTAGTTACATTTTTGGCAATTCTGTTTAAATTTTATTTGTTCCCATGCATGAATGTGCAGAACGCTTTGTTTGCTGACTATTAGATATAAGTTGGTCTGTTAGGTATGTGTTGTCGTGATTTTATTTATTCAAATGAGGATGCAGTCCCATTCGTTGGAAACGATGTGTAGTGGTGGTATATAGGGGGGGGGGGGTGGGAGGGGGAGCAAGGAAATGTCTACAATCTCGTACGAACAGAGGTAGAGGACAATGCATTTTTCGCGCTCTGATTATAAGTATCGCTTGAAGATCCCCCTGGTTGCGATGACTGAGGTTCGTTGACCGTCACTGAACGACATGATTCTGTTTCCTGAAACTATTGTCATTGATTTATTGAAAGAATGCTTTTAATAATTATCGCGCGCTGTTATTGTTAATCATAACCAACGTGGACCATAATTCAGCAAGACTCGACTTTCAAAAAGTTGTTTCATAGGTCGCTGTTAAAAGACTTTTTGATATAAGGAATAAAAGCAGGCCCCACCCCCCCCACCCCGCCAAAAAAAAAAAAAACCCTGAAAAAGTGCCCGAAATTCGACCATTAATGCTTTTTGCAGCTCTAGTTTGAAAATGAAAAATTTATCATCTTTCATTTTCAACAGATATTAGAAGCATATTATGAATTAAATAATTGTTAAAATTTTTTTTTTTTAAATCACAAACTATTTGATAGTAAAATCGAAAGTTTTATAACACCTACCTTCTTGCCGAGATTAGACAGCCTTTGCATAAATTCGACCAGACGTGAAGGCTCACTCGCCGCACCGGTAGTACATCATGCTCTGCCGACAGCTCGGGGCTGCCGCCCGGTCAAAACTAGGGCACAGAAAAAAAATATTGTCAGTCCCACGATTGCAGTGTTGTAACTCTAGCACTGTAGAGTCACTTCCGGATTTCTTTTTTCAGAAGGATGGTTACGATTGGGGCTCGAGCGTGACAAAAAACTGTGTCATCAAACCTCAGATTTTCGGAGTTTAAACGCATTTTCCCCTATCGAGCGCTAAGCGCGCAGGGGCTTCAACATTTGGATCAAAATATGGGATTTTAGGAGCAAAATTAAGGTATTTAATAGTATGATTTTTTTGTGTGATTTTTTTTGGGGGGTTGTCTTCAGTGACGATGTGTGCATGTGATATGAGTTTATTGGAGTGTGTTTGAGTGCGTTTTGGGGTTTTATTTTCAACATTTGTTTGAAACTGGTCAAATCTCGACAAGGGTCGAATTTCGGGCACTTCAGACTCTAAACAGAACAATTAAAAAAAAAACAAGAAAAAAAAAGGATTAGATCTAGCCAATCACAGCTATTAGGCCTATCGCATTGAACAGAGGCTAAGAATTTTGGGCCGTGGAAAGATTGCTAGATCATTGTGTGGAGTAGAGTGCCCCAACTTTGAAGCTTTTTGAAAGCTCTAGATCTAGAGCTAGATTTAAAAATATAAAAAAGGGAAAAATTCATCTTTCATTTTCTAAATAGATATAGAAGTCTATAATTAGGAAGAAATTAAGTAATTATTTTATTTCAAAAAAGAAGAAAAAAGATCACAAACAATGGGATAGTAAAATCAGAAATTCTGTAACCTATTTTATGCCTGAAGTTTGACAGCAACGTGAAAGTTGATAGCACATGCTAGTCATGGAGATTCTGTAACGGTCATTTTCAAACAAAAATGGACATGGAGCAGAAACTTTAATGTGGGGCTGTGCCTTTTCAAATGCAAATTAGGATCTGAAATCAACAGAAAGGCCTAAAATTAAATGGAAGTTAAAGTGCATTGGTGAAACATCCACAAAATTAAACTTATTATCCAAATGCAAAGTGAATATCGGTAAAGAAAAAATCTTCAGGGATATGACCCGTCTGATCACTGTCGGAATTGACGTATCAGCGAAGGATCGGGTCACACACTCTTGGAAGTTTATATCGGCGCCTGTCACGATTCAGTGCAGGTTGGTGCACCCTTACAATGTAACATGTAGATGGCTTTCTTCACTCCGGACTGTCTCAAACCATCTGTCCTCCCTGTCCAAGATCTCCACCTTGTCGAAGTCCACGGCATGTCCCGGCGATTCAATGTGAATGTGCTGCGAGACTTCCGACGACCTTTTACTGCTAACACAAAAGGGGGCAAGTTCAAAACGCATGGCCAGCTTGAATGTAGAGTTAATAATATCTATTTACAGAAAGTATTCAAACCAATGCACAAAGTTGCAAAATCTGCCACCCAGAATTCCACAAGCACTACGAGGTCAAAACCAATGTAGAAATTTAAAGATAGTTTTAGATATCATGGAAATCAACAGAAACATCAACAGAATACAATGAACATCCATGGTACGAAGTAAGTGATTAAAAAAAAGAGAAGAGAATTTAATACTTGCAACATAAGAGGTAAGAAGCAGATGGTTTCTTTTTTTAGTATTATGATAATTTCTGTTGGAAATTTCAGTTTATATCCATGTCAGGGCTGCCAATTCACCCAAATCTCACGGTCTCACGCTAATCAACGAAGTTCTCACTCCAAACCCCCAAAATAGAAAGTACAAACAAAAAGTCTTCAAAATTCCTAGTATTTCGGATATTCCATATGC
The DNA here is from genome assembly GCA_940671915.1 of Paracentrotus lividus. Lineage (NCBI taxonomy): Eukaryota > Metazoa > Echinodermata > Echinoidea > Camarodonta > Echinidae > Paracentrotus > Paracentrotus lividus. The sequence continues at coordinate 40,388 of CALNVZ010000983.1, forward strand.
CCCGGTCGAAAGTTTCAACATTTAAACCGCATGCGCAAAGCTAAACCAATGGAAATCGGTTTCGGTTGCCGCGCAAACACGAGCTAATTTAATTGCGATTGATTTTTTCTGCGTGCACGTACGTGTGCTAGTGACGCCTTCACTATCATGATGCGCATGCGAGGTATAAATTTATGTCGACTGCCGCTGTACGTCGCGCCCGGGCCCAAGCCCCGTGTGGCTCAGCAGAGTTTGCGCTCGCGATGGCCACGTACGTCTGTCAACTATAGCCCTCTACGACCAGACAGTGCAGCGCTGATTATCGTTCATGGTGAGTTGAAAATAAATTCCTTAAAAAATCACGATCTTTTTGATGATTTCGATTGTTGTATCTGAGAGTGAGAATGATTTTGGAAGGGTGCTTGTAGAAGGTAGATATCATTACCCTAGAATTATATTAACAACTATGTTCTGTGTGTTCTAAAAATTGTGTAATAATGATTTATTTGCAGTAATTGTCTGTGCATGTTCATGTTGTGTCAGGATATTCCCTTTTACAGATTGAATTGATCATAGAGGTTGAGGTTTATACTGCTAAGCTAATAAAGACTGTTGATTTGGAATAATGCACTTACAAATCTGGAAGTTTGTTATTTTTTCATGGTGTATTTTTTCAGTGTACTACATGAAATCAATATAACCTGTTACTTAATTTAGTACATGAATCCTGCCTTTTAATTGTAGAAATCATGACTAAAATATGCACCAGATTACACCATTTCAAATGTCAAATTGTAAAAGCTCCCCCCGCTCGGGCGCTTCGCGCCCTCGGGCTTGGTCGCTTCGCTCCCTCGCAGTATCTCACTCCAAACTTTCACTCAGGGTTGGCAGCCCTGCCATGTGATCTAACAGCAGTTGGTCCAATTCTCTTATTGTCTATACCACATTGGCTAATTCTGATTTTCTTCTTACAATTTGGTCAAAATTGTCTAATTGGTCCAAATCTCACTTCGTCTAAATGACCTCTTGATAAATTGCCACTTTGTGTAATAGCCAGACAGTGTTATTGCATTTTCGTCTAGTTTCCAAGTGAATATTTGCTATATTTATTACCAGTTTGTTACAGAAATTCACGAAATGGTGTTAAACCAAGTTGACATTAGACGGCATAGATATTTAATAGACGGAGTGGACAATAGACAAAGTGGGAAGTACATGTAGACGAAATTGTAAATAGGCAAAGTGCCAATCAGATGAAGGGGTAAACCTATAGACGAAATGAGTTTAGACCATCTGGGATGGGACCAAATAGGCATTAGTCAAGTATATTTAGACCAAATAGCTATGTACCGAATTTACAATACACATTACACCCTCTTTCTTTTCCTCTAGACACATGCCGGCAACATGGAAGTTAAGCAAGAAATAGACTTAGAGGAATTTAAGGCTGTAACAGTTGCATCAGAAGAAGGCAGAGAACATTTAACATCAGAAGGTACAGAATTAGTAAAAACAATTTGTTCAAATTTGTTTTCAATCCTGTCTGTTCCTATCTTTTTCCAATAAATGCACGTCTTTAAGCATGTCATACTTCTTCTTCTAGGTCCTTCTTCCTCAATTTTCTCATTTTCTCTAGTTTTCATAATCTCAATTATTCTATAAATTCATATTTTATTTATGAGGGAGAGTCATAAACTAACATGTGGATAAATACTAGTAAGATTAAAGCCTTGCTTTCCTCAATTAAAAGTATTGAATCCAGGCGATCCCATCAAGGCTCATTAAAAGAGAGATATAGTAGCGACCAGACCCCACTTCTCGGCTCCGCTTCCAAGGCGTGTTTCGTTTCCGTAGTGAGTATACGATCGGACTGAGTCTGAAGAGAAGGTGTGTCCATCTATCTGTACTCTCCTACGTTCGGCTTCTCCCAGCTCAGGGGAAAAATTCTGAACAATTGGCATGACTTCGCCGTGACCTTCAATGTGGATTCATAACTATTTGCTCTTGCGATATTGGCGACCATTTCCGTCCGCCTATGACAACCGGTCCCGATTCTCTCATTCACCAGTCAGGCGATATCATGTATCAATTACAGCACCAGAAAACGCTATGTTTAATCTGCCGATAAGGCAAGGCGAATCTTCTCTTATATATGAGGCCTCCCGGGTTTCTGACTATATAAGGTATACTGTGACAAGACGCAAAAAGCAATCGGAGAGTTATGCACCGACTTGGTCTAAAGCCACGTGTTGAAGGGCTTTGTCGGCTTTCTACAGAGCAAAGACCATTTCGCACTCTTGAACCAAAAACAGGGCTTCTTAATCAATAAGAACGCCTATTCATATGTTTAGGCATTTTAATAGCCAACTGAAAGATACGCAGAGATTGGAACACGGATATCTCCTTTCTTCATTAGTTGTATAAGCTCTCTTTTTGAGAGAGTGACAAACCCCTGATATTTCAGAGATCAAGGTGCCTATTCCCTTTTGTGGAGTGAATCCTATATTAGGATTCAAATTAGAAATTTTAGAAGATAACTGACACCTTACCAACCACCACGTCAAATTTTGCCTTTAAACAATTATATGCACATTATTACTTATGATCATCAAACCTACAGTTGGAACATTACTACGCAGATACAAGAAGTAAACTATATTTGCATTTCATTTCTTGTTGACCCACTTATATCTTACGATATATTATTAAAATTGCATAGTTATTATGAAATGGAGACGCCAAATACATTCAAGGTCCTAGCTCTTCATCCAAACGAAAGAACCACAGTATTAAGTACAGAGAGAAGGGTGTTATTCAGTGAATTGTTCATTGGACAGCCTAGAAACCACATTATACGTGCAAGCTTTGACGATATGGTAGAAAAAAGCACTTCAGGCGCATGTTCGTGCAAACACCTTGCAAAATGCTCGGCAACAAACACCACGAATTTGGTGAATGAAGCTTTTTAATTTTAACTGAAATTGCTACAAACTCACAATAATCTTTTTTCTTGCGGCCCTCACATTTCTTAAATATTGCTTCTATCACAGAAATTCACTATATAGCCATCTAGTTTGAAACAAGGTGACTAAATATATAACAAATTAGTCAATATGAAGGTGAAAAAAACATAATAGCACAAGACTACTTCTTTTTACAACGTGCAATCTCTTTAATCTCGTATGTGGTTAGTTTTTATGATCTACCCTGAGTATGTAGCAAAATGCACACACAACTATTCTCACCCCTGAAAAGGTAAATATCAATTTAAACTTAAGAAATTCGCAATTCACCGGAGCTAATAGCAGCTATGGATCGCTCCCAGCCCCACCACCACCCTACCAACCCGACTGCTAGCACTCCCTTCAACCCCCACACTTTCCCCAAACCCCCTAACAATTTTGCATACACCTAGAACTAAAACCTCTAACCAAAACAATCTATTCCTAACTAGATTCCCTTAACAAAAGCGACCAAATTGGCGTGTTCGGTGTTAGCCAACAAAAAATATTTTTCTAATCCTTTTGTCTATAGTCATGCAATTTTTATCTGTTCAACTCCCTCTCAGCATACTTATTGTAAGCACATTTATTCCATGCATAACAAACAGTCATGTACCGGGCTTCTACACTGCCATAGCATGACTATTCCAAAAAGCTATCCGTACAGGAACAGCAAAAGAACCCGGACACGGCCCTCCCAAATAACAATATAATAATACTTCGATATATCAATGTCAAAATTGATCCGTAAATGGTAGTTTACATTAAAATATCTCTAGCCTGAAATACATGAAGATTATGAATCTATTTGTCGTGACCCTCTTCACTTACACGTACTGACATTAGTCGATCATTTAAGTTGCAGCCCACTCATTGCTCTCATAAATGGTCTTCTTTGCAACCATAAGTTATCTTTGAACACGCGGCGAATATATGCAAACCATAAGCAATAAAAATTAAATACATATAGGTCATAAAGAATAACAACGATAAATACATTTGAAGATAACACTACATCGATTATAAACAAGTACACTACCATGAGAAGATATTTAATTTCAACTACCGTGAAGAACCCTAAATTTTCCCAAAATTCAGTAAACCATGAAATCTTACGGAATGTCCTTTCAACATATAAGGCTTACAATTTAAATAAAACTACCAAAAATTTAGCTATTCTATTTACTATGTATTTATTTTTCTCAATTTTAAAGCGGCAAAATCACATGTGAACACTAATTATATACAAACGTCCTTAACTAAAGATACAACATATAATTCTGTATATAACACTTAAATATCATTATCTTCAATATATATACCAATAACGACCTGCCACAAACAAACGCAGTACCTTCCGCAAAGTATACATGCTAGACTAATCCACATCATTGCTAAGCTCCCATCTTCTTTATCAGACCATAACAGCTCTACCAACCCAGCGATACTTTGGAAAAACATTAATAAAAACAAACTTCTCGTACAATCTCCAATGAGTAAATCTTGTCTTTACGTCATAAATTTACTTCAAATCTTGAAACACTCACTAGTAACGTTAGGGAAAACAATAATCAACAAAGTGCCTATGAAACCGCCAATACAACCTCACTAATTAAATCAAAGGCTTCGAACAAAAATAAATTTCGTCGACATGGACCAAGATCTTTATACTGAAAAAATAGTTTTTACTGTCCATAAAACACTATGTGGATCACTTTTCGACTTTGAAAGCACGGATTTACCATCCGCAAAGTTCATTTGTCTCACTCCTTCCCCATCAGAAGTCCCTTTCATTGGAACATGGATTAAGCAAAAATGACATGCTGCGGCACCGAGATCTGAACCCTAAAAAGACTGGGCTATTTGCAACACAGCAAAAAGCAGCGGCTGCCAAACTCTCACGCAATCTGCCTGAGTCCACTCAATTCACCCAAATCTCACCGGGTCTTCACGGCTAATCAACAAAGTTCTCACTCCAACACCCCTCAAAATAGAAAGACCACAACAAAAAGTCTCCAAAAATTCCTAGATTTCGGACTATATCCAATCCCACCGTCCGAAAGTTAATCAACATTAAACCCATGCGCAAGCTAAACCAATGAAAACTCAAGTTTACCGCGGTGTGGCCGCCCGCAAACACGAAGCTAATTTAATTGCGACTTATTTTTTCTGCAGTGCACGTACCGTGTGCTAGTGACGCCTCTCACTAATCATGCCGATGCCGCACGATGCGCAGGTTATAAAGATTTATGCCGACTGTTCCGCTGTACGTCGCCCCAGTCGACCACCTGCCCTCTTAGCCATATTTCATTTGCACGACGAGCCCAAGAACCCTTCCGTTCGATTTTGCAGTCCTCTCAGCTTCAGATTTTTGTACGATTATCGACAACTTGCGTTTCACACAATTATAGTCCCTCTACGCCATATGCACATGTTACAAGCGTTCACTGAAATATTACTTGATCTCTATGGCTGAAGTCTATATGCCCAAAAATAACAATAATACACTTCATCCCATTACATATATCACGACTCTTTTTGTATGATATTCCAGTACGAGGTTTATCTGACAAGTATGCGTAGCAGTATGTGACCGACTCTTTTGAACCATAGTTGGAGCCTTCTAGTCTGATCATGCAGAAGTATAAAAGATAACATACACTATACTTCCTATAGTATATATAACTCATTTTAATACAACTAAATTATTATCTTGTCGAATGATTTAAATATGTGTGTTATATGAATAGTATCCCCATTATATGTATTACCGACCAAAAAAATCTTGTTTCTATCGCAAATGTTCACTAGTTTTGCGAGTTGAAGGAAATATTTGATCCCACTATTATTAACAGATTTGAAATTGCATTCTCACACTCTAGAGGTCCTGATTTATACATACCCGGTTGGTCATCAAATATATCTGCTCAAAGCGTCCAATTACAAAAAGCTTGCATTTTGAATTCGGAACATAAATGCATCTCAACCAAAATCATGTGGCGATCTGGTGTACATTTTTTTTTGGCTATGGAACTGATAATACTAGTCTATTCTCAAGTATAAGTTAAAGCCCAAAGAACTTTTTCAAAAGATGAACACAGGATCTTTGGGTATATTTTTCTAGTATTGTTTACTACATGCAAATCAATTATAACCTGTACATTAATTTAAGCTCACATGTATACTCTGGACCGTCACCTCATCAAATTGTAGATTATATTCATTTCAATGACCTACAACGGTATTGCCCAGACTTACCAATATTATACAAATGTCAAATTGTCAAAGCTCACCCCTTACCAACGGAAGCGGGGGATACCTCACCCCATTGCCACACCTTCCCCCCACTTCGGCCGCTCCACGCGCCCTCGCGGCTCTCGGTTAACACGCTTCAGCACTCTGAACACCACCTATTCTTGCATTGGATATTCTCACATCCTAACTATCTCCCTACTGCTTAGAGTATGGGCAGCACCCTGGGATAACATAAAGCAACCACGTTGTGAAGCGTAGGGAGGAGCAAGGGCATCAAGTTCACAACCTCCCTCAATAGAATTCCTTCGATTTCCGCGCCGCTTTGACCGCGCCGCATTTTTCTCCACAGCGTTACTACGT
>CALNVZ010000989.1:3073-19558 GCA_940671915.1 Paracentrotus lividus
GGAAGCAACAACACAGATATTGTACATTAATTTTGTTATGTTTAGAATGTCACTTAATTTACTTATTTATTTTTTTTCAGAGAAAATGAAATTTTACAATTTTGTGTCAAAATCAATTTTGTCAATGTTACTTTGGACAGATTAGAGAAAATATGTTTAAAAAATATGTTTATTTTAGAATTTGACTTTAACTTAAATCATGGTATAATGAGAACGAATGGGAATGATATTAATGATGATGGTGGTGGTGGTGGTGCTATTCTCCACCCTTACAATTATCCTCGTCATCTTCATTATCATCGCGAATAATCACAACCACCACCTGCATCACCATCGCCAACATCATCATCATCATAATCATCATCATCACAAGCAAATCTACCAATACCTACCAACTTCATACTAATCCCCATCCTCCACTATAAGATAAAAAATTGAAATATCTTCATCACCGCCATCACCAACATATCTCACAACTGCCATCACCATCATGGCCATCACCTTCATCAGTATCATCATGAATATGATTGTCATAATCATGTTGTTATTATCAAGTTAACGTTAAAGTCTCTATGGATGAAATGAAGCCTTTTCTGGGGAGAAAACTATTTTGCCTTCTGCTTCGATAGAAAGGATTTTGAAATTACAAATTTCCATTTCATTTTCATTACAGGTCTCGAAAGAAATGAGATTGGAAAGATGACACTTTAAAAATCAAACAATATACAATGATATAAATGGGGCAAAGAATACAAAGAGGAACACTAAATTCTCCTTCCATTCCACAAGACAATTCTAAGTCATCATACTATGCTACGATGGCTACATGATGGCATTGAGAAGGCGTCACGACGTCGTGTTGCCTTCAGCAGATCATCGGGGCGGGTTCGCGTTTCCCTCGCATTGCCTTCGCATTGCCTGCTGCGATGCTCAAACGAGTGAACCTTCGCAACTCCATCGGGAGTTTTTTTGGCTGCCAAAGATTTGCCGATGCATCGGAGTTGCTGCCGAAGCCTGAAAAAACTCCACCGATGGTCATGGTGGTTTTAAGATTGCTAATTATACAGGCTGTATCAAATAAAATGGTAAAGTTGGAAAACATTTTGTTAATTATAAAAATTAATCACATCTAATAGTATTCAATAGTTCTATAAAGGGGGAACATCAGACATTCTTTAGCATTTACTATTTTTAAAAAAATCTATTTGGTGTTGCAGATCTTGAGATATGATCACTGTTCTATAATCAAGAAAATCTATTTTGGGCATGTTTTTCCATGGTCTATATTTAGGTTTTGCGCATAGTGGCCACGAATTCATTGCTCCGGAAAATAAATGTGTGTAATATCGATCAGCTCCTCTCCGCACACTTTTTTTTAATGTAGTACCAAATACAGACATTATTTTCAGAAGATGTCATAATTTAATTACTTGTCCCCCATTGTTCCGTTCTTTTGAAACAGTCTGTAGTGCTGCAAAATGGCCCGATGCTTTTGCGATGCTTTCGTAATGCCACGTGTTCAGAGTAAAATTTGGATTTCCGCCATCGTGTGTCCATCGCCCTAACCATCGGACAGTGTTGACGCGGGCTTAAAGACGGACTAGTTTAAAGATAGTCCTAATGTCAGTCCGTCAAGACGGACTAACATACAACTGAATTCTATCTCTAACTTGACGGACGAGCTTTAAGCTAGTCCGTTAAGCTTGATGCTCGTCTGTCGTCTTTAGCGGAACTAGGTGAATAAAATAGGTAGGTGAACTGAGTTTACCTATTATAATGACGACTAGCTTTTGATACACATAGATGCAATGTCGTTTCAATGCACCTTCTCTATTTATTCTGTTTCCGAGCATAATCAAGTGGATAGATTCTCAACCAGGAACTTCCTGCTCAAACAAAGGTTGTTTTGGCTTGCAATATTCAATCTTCATTACATGCTAATTGAATACCCTGTTACTAGAGAACCCAAGAACCCGTCTATTCTTACAGATTACTGTGAATGCCCGCTTAGCACAGCAGTGGATAAAAAGTGGATAGGAGTACAATCGACATTCTCAAACAAAGGTTGTTTTGGCTTGGCAATCTGAAAGCTTACTAAAAGGTACATAACATCAATCACGACAAGTATGCAATTCACAATAGGTTCAAAATATTGTCCGTTCATTATTACAGGCTAATTGATACCTCGTTACTATAGACCCAAGAACCGTCTATTATCAGATTGCTGGTGAATGCCGCCGCTTAGCAACAGCACTGAAAGAAGGTGAACAATCGATTGAATAACATGCGCATTGCGAAAAGTACATTACTATTGGTTTGCATTATCTGTATGTAAATTCCGTTTAAATATGAGCAAACTGTACAGACGCAGTCTCGCTACCCCGTAAAGTTAATGCTACAGTCACACAGACACTTACGTATAAGATACGTTTGTGTTGTTTAAATCTTAATTCATGTACATGTACTTGTATCTTTTATAAATGTGTTTTCTCATGTATGTTGTATCTCTATAAATATGTATTTATATGTATGTAATAGCGCCATGAGCATCACACTTGACGGACATGACCGCTTTAGAAGAAGCACCATTATTATTTATTATTATTAAATGCGTTTTAGAGCAATGGGGCATATGTAATTGGCATTTTACTTTTTTTTTTTTGCATTTGACTACACGTTTTTAAATACCATGTCTACACTGAAACCCTAAATCGTCGTCATTTAAGCTAGTCGTCAAGACGGACTAGTTTTAAAGATAGTCATAATGTTAGTCCGTCAAGACGGACTAACATACAACTGAATCTTATCTCTCACTTGACGGACGAGCTTAAGCTAGTCCGTTAAGCTTGATGCTCGTCTGTCGTCTTTACGGACTAGGTCCATAAATAGGTAGGTGAATGAGTTACCTATTAGAATGAGCGACTAGCTTTTGATAGCACATAGATGCAATGTCGTTTCAATGCACCTTCTCATATTTATTCTGTTTCCGAGCATAAATCATGGATACATTTCGACCAGGGAACTTCCTGTCAAACAAGGTTGTTTTGGCTTGGCAATTTTCAATCTTCAATTTACATGCTAATTGAATACCTGTTATAGAGAACCAAGACCCGCGGGTATATTTTACAGATTACTGGTGAATGCCCGGCTTAGCAACATCAGTGGATAAAAGTGGATAGGAGTACAATCGACATTCTCAAACAAGGTTGTTTTGGCTTGGAATCGTGAAAGCTTACTAAAGAGTACATAACATCAATCACGACAAGTATGCAATTCACAAATAGGTTCAAAATATTGTCCATTCATTAATTACAGGCTAATTGAATACCTCGTTACTATAGAACCCAAGAACCGTCTATATTACAGATTGCTGGTGAATGACCCGCTTAGCAACAGCAGTGAAAAGAAGGTGAACAATCGATTGAATAACATGCGCATTGCGAAAAGGACATTACTATTAATTGCATTATCTGTATGTAAATTCCGTTTAAATATGAGCAAACTGTACAGACGTAGTCTCGCTACCCCGTAAAGCTTAATGCTACAGTCACACAGAGACTTACGTATAGATACGTTTGTGTTGTTTAAATCTTAATTCATCTTCTATTCTATCATTTCTTATGTATTTCTTTGTTTTACTGGATGAACGAAATTATCAATATTTCCACTGCTGACTATGACGGGTAGGCATCCGTGGGGATCCGCAGAAAAGAAAACAATTTTTGGACGCAACTGGACGTAACTCAACGTATCGTGTCTGTGTGACTGTAGCATTAGATTTATAATGGCGATCTCCTTCGTGTGTGACATGATTGTGTGAGTACTATTTTTTAATTCCTTATGTTTCAGTTCACATGCAGATAGCGTTATTTTTCCGCATAGATTAATCCTATACTCACCAACGCGAAAAATTATGTCTTGCTAAATCAATTTATAAATTTTGTGAATTTTACAACGATAATAACAATCACATTAACTTATAAAATCAAATTTTAATTCTAATAATAAATATAGGCGCCACTTTTCTTTTAGATTACTACTTGTATCTGAAAGAAATGAATTTTGGATTAGAGGCATGACTTTGGGATTTCTGAAGTGGCTCTGAAGAAGGATAAGCGTACGCAGAAAATGCAAAAGCAGGTAGGCCTACAACAAAAAGTAATGATGATGCAAGCCATTGGCGGCGACCCCAGGGCCCCTGCCCCCATTATTTGATAATTGCCATAATGATGTTAACTGATTGTGCCTCCTATATTTATTCCCGTCTTCTGACTTATATCATCATAATAAAATTTTTATTTATTTTTTTTTTTGCTCGAATTCTTGTGACAAAATACCGTGCTTTTTTAATCGTTATCTTTCAAATGTCTTCTAATATTTCAGATTTGACGTCTCTGACAAGCTGGTGAAGCCATATTAAGCTAGCCGTCATGTTAGTCGGTCAAGACAGAAGCAAGAAGATCGCGGTAGAAAATCGAGACGGACTAGCTTTTACACCATGACCGACTAGCTGTAAAGCTAGCCCTGCTCAAAAGCTCGTCAGTAGAGGCATCACTACGACTAGCTTTCATGCTAGTCCGTCAAACTAGTCGGTCACGACGGCCTAGCTTTAAAATTAGTCTGTCGTGACCGACTGGCTTTCTGGAAAGCTAGTCCGTCGTGACCTACTAGCATTAAAACTAGTCCGTCTTGACCGACTAACTTGACGGACTAGCTTTCAAGCTAGTCCGTAGAGACGGACGAGCTTTAAAGCTAGTCCGTAATAACCGGGTTGTGTTGAAGGAAAGCTAGTCCGTCGTGACCGACTAGCTTTAAAGCTAGTCAGTCTGGGCATCACTACGACTAGCTTTAAAGCTAGTCGGTCTACCCGTTTAGGTTTTCAGTGTATGGGGGAAACCAAAAGCGCAAAGCGCAACTATTTTTAATGCTGTGCATTACCAGATGGTCGAAACTATATAAATTTGGTATCAACATAATTATACGTAAGACCCTATGCTAAAAAGTCATGAAAGCTCATGGCACACAAAAGATGTCTTTAATGTGATTTCGGCAAATGAACTAGGGCATTGATAATCCCATAGACTTTGTGTAGGTTCAGGTGTTCTAATAATGTGTACACTTATTGTAAACACATACATTTCAGCTTTAGCTGCCACATGTGACATTGTCTTATTTTTTTTAATAAACCATGAAATGATAATAACAATAATAATACTAATGATAATAATAATAATAATAATTATATCTAGAGCTCAGCTAGCTCGAATTGTTTCATATATTATGCCCACCATATAGTAACGCCTACATTTTTGTTTTTTCCTTTTCTTTTGCTGACATGCTTGCTCGCATATTTTCAAAAGTGTGGCTAAAACGATGGGCAGCGGTGGACGGGGATGGGGGGGGGGGGCATCCCGTAAATTTGGAATTTTGTAGATGAACCAATGAAATAGATTCTCGTTATTGCCCCCTCCCTCTCTCCCAGTCTCCAGTCTTGGCCAAAACCAACAACCAACACACTTTTAATCGTTCTGTTCTGTTGTTTTCTAAAGCTTACCTTCATTTCCTGAAACCAACATGAAGTTCCGACTAAAATGATGAAGATAGACCTTAATTTTCAGTCTTCACGTGGTAATTCTGATCATGGAAATGCCGCTCGTTCGCTGGTCCTTGTAAAAAATCACTAACAGATTTCAAGGGGAAGATCGAGGCAGCCAAGACAGTCACTGTAGACTGCTACAGTAGAAGATCTTTTTCTATTCCAAGCGGTTTAGTCAGCGGAAGCTATGGAATATGTAAATTGGTGAACTTCAGCCAAACTACACATTTTCACGTATGTTAACTAGAGCGGGCTCATCTTCAGGTTAAAAAAAAATGTTCCCTTCGATTGGCGAGTTCTGCTGGCGAAGTGGAAACAGCGAAGGACAGCTTTCAATCATTTATGATTAATATTATTAGATGTGCTTGAAACTAAACTTCAAAAACAAGGAAATGAAAACTAAATGAACAGAATAAGTTCTCATATTATGCTGGCCATTGATGATCAGGTTATCGAGTAGTAAGTAGCTAGCAAGCTATACTTTCGATAAAATCACTATTTTCATTCCTTTCCTTTCGTCAACCAGACTCTCAACTAAAGATCTGCACTAAAAGTACTCCTCCAGCCATAGTAGGCTATTTCTAGGATATAGGAGTGGCGGATTTAGGGGGGGGCCGAGGGGGCCGCGGCCTCCCCCCCCCCTATTGGCGGCGCAAAAAAGAAAAAAAAAAGAAAAGAAAAGAAGAAAAAAGAGGAGAAAAGAAGGGGAAAAGGGAGGAGAGGAAAAGAGAGAGAGAGAGAGAGAAAGAGAAGATGAAAAGTAAAAACGTAAGAAAGTAGAGAGGAAAATGAAAGTAGCTATAGGTCAAAGTTTTTCGCTCGCGCTTGCGCTCGCATTAAATCGATTTATGAGGATGACGAAAAGTACTTACAATTTAAGCTGTCGCTCTTCGCTTGGATATTAGTAAATCAAGTAGGCCTATCCATACCACCCCAAGAAAAATAACTACAAACAAAAACATAAGCACATGGAATGTTCCATTTTAGTAATATACAGAATTTTGAACTTGCGCTTTGCGCTCGACACATCTATTTGACTGAGGTAATAACATTTATCCTCGTTTGTGAGCACATAGCGCTTAAAATGTAAAGGTATATATGTGTGCAATATATCAGAATATTTCAGCTTGCGTTTTTGCGCTTAAATTATTAGTTTAAGTGTCTTTTTATGAGCATAGCACAAAAACCTTTAAAATAATGTACTGTTTTCAATTTGATACACGACAATGTTCAGATCGCGCCTCGGCTCGCTTTAAGTTTCAATAAGATAGGCATATAATGATTTTCAAAGGATGAAAAAAGACATTATTGTCTCGTTTTCAAGTTTAACATATAGCTCGCAAAAATAGCTCGCATTGTTGAGATTATATATCTTCTTTATAAGCATTAAAAACGCTTTTGTTTTCAGGTTGATATAATTATCTAAAATTTTTAGCTCGCGCTTCGCGCTGGCATTGTTTAATGAGATATGTATCTTCTTAAGAACCATAGCATTAAAAAAAAACCTTTAAATGCACCGTTTTTAGGTTAATATTATCTAAAATTTTCAGCTCGCGCTTCGCGCTCGCATTGTTTAATGAGATAATGTTCCTTATAAACATAGAATAAAAAACGCTTTAAAAGTGCACTGTTTTCAGGGGAGCATTGACGTATATTTTATCCGACAAATCTGCTCTCAGCAAATCAGAAATCAGAAGCATTTCAGTAGCTTATAACAGTTTGTGGGATAAACGTCTGGCAAGTCCTTTCATGAAACGCCGCCCAGGTTGACATATCTTTAATTTTTCGGCTCGCGCTTCGCGCTCGCATTATTTAATGAGATAAGTATTTTCTTTATGACCTTAGCACAAAAACGCTTAAAATTAAATGTTTTCAAGCTTATATATCAAATTTTCGGCTCGCGCTCCGCGCTCGCATTATTTAATGAGTTATGTATCTTCTTTATAAGCATGCTGGCATTAGAAAACGCTTAAAAATGCACTGTTTTCAGTTGATATATTATCAAAAATTTCGGCTGCGCTTCGGCTCGCATTGTTTAATGACAAGTATCTCCTTAAAAAGCATACCACAAATTAAATGCACTGTTTTTAGGTTTATATATCTAAAATTTTCAGCTCGCGCTTCGCGCTCGCATGTTTGATAAGATAATATGTAGCTTCCTTATAAACATAGAATAAAGACGCTTTAGGAATGCACTGTTTTCAGGTTAATATATTATCAAAAATTTTCGGCTCGCGCTTCGCGCTCGCATTGTTTAATGAGATAAGTATCTTCTTAAAAGCAAAGCACAAAATAAACTTTCATGGCAGCTGTTTATAGGTTGATATATCCAAAATTTTCAGCTCGCGCTTCGCGCTTGCATTGTTTAATGATATAAGTATTTTCTTTAAATGAGCTTAGCATTAAAAAAAAAAAACGCTTAAAATTAAATGTTTTCAGGGTGATATAGCAAAAAAATTCGGCTCGCGCTTCGCGCTCGCATTATTGATTTGATACATTGGCTAGTTCATAAAAAAAAAACCAACAACAAGATTAAGTTAATTTAGTGTCTGTAGGTCTATAACAGCCACCCCCCCCCCCGGCGCTTAGCTTTTCAAACCGCTGATCAAGGGAAATTAGGGTGAAAAAAAATTCCGGCCCCCCCCCCCTATTGGAGAATGCTGGATCCGCCCCTGATAGGGGCAATGATGAAGGTGAGAGAAGTGATCGCATAGCTAATGGCAGTAACTTGGTCTGATCTGGAGGGGAAAAAATGTAAAACTAATGTTGATATGCAAATTAATGTGCTTGAAACATTATATAATGCATGTTTCATACATACAAGCTCATAAACACTTTTTGTCCAAAACTTCTTCAATTAGTCTTCTATGAATGTAATACAAATTTGTCATTAAATGGAATATTCATAATCATATAGATGGTTATTACGCCTCTATTAGACAAACAACAAGGCCGCCTTTCGTGACCAATGGAACCGCAGAACACCTCCTTGGCGTAAAGTGTGAAAATTATCACAGATCAGACATTTTTAGGCTATCTGGATTTCGTGAATAACCATTCTAATCATAATGGAGAGTAATATATACTTTCAAGAGTATGATTGTTATAGGCACACACTCGAATCTTTCCTATAAATAAATTATAGATATTAAAACAGAAATCTGAAACCAAGTGCGTGTTTCTTTCTTCTCTCTCTCTCTCTCTCTCTCCCCCCTCTCTCTCTCTCTCTCCCTCTCTCTCTCTCTCTCTCTCTCTCTCTCTCTCTCTCTCTCTCTCTTTCTCTATCTCCCTCTCCCTCTCTCTCATCACCTCTCTCTTTCTTTCTCTCATTCTATTTCTCCTTCTCTCTCTATCTCTCCCTATCTTGACGTCTTTCGAAAAATATTGTAGATATCCGGACAGCACTTTCGTCTTTCTATTGTCAAAATGTATAAATGTTTAAAGAGGTATTTTATCATGTTTATGATGGCATGACTAACATCAACTGTCTCTCTTCACTCACAAGTATAAGGCCACATTTTCAAGTGAAGTGACAAAGTATTCAATCATGTTGCTATTTCCCCCTTTTAATCTGTCCCATTTCTTCTTTTTTTCAATATCACTTTCGGATCGAGTTGCAGTTTTAGTCATAGTATTATAAACAATATTTTGTTAATATATCAACAGAAATATATAAGTAAAAAATATTTTTTTAAATCCTTTTGACCCATATTATGTTTTTGGAAATGCATCATTATAGCTCTTTCCTGTAATTTAACCGAAACATATACTTTTAATTATCATAAACAATTTATTCGATAGTCTTACTATTCAGACCTTAATGTACAGTATACTGGTCAACAGTTAGGAGGAAGTCATGCCCCTGTTTTTTATTTGTTTATTTATTTATTTTTAGGACGGTGTGCCATCGTACGAGTTGGCTCTTTCGTCTATCATTCCGGCTTATAGTATTGAAATAAAACATCTTTCGTTTCTTCTTAATAAGCATGACAAATATTCATAATGAATGCATAAAGAAACGAGTATAACAAAACTTTCTCTCATTTCCTTACGTATTCCTTTGTCTCCTTCTCTCTTCTCTTTTGTTATAATAATAATGATAATCATAGCAATTCTTATAAATTATAGCGCATTATCAGTACCTGTTTTTTTTTGTTTTTTTTTTTTCTGTTTTTTTTTTCTGTTTTTTTTTTTCTTTTTTTGGGGGGGGGTGTTTCTTGTATGTTTGTTTTGCCTTATTTCTTCTCCTTCCTTATTTTCCCCCTTATTTCTTCTCTTTCCTTATGCATTTCTTAGTTTTTGTTGTCCTTCTTTATCTTTGTGAATTTCTTTGTTTTTCATCTCTTTCCTCGTGTATTTCTTTGCCTATTCATTCTCTCTTCTCTTTCCCTATATTTGTGTTTCTTCTCCTCCTTATTTCTTCTTTCTTTTATTTCTTTATGCATTTTCGGGGTTTTTTTTTCTCTCTTTCCTCACGGATTTTCATTGTTTTCTTTCTTTCTTTTTTTTCCTCGTTTTTCATGTCTTTTCCCTTATTCTTTATATAACTTTGTTATTCGATCTTTTTTTTTTGTTACGTATTCTTATTTTTCTCCTCCTCCTTATGCATTTTTCCCCCTCTTACCTTATGGTGTGTTTCTCCTTCTTCCCCTATATTTCTTTTTCCTTCTTCCCCTTCTTTTTTAATTAGGTATGTCCAGTTTTATGTGACCATGCATGTCAAAGTTGAAATATCATCATGATTGTGTTGTCATAAATTAGCGTCATTTCAATGACATGCATAATTATCCTACAAAACTAACGCGGTTATAATGATTACTTGTGATGTTCTTCCTCGAAACCACTACTCAATTTAATTTAAAACTGCATGATATGTTATATATCCAAAATAAGTAATTTAAAGAACTGAATCATGGGAGATAGACATATTTGTTTTTAAAGGGCACAACTGGGATATTTATTCCACGTGTTTTACAATATAAACGAAATACATAAATCTTAATTCAGATAATGCAATATGTTGAAGCCATGAGGAATGAAAAATTAAGAAATGAAGATAATACTTTAACCATAAATTTTGAATGATTATTCCTTAGTAGGGGAGACCGGGGATGGAAGTTACGAAATTCACATTTCGGGCCAGATAATTCTAATGAAAAAACTCACACACTCCATCTTGGGTCTGTAGTTAGCCTATTATGTTTGATAAAACCTGAGGCATATAAAACTTGAAAACATGTAAACATTAATTAACTATAGCTTAATTAGTGAAGACATTTTTTTGTAACAACCTACCCCGCATACGGGGTAAGTTGTTACACCATACGTGGTAAATTGTTACTATATGTAAACATATCGGGTAATGCTTCTTGTTTCTAACGTTTTCTTGTTCTTATACCATACTTTTGTTTCAACTTTCCAGTTTCTTGGTATCGTTAAAAGTAGATCAAGTAGAGCTCTAGACTAGACAAAGGTTCAATTCTACTCTATGTAAAATGTAAAGTTAACGTATACCAATGTGCGGCATTAAATCGTAATTAAACAAGGCGCGTCCATTATCTAAGAGGTCAGACGCAACGAAGTGACGTTGGAAATACGGCTGAGAAGCGCAGAAATCTATACAGCTGGCTGCAATAATAAATTAGCTCACAAAAACTCGCTTAAGAAGACTTCCCTGCAGCTGGAATGGTATTGTCCGTTCGGTTCAGCAATCTACTCCTATACGTGGAGATGAAAAAAAATTGATGATTGAACTTTTATCATGTTGTTAGTTAATAGATTCTCCAGACCACTGAGATGGAGGAAATACACATTTGGGCAAGCTTATAACATTATTGTGATGACGTTGTAATCAGAATCTTTATTTCACATAGATTGATGTTCCAAACGATTATTGAATATAAGTAGTGATCTTGTCACCTCTTGCGAAGACGCCGTCCACATGCGATATGCATCTGATATGCGGAAATATCGACCCATCGAGTAAAGATTCTATTGTGATAATGTTCAAAGTGACAGGACTTTTTCTTAACCAAATCGAAATGAATGTACCATCTTTGGAAAGCTGAGAATTCAAGCTTTTAAAAACTGCTTGATCATTAAGCTGTAATATAATTATGCGTTATCCAGGAAGATGATTATGTGGCGTATGAAGCTTATTTTGAGAGCAAAATTGGCCATATTGTACAGGAATTTGATCTGACTAGGATTTCGAATTGACACAAGTGACAGGACTTTTTTTCCCGTTTGCAATAAGTTATTCCTATTTTTGAAAAAATCAGACTCTTAGCGTATTTATTCAAGTTGATCATTTCTTTGAAAAGGTAGTTGCACGCCATAATCAAGAAAACAAAGTGAAAAAACTGTGCAAAATACAAAATGTCTATGGCAGCGTTCGCTTTGCGTAGAGTGATAGCGCCCTCTTCCTCTTAAGTTTACAACTAGAATTGATATGTAATAGAAAAAATAAAAATGTTAACACCTGAAAATTGAGACAAAATGTAATTCTACATAATTTTATGTAATGTAATTGGGGTAGGTTGTTACATCGACATGGGGTAGGTTGTTGTAGCAACCTACCCCATGGGTGACTTTAAACACAAAATCAACTGTAGCACAGCCATTAGGCAGATACAGGGCATGGCTCAGGGATATATTAGTGACATACAGTAACAATACCAGATTATCATCATGTGCCTTTAGTTGTAAGAACTATTACAAATTTCAATTCTTGTCAAAAATTTACTTTAAACTGTAAAAAATGGTTTTTGTCGATTTACTTTTTAATAAAACAACGGAGAAACCTCACGACCGGCAATTCATCACAGCTATGTGTAGGCTGTATATAGATGCCATTTAGCATGAACTCTCTTGTTCCAACTTAGCACACTGAGAACTGTAACAACTGACCCGTGTAACATCCATCCCCGGTCTCCCCTATCATTTCAATGTATTAATATGGAATACGTAGCTTCAACCCAAAACGATGATAATTTAATGATGCAAGTTATAATTACCTATCTTAACAAATTAATATACGATCATGATAAACATAAACATTTACCCCTTTATCACCCCCTCAGTTGCTAAACTGTATGGCTAAAGAAAAATATCAAAATGTTTAATATTGTATATATTGCAGCATAATTATCATACCCACTTATACAATGTTCATGACATTGTGTACAAAATTGACACATCCGTTAAATAAGGTAGAATAATAATAATGCTAAAAAAATCAATACCTCAATATCAACTTCCTTCATAGTCATGATAGTCAATCGACCATGCAGATTTTCCATAATCTGTGCTTGTGTCGATCGATGCAAGCACACATGCTATTATAATGAACCAATAGGGGTAAACGAACGATTATCACTATTTTTTAAAAATCAATCTCCTACCCTCTCTCTCTCTCTCCCCCCCCCCCCTCTCTCTTTTATTCAATACAATAGATTGTGATATTAATGCATCATTGAATTATAATGGTTCGTATCAAAAGAGAGACTTGATGGAGAAAAATACTATTAACTCGTCGATCACTCTATATAAAAACAGATGTCCTAGAAAATGAAATAATATCTGGCTACCAAATCAAAAAGAAAGCCAACCAAAAAATTATTGAATTTTCAGAATTTTGTATGTAAGGAGTAGCGTAATTTTTGTTTTGTTTCAGTAGACGTGTATACGATTGCCAAAATTACGATCTAATTGTGAGGTTTTTTTTTTTTCTCTTTCTTTCTTGTACAACCCCCACCCACTTTCAAAACTTTCGATCATCAAATCTATGAGATTTTCCCGTGTCGGAGACGTCCCCTCATGTGAGATACCACTTAGAATAATGAACATCTGAAATCATTTTCTATGTGATGTGACACCAAGAAGTCCGAAGATGAGTTCTGCCTGAGTGAGCCATATTATATTTGGTGATCGGGTGCAGAGGTGTCGGAAGGGTCTTAGGAGAAAAAGGATTTGAGGGGCAGGCTCACACAATTAACACACAATCGCTTGTCCCTCCAATCCTTTGTCTCCGCAGAGCCTTCCAATGACTCTGATCAGGGGCAGCGTCGGATATCTACCTTAGATAGTAAACTACTTTCAACATTTTTCGCAAAAATGTGGTAGGGGAGAGTGGGGTTAGTTGGAACACGGGGTTAGTTGAAACATTTTAATTTTCTTTTACGGCTATACACATATTTATGCAAATCTACCCTCAGGTTGTTGCTATTAGCAACTGCCATCCACCACATTATAGACAGCACACGTGCTTCAAATCTCGTGAAGTTAGAAAGCAATGTTTGTTTTTTCACCTTCTGAGTAAATTTTGTCACTTTTACAAATGTTTTATTATCTCAGAGAAGATCATAAAATAAGTTGGCCAGTTTTTTAGTATAACAAACACTTATACCAAGCTACAAAACAAGGTTAAATATATGGCATGTTGTTGTCCCTTTTTTGTGCTGTAAGCTTACGAAAGTCAAATGGGCCTCTGGGGTTAGTTGGAACATTTTGAACGGGGTTAGTTGGAACATGTACTAAGTAAATAAGTTACAGCTGAATAAAAAAATAAAAACCATATAATTCAGTGAAGTGCTTCGAAATATTCCTATAGATGTATATTAGTGCACATTGGACAATTTAATTTGGTTTAAACAAAATATATTGCAGAATGCTAATTTACAGGACCAGGCCCGTAACTAGGATATTTACGGGAGGGTTCGAAATCTGTAAAAGTGGACAAAAGGTACATCAATTTTTTTTCACATCATACCGGGCGAGCAAAAAGGTACATCAGAAATTTTCCACGTCACGCTGGCCGCGCGATAACCAAGGGGGGGGGGGGCCGTATAGAAGAGTATCATATACCAGCTATAGGGTAGGGCAAGGTCCATTACGTCGTTCTTTACATGATATTCCCTCTTTTTTTTTTTTTTTTTTTTTTTTTTTTTTTTTTTTTGTGTCAAGCGGACCCTTGCTCGCCAGCGGGGGGTTCGTTCGAACCCCCGAACCCCCCTAGTTACGGGCCTGAGGACTTCAGAATATCTGTATGTGAGTGGATGTTATCAAGTGTAATAAAACATGAAGTTTAAAAAAATTGAACACCAATCTTTAATATTTTAATTGGAATCAATAAAGCAAGTTAGCTAAACCCATGCAACAATGTTGTAGGTAGTTTAAATAAAATTCTGAAGATACCATGCACAATGTTTTAACTTACCCCGTACCATGTTCCAACTAACCCCGTGTGTGGGGTTAGTTGGAACACTTGACATGGTCTTGTTAAAAATTGATTTTTTTTTTTTTTTTTTTTCCGAACCATCACTAAGTTTAAGAATTTTATAGGGTACATTTGTAAGGGGGCCGTCACACTGAGGTCGTTCTATAACGTTCTTGCCCGTTTTTGCCCGTTTTTTAAAAAAAAATGCTGAACGGGCTTTGGTCGGGTTGGAACTTATAACTTTGAAAAATAATTTCTTGAATACGATGCTAGGCAGTTCATAATAGTTCTCGTTACGTCAATTCCGTCTTTATCGCGTCCGCATACGTTGTTATCCAGTTCAGAACAAGTAAACTGCTCGTTCACTCTATACCGTTCGTAGCACGTCAAAACGGTCCAACTAAAAGTGCCTATGCGCAGCATGATAAAGTAGGTACCCCGTTCGTAGTACGTCCTTCTCGTTCAGAGTAAGTCCTACCGTTCAAGGAACTTGTCACTACGTTTAATTTTAGAACTTGAAGCCAGTACGATTTTTTGAACATGTTCAAAAAAAATCGGAATGCCTTTCCGTTCTCTCCGTTCGGGCCCGTTCGCCAAGTTTCGTAAACAGATTGTAAACGGTCTGTACTAGATTCTAAAAGGTCTGCACTACGTTCAGTCCGTGTGTAAACAGATTGAGCCCGTTCACCAAGAACTACCTAGAACGCAGTAAGAACTAGCTCAGTGTGACGGGAATTATGACATGCCGTTCTGTTTAAAAATTGAAACGTATGTTCGTAGTACGTCCTTCTCGTTCAGAGTAAGTCCTACCGTTTAAGGAACGTTGTCACTACGTTTATTTTAGAACTTGAATAATTAATATACAATGCTCGTTTGTATGACGTCCTAGCACATCTTTAGAAGATTTAAGTACGGCAATTTCCGTTTGTAGTACGTCCATCTCGTTTCAGGTACGTGTTGCCACCCTGTTAAATTTTAGGACGAGATGGGCGCCCGATTTTTTTGAACACTTTTTTGGAAATCGACCGAGCTAGTCCATGAGTTCGTAAACAGATCGTAAGAAGTATTTACTACGTCCACTCAGTTTACAAACAGACTATGCCCGTTCGGCAAATTGCAGGACGTAGTAGGAAACGAGCTCAGTGTGACGGGGGTATAACATACAGATATACACTCAAGATGATTGTTTATTGTTTCTTGAAATAAATTCGTTTTTTTGTTTAACGCCCATTTTTGTGAAAAATGTTCCATATAACCCGCTCTCCCCTATATCAGGTTTAAAAAAAAAAAAAAAAAAAAAAAATCTTTTATTGAATTAAAGCTCTTAAAAAAAAAGAGTTTACATCAATAAGGCCCACACATTCTGCTTTTATTGAAAATCATTATGGTTCGTTGAGGAAAAGCACGACATCAGCCTGAAAAGTGATTGAAAAATGAGATTTCATCATTCTGCTTTTTTGAAATGGTAATGTTTGCCATTTACAGATGACTGAAAGTAGATAATAAGTCTACATTTGACGTGAAATTGTAATTGTAAAAGTGAAATTCCATCTTAAGAAATTGCAGTACATTGTATTACTGAGTTTGGTCTGCTTTGTAAAGATGTTGTTGGCTAAATATGGATAATCGAAATGTGATGTCTAGTCTATATTCATCATGTGGGAAAGTTGTG
>CALNVZ010000989.1:20615-38301 GCA_940671915.1 Paracentrotus lividus
GACAGTTTTACACATATATTTCCTATAGGGTTTGTACAGAATATTTTGAATTTTCATTTCTTACTACTTTTAAGAACTAAATTCCATCAGATATATTATAACAAGGAATTTTTTGTATTAAGACATTATAAACTCCAAAATAGTATTTTGATTGATTAATACACGTAGGATGTCCCACACATGTATTTTGTGTGTAGTGCATGTGAATCTTGGAAGAATTATTAAAAAAGGTGCCTTTAATATAATTTGTCGATTCTAAATCCTCACTGCACACAACAGTTCTTAGGTGAATTGATTTTAAAATCTCTTTTAAACAGTTTCTCTCCCCAATTCAAACTTATAACTGCAACAGTAATTTCCGTTTAACTCATTTTGTACAGTTGTGATCCGCAGTCATAAAATGCGAACTTCAAAGCTAGGTAATGAAATTTACTGAAAATTACTGTTCGTCTTGGATCAAAATGAAATCCTGTTAAGTAAAGTGTTTTGTTTGTGCTTTGTTCTACCACAAATTATGCTTAATCTAAGCAGATGCACAGACATTGGAGCTATGATCATACTTTCTTTTTTTTTCTCATTTATTTACAGAGAGAAGTTATACAACTAATAATTTTATTTAGATTTATCAGAACATTTATAATTATAGGCTCATATTCCAAATTCAGATTATATAGCAATGGAACCTTGATCACACCAATAGATAATCAACTGAAAATCTAAAGCAGATTTGGAGGGGCTTACATGTACACTGCATGGGTTTCCAAACTCTTAAATTATTAAAAGAAGAAATTACCATTGGCACTGACAGTCTTTTTTATTGCTAGATGGTCAGTTTAAGCAGTGGTAATTAGTTCAGATGCATACAGGAGTCCAAATTATAATTGTTTTCTATGAAACGATAATGGCATCATGGTAACTGACGTTACACTAGGTCATGGTAACTGACGTTACACAAATTGGTTGTCAATTTTGACTTGATTGTATGTTGAATATTCGAAGCTTAGCTATTGATAATAATTAGATGCAGTCATACATTAGAAATCTTAATTGGCATAGTTGATACTGTCTCCATTGTGGAAAAAAAATAACAAGTTCATGTTTTTGGTAACTGACGTTACACTGTAAATGAGGGTTGATTAAATCTAAATTTTTGACCAAAGTCACAATTGAACCAATTTTTTTTTAATACAGTGTGATAAAGTGTCCCTCTAACAACTTTATCCATGTGAAAGATTATCGTGAACAGGAACGGTTTAGTTGAGAAATTGAAAATGAGTTTCTTGTTAATATACCTTTTCTATACAAAGAAAATATTAGAATAATTCAGCGTATGATTAGAAAGTGAAAATGGCCACCGTCGGGGAAAATTTTATAGATTCTCAAAACTTCAACTCATGTATTTTTTGAAAATCAAAATAATTTTAACCAAATATCATTTTGAATTTCCGCCACCCTTGTCCGGATTTCTGTGGAATTGCCCATAGGGAACAGTAAACAGTTAGGTTATAACTATAGGCCTATGAATATTTTATGAATTATGGGCCCTGGTCTGAATATCTTCAAATGCTTTTTAAGTATTTTTTTCGTAGGGTACATGCAGGTAATATGGGCCCCCTAAGCTCATTTGCCTAATTTGCAAAAAATTACAAAATGAATCATGAACTACTGCTCTAACTTTTATTGTGAAGAAAAACAATTATCACCTACCCCAATGTCTGCGATATTCAAATGTTGACGTCATCACCAAAGTGCCCATATTACCTGCTTGTGCAGGTAATATGGGCACATGTATTTAAAGGGACGTATAATTGATAAAACATGGGGAATTCACCTTATCTCGGGTGAAATGATAACATTCCAATCAGAGCCCGGCGTGTTGCGTAATCTCCAGGCGTCAGGGTGTCTGGAGTATAATCCTTCATGGCTAGACTAACTAACCAGAAGTCCGAAGTAAATCTAACCTATGTTTTGTTTTTGAAATGGAGCATTATACAAGTCCTCTCTTTGAATTAATACGAAGAGACCCGTTGAGAGTCTATAAACTAATCCGAAGCTATTTACCCTATTGACTGATTGAATTCGGCCGACTTCGTCATGTTCGTGCTGTCCGAATGTTAATCCCTAGTAGGCCGACCCTTGCGTAAGCCTCACTGTAGATTGTGTATGAGTCAATGGAGCTCAAGAAAAACGCGCATTCCCCACGATCTCCGACTTGCGAGGGCCTTTAATGTATGATTTAAAAACTACAATGTCTCTGCTATGTCTGGAATTTGCTTAAAATGTTGAAAATCAATAACTTTAAGATATCATTTGAAATTATAAGACCCTTGAGTAAATACTTTGACTATATATTTCATTGTTTTGTATTTTTTATATTATTTCTTTTTTAATTTTATTTAAATATTATTTTCATTATGCAAATCAATATAGGCCTACAATAAGTTATTTATATTAATTATATACTGTAAATATACCCTTAAAAATCGTAGCAAAAAAGATTGATGCCCCATCCCAATACTACGTACCAGAATCATTTTCGCCATTTTGGACTGCCCATATTACCTGCACTAATGTTGCTATGTCAGGCAAGCATTCAATGCCACATTGCACCCCTTCACTACTGCAAATTGACCTGTACACGCTAGTATGATCAAAATGAAATTATAAGCTTACTAAATATACAAACAATTGAGGTTACCCCCTCAAACACTCTTTCACCATAACATTCTGTGAAATATCAAATTTTACATCAGGGTAAGAAAAATGCCGTGAGTTTTACCTACCTTGTTGGTTTTCAGCAATTTTCTCAGAGAAATTTCGGCATCAGATGCTCTCACGACGATAGATTTTCGTATACAGTTCATATGAACAACATTATGGCGCTCACACCGGTCACCGGTCGACAGTAACGACATGATTTGCTTCCGGTGGCCCATACCTGCTAGCCCATATTACCTGCATGTACCCTATTTGAGGAAACAAATTATGATATATTATATCTTACCCTGGTGCATAGTTATGTATGGTCACATTACTCGTCCCAGTCATTACGTTGCCAGTGACCTGTGCATTTCCCGATGCATTGATGGTTTGATCTCCGCCACTCTGATTAATTCTGCCAGTCCCTAAAATAAATAAATAATAATAAATAAATAAATGCTCCAAATTTTACTGTCCGAAACAAAAGTGAAAGGAAATTCTTTTTGCCCCTTTTTTCGTGGGACCGGCAGCCGCTGAGTAGCGCCAGATGAACGTTGCTCTATCCACTTCTTGTTGAACGCCAAACAGGGAAGCAACAACTACCATTTCTTTAACGTCTTTTGGTATGACGCGGCCGGGAATCGAACCCACGACCTCCCGATTATGATGCAAACACTCTATCCACTAAGCCAACACGGTTCTAGGACAACTACCCCCTGGACAATTACCCCCCGGACAATTACCCCCAGAGACTTACACCCAGTCAACTACCACCCCGAGGACAATTACCCCCTCACAGGCATTGATGTAAGAATCAAGCTGCGCCCATTGTGGGTCATTGTGAGTCTCGCCTGGTGTCGCAAGTTTTTTAGAATTATTTTTTACTTTATCATATCTTAATGGCTTTCTCTTTCTCTTTCCCCTTCTCTTTTATATTTATCTTTCTCATTCTCTCTCTCTCTCTCTCTCTCTCTCTCTCACTTTCTTATTTTTTTGTTTCCTTTTTTCTTCCTTTCCTTTAATAATGGTACTAATGTTAAGCATTTATAATGCGCCGACTATCTAATGAACTATTTAGTGGCGCAGCTGATGTCATTACCCGGCTATAGCCATAGCTGCCCTAATAAAGGGCGCTTTAGCGCATTCGAAGAATTTCTTCCTACCAGTACCCATTTACCTTACTTTGTACTTACTACAAATTGTAGTTTAATATCTTGCCAATGGACATTAGTGGAATGGACGGGATTCGAACCGCGTACCTTGTGATCGTCAGTACACCGACTTATCCATTCGACCACACCACCCCCACCCCTCCTTCCCCTTTTTTGTTTAGCAGCGCCTTCTGCGCCATGAAAAAATAGGGAAGGGGGGGGGGGTTTGCACCTCAAGCCCCCTGTTTGGATACACATTATATGCCTCAGAAAAAAAATGGACCTCATATTCCCGACAGTGGATTCTGCAAAATCCGTGGGCTAAAACCATGGTTTCTATTGGCGGTCATCATGGCCATAATGAATAACTTATGTAGGATATTTAAGTTTACGATTAACCTTATTTTTGCATAATTTGATATTAGGCTTTAGTTTACATTTTCACTTTATTTATTAATTTATGGAGATATTAATTATGACCTTTATTGCCGCCCTTACAAACCATGGGTTTAGACCAAGTTTTTAAATTTTTCGTGAAATAAAAAAATAAAAAATAAATAAAAATCATATCAGTTGGAATCAGCGATGAATCAGAGATATTCAACATGTGTGATTATTATGTGTATTTGTGTCCTTTCATGAATGTCCAATTTGTTGTTCTATGAAAATAAATGGTAACATGAGGGCCAGTTTACATATTTTCTGATGCATATATGCGTATTCAAACGGGTGGCTTGCAACTACATCCGATCCGAAACTGTAATCTCTGAAAAGGTCTTTTTTAAGGCTATAAAACCTCGCTTTTTAAACAAGAATGTTTAACTTGTAAACCAACATTTTTTTAAACATTGAAATTTTTAAACCGCGTTTTAACAGTGTAGACTATTTTGTTGTTTTTAAACAATCTTGAAAAAATTGTGGACTGCAGGCCCCAAGACCTGCCCCAACCCAGCCCGCACAACTACGCCAAAGCTTCTGTCGACAACACCCTTTCGCATGTTTGCAATGTTTGTCTCCAGCTGCAGACAAAGGTTAGGGTTAGGGTTGGCTAGTTGGTAGTACGATTTGGATCGGATGTAGTTGCAGCAAAGGGAAATTTGGGGATTTTATAAGACATATGGAGTAAAAAGAGGCACTTTTTAGCATAAGTTCCCCTTTACAAAATAAAGAAATTGTCAAGGGACTTTTCAAAAGTATGAAAGGCTAATTTTTAGTATAAAATGGGCTTTCCTTTTTAAAGGGGCACTTTTAGGGTCCATACAAAAGTGGGAGGGCACTGTGCCCCATGACCCTACCCTTGGTTCTGCCGCCTATGAATGATAGCCACACAACAATCACATTCTAAGCGCGTTCAAAACTGGTCCAACCTTTTAGGCGACTTTGTAATTCATTAAGAGATGGTTCGTTTTTAACACTAATAAATAAGTCACTTTACACAATAAGTAAAAATTAAAAAGAATTGAGTATCACCTTTTGAAGTTTTCCTTTTGGCTGCACCTGCAATTATAAACAGAATGAACCAATGGAATCGAAATATACTTCTTATCTTAATATAACATCCATTAAAAAAACTGACAGAAGATAAAGTGGAACGGATGATATGAATATAGGAAATGATAAAGCAAAAAAAAAAAAAAAGAAAAAAGAAAAGAAAGTAAATACTCTTCTATTTCTATCAAACTGCATATACAGCCCACAGGGTTTGTTTTTCAACACTAATAGGTTACTTTACATAATTAGTAAAAAAATAAAAAAAGATTTGAGTATCACCTTTTGAAGATTTCCTACTGGCTGCACCTGCAATTATAAACAGAGTAAATAAATGGAATATTAAAATCATTATTATTTGAATATTACATCTAAATGTACAAAAAAAATGTAAAAAAATACAGAAGCTGCTCTCACTCATTATTTTGACTCAGATATGCCATAGAGTGAGTTTTTAGTAATTTTTTTTTTAAAGTGTCAAACTTGAGTCTGTGCTTGCAGATTAGGTTTAGATAAAGTAACAATTCACCAGGGTACTGGGCAAAACCCCTTGAATAAGGCATGATATCAGTGTCATATTGGCATTCCAATCAAAACAGCGGCGTTCACCCGATTCAGTTACTTTTAAAGTTGGCTTATTAGACTAGAGCCATTTAGGCAAACTATGACTTTTAGAACATTTTTAGGTAAAAGTTGGGAACCAGTCTATTTCTCATAATTCAAGTGTGCTGAATCTGATAAGACCGGTTCCCAAGCCGATTTCTGACGTTTTCACCACCTAATTTGCATAAACAAAATGGCCGCCAATTTGACCATTTTTTAGCTTATGTCTCTATTCCTCCCTGGTTGTGTCCAATTTTTACCCTCGTAACGGCCGAAGTATTTTGCAGTCACATTGATTATTATGTTAACTTGCTAAATTGAGCATTACAATTTAATAAATAATCGATTTTATGTTTATAAATTAATTAATTATGCAAATTTATGCGTGCTTGCGACCTTTTATGCTACAAAGGGGCTATAACTTGATCAAATTAGCTCAAGAGTTTAAGTTAAGGTTAAAAGCTGGGAACTGGTATATTTCACATAATTCAAGAGTGCTGATTCTGATAAGAATGGTTCCCAAGCCGATTTTTCACGTTGTAACCACCTAATTTGCATAAACAAAATAGCCGCAAAATTGACCATTTTCGAGCTTACATGTAAGTCTCCACTCCTCCCTGGTTATATTCACTTTTTTCCTCGTTTGTGGCAGGTCTCGTTCTCGGCCTTGGCCAACTTCCTCAGGTTGTGTGGGGAGGGACAGACATCATTGATGCTTGTAGCAAGAACTTGGGTGTACCTGTTTCCATCATCTACATGTATGTGTCTTTCCAGGACAAGGACTGTAGTTTAAGGCATTCCAATCGACACCAAGCTCCTTGCTGCACGAGGCCAACTGTCTTATCCATGTTTAGAACATGTTAGCCTTCTTCACCTCTGAACCCCTCTCCTCCGCAACAGCAATCAGGGATAGGATAAGCTTTGTGAAATGTCCATTGATGCTAATGTTTGTTGTGCATGGAAAATTAAAACGTGTTTAGCAGATATTCTTTGTCCTATCCCTTCAATATATGCATCATTCCTATTTCGAAAAGCATCAGTGGCCATCATCAGTGGAAGAACCCAAACTTCAGGCACAACTTCAATTTACTTGGGAGGGCACATCTGTTGATATATTTCAGTCCATCTTTCACATCGCCTGGACCTTATCAATCTGGTTCTTGTGAGACAGCTCCTTATTGAACTATCACCACGAGCTCTGGACAGGGGCTTCTGATATTGTTGGAATGACCGCATCCGCTACACTGTAACGTGTCCAGTCATCTACCCTTCCTTGATTTCTTTGGTTTGAACTTCCTGCACCAGCTTATCAGTTGGTCCATGTGCTCAAAAGCCTTCATCGATTGAGTAAATTAAGGTCATCAATGGAAGCTCGTATTTCTTGCAGCTCGAATCCAGGTTTGATCTTAATACCTCTTCAACTTGAAAATGCAGCTATACATGTACATGTAGTTACTCTCTCTTTTGCAATGACAAATAGGATTTGATAGATAGCACACTCCATTGGAATGCCTACAGACTGGAAGAACTGGTAAACTGATGTGAATTCCTTGTTGGCAAACCTCATCTTGAAGTCTTGAAAGTAGCAATTCAGGAAGTTGCTATGAGTTTGTCCAGAATGTAGAAAAAGTCATGGATGGTAAACCAAATCCTTGAGCATGTTGAGTGCAGCAATGACACATATGAGTAGGCACGGAACAAAAATTGTTTTGGCCACAGGGGGAGTGTTCAGTTTGCTTCGTCGGTCAATTATTATTATTTTCTATCGTTTTTTATATTTTAATTTTTTGCCCGGGGGGGGGGGGGGGGGGCGGTGGGGGGCAGGCCAGTTGAACCTTTTGATCCGTGCCTGGAATTATTCGAATAATGTTCAAGTAACTACTGCGTGATTATAGAAATCATAATGAATGAACTCTTTCCTTTTCATTACAAACTAACGAGATTCAAATAAGATCTGCTTTCATATAGACGGTTTTATGTCGACGTTCATGGCAAGCAGAAAAATGGCTTCCCACAAGGGAGTGTCCTTGCCCCTCTTCTCTTCAACATGTACACTAATCACCAACCAGTACACCCCAATGTAAAGAGTTTCTTGTGTGTTGATGATCTCTGCAATGCCTCAAGTGAAAATTCCTATGAAGAAGTCAAAATAACTCGCTTATATGCTGCAAATCCCTTTGCTAGTGAATTCTGAAAACAGTCAAATAAGTGTCTTTCACCTCTAAAACACAGGTGCCCAACGACAATTGAGGATCAGATAATACGGAAATCTACATCAACTGCTCAAACATGTCAATGCGCTGATCTACCTAAATTTGACATTACATTGTTCCCTTACATAATTGTACATATAAGAAGCATATTGCCACGACAAAGCAAAACTAGGAGCTAGGAATAACATTCCAAGAGGCTAGCTAACACCAGATTAGGATAACCCCTCCATATCCTCTATCTAATTACAATCATGCCAAATAGAGACTGGAATCAAGATATAGTTTACTTCACTCCGAGGAATCCCTTGTTAGCTCTGCAAACAATCGAAGACCATCTCTGTGGACCAGCCAACTCAAATAAATGCCAAACAAATGTACAAAAGAATCTCTCTCATCAGGTTCTGATGAGCCATACCACACCCAGTCATGCCTGAATCACCTTAGGACTTGCAAAGGCACCGTTGGCACAGGACAGTGTAAGGTCCTAACGGAAAATGGGGATACAGCGAAGATGGACAAAATAAGTGTGAGTGTTGGAAAGGGCAAACCAAGGAACACCTTCTGGTATGCGCCTACTTGATGGAACTCTGTACCCTTGTAGACCTGAAAGAGTTTAACCCCAGAGCACAACCCTGTATTAAAGGGAAACAGTAACTTTCAAAAACAAGAGCAATTAGATCAAGATGAATAAAATTATATTGCTCTAATAGTAAAAACAAACTACTGAAAATCAGATCAATGGAAGTCATTTACTACCACAAAACAGTGTAACAGCCAAACGCGAGTGAATTTTCAACCCCTTTGCAGCAAACCCTCCGCCCGCTAGGTCGGGGGAACACGACAGGAAGTGGGGTGTCTTGAAAAGCACATGGCAATGTGTTTCCACCACGAGATGGTTTACTAAATTTGAGTATGAAATCATTGATACTCGAAAGTAAAGCAAGCAATTAACTTGTAATTTTGAAGAGATACCGACGACCTATAAGTTTATAATTATGTTGACAAAATGAGCTAAATCAAGAAATTGTGATTTGAATATCATTCAATGTTACTGCATCCCTTTAAACACCGGTCAGTGTTAATCAAATTTAAAGCGAAAATATTGTTATGATCTTAAGATTGAATTGTGGAAGGAACTGTCTCTTAGTGATAGGGAAAGGTAGATAACAATTTGAAGAGCAATCCTTTGTAGTGGAAATTTCTACTACAATATTCTATCTAAATACCATGAAAATGATTTGAAAGCTCATGATAATTTTGTTCATCTTTCCCACTACATTACATTATGGGGATTGAAAGTCGGAGATCGTGGGGAATGCGCGTTTTTCTTGAGCTCCATTGACTCCTACACAATCGACAGTGAGGCTTACGCATGGGTCGGGCTACTGGGGATTAACATTCTTACAGTACGAACAAGACGAAGTTGACCGAATTCAGTCAGTCCACAATGTCGAGTTCTCGATCCCTCAACAAAATAGTTTATAGACTCTCAACAGGTCTTATCGTATAAATTCAAAAAGAGGGCTTGTATAATGCTCCATTTCAACTAGGTCATATTTACTTCGGAATCCTGGTTAGATAGTCTAGCCATGCATGCCATAAAGGATTAACTCTCTTTCCTGACGAGACTCGTTATCGCTAAAGATTACGTAACACCCCTCTGGGATGTTATTATTTCATCCGAGATAAGGTGATTTCCCCATGTTTTATCAATTATAAGTCCCTTTAAGGTAGTGACACGAATGGCAGAAAAAGTAGGCTAAATGGTCAGATTGTAAACACTTTGTATGAAAGTGCCTATTGTACATGCAGATGAGTGCGTGCGTGCGTGTTCGTGCGTGTGTGCGTGTGTATGTGTGTGTGTGTGTGGGTGGGTGGGTGTGGTGTGAGCATGTGTGCATGTGTTTCCGTTGCTGCCCAAATGTTTTTTTTTTTTCTGTTTGTGCCTACATACCTGTGGTAAAAGACCGCAATCATCCTTAAAGTTTATTAATTTTTATGTGACTACTTTTCATAGACCTTGTTCAAAGTCAAGTGGAAAAACAAAAAATATTTTTTTCCAACAATAAAATTAATGGGCATCCATCATAAAATAATTTTTGGGGGGCTTTGAAATAATTTTAAAATGTTATGAAGGAAATCTGAACCACAGTTTACACTTAAGTTGATGAAATAATAGCATATAAGTTTGCAAACTTGCATACATTTGCATAATTAATTAGTTTCAAAACATTAAATTTATTATTTTCTTAAATTCTAACGCTTATTCTAACAATTTAACATGATATTTATTGTGAGTACGAAATTAGGAGGCCATTATGACGGTAAAAAGTGGATGCAACCAGGGAAGAGTGGATACAGAAGCTCAAAAATTGTTAATTTGGCGGCCATTTTGTTTATGCAAATTAGGTGGTGAAAACGTGAGAAATCGGCTTGGGAACCGGTCTTATCAGATTCAGCACACTTGAATTATGTGAAATAGACTTTTACCTAAAAATGCTTCTAAAAGCTTATAGAGGCCTCTTTCTTAGAAATGGCTCTAGACTATGTATGCAAAACGTGCTTCCCAACATACGGAAACGAAATTTGCGTCAAATTTCGCGGCTGAGTGAGCATGCAGCAAAAATTGCCCAAACATTGCCCAAACTGCAATTTTTACTTCTTTGCCATGGTATAATCGATCAAATGTGAGGGAATTCCTGTTTTAGAAGAGTATGCAACCAATATCCATTCATTCACGGTTGAATGAACCCATCAATCAACCACAAAATAGGCCATTTTAGAATTACGAAGACTCATTGTTGTAATTCCATGCACTAGAAAGCATCTCAGTAACATTTTTGGGGTTTTATTTATATTCTCTGGGCACGTGTGAATGGACTTTATTTACAAATTCATGCTTCAGTGAGCACGTGAGACTGGAAAAGCCCTTTTCTCACGTATGGACTAAAATTCTTACTTTTATTGAAATTAACAATTCTTTTTAGGGAGTACTTTTGATGTGATTTCCACAAAAATCCCGATGTTTCACTCCTCAGTGTGAAATTGGCCGAATTTCACATTTGTCAGGTATTGATTTCCTCCTCCATTGACTTTATGTACAGAGGTTTAACAAAAATTTAACAAAAGTGA
The DNA here is from genome assembly GCA_940671915.1 of Paracentrotus lividus. NCBI lineage: Eukaryota > Metazoa > Echinodermata > Echinoidea > Camarodonta > Echinidae > Paracentrotus > Paracentrotus lividus. The sequence goes on from CALNVZ010000989.1 coordinate 31,903, forward strand.
AATTTTGCATATTTTAATTGTCAGTTTTTGTCTATTTGACTGCGAATTATTTTATGAAACTTTGCACATAGCTTCAACTGGTCTCGAACTAAGATGATCTTAACTCAAATTACGTATTCGAAAAGTCAATGAACCATGACGAAGCCCCAAACTTTCTTCATATTTTGATGTTTTCTTATATCTTGCGCCCACTGAGGCATAAAACATTGGGATTTTTATGAAAATAAAATTAAAAGTACTCCCCGAAAAGAATTGTTATATTCAATCAAAGTAAGAATTTGAATTTTAGTCCGTACGTGAGAAAAGGGCTTTTCCAGTCTCACGTGCTCACTGAAGCATGCATTTGGAATAAATGCCGTAGGATTATTAACACGTGCCCAAATAATATAAATACAACCCAAAAAATGTTATTAAGGTGCTTTCTAGTGCATAAAATTACTACAATGACCCTTCGTAATTCTAAAATAGCCTTTTTTTTTTGGGGGGGGGGTTGTTTGATGGGTTCATTCAACCGTGAATGAATGGATATCGGTTGCATACACTTCCACAACAGGAATTCCATCATATTTGATCGATTACACCATGGCAAAGAAGTAAAAATCGCAGTTTGGGCAAATTTTGCTGCATGCTCACTTAACCGTAAAATTTGACTCAAATTTCTTTTCCGTATAATGTATTGGGAAGCATATTTTGCATAAATTGTGACGTGTAAAATGTTTAGAATCTGAAAATGAATCCGTTATCATTGAATTAAAGTTGCCATTTCAGGCTTACGAACTTCAAAAATGACATTTTTGCATTCAACCATTGCTCACTGAAGCATGAATGATGATTTTTCCTAAAATGCGCTCCCATTGTGGCTAAATTAATTCCCTACATGGGAATATAATTAGAATGTACATATTATTTATTCTCTTTACTTTGTTTATACATTATATAAAATATGATGTTGGTGCCTGATTTTGTTTGTATGATTTACTTTTATTTATTATGCTTTTTGTTCTTGTTTGTTATGATTTTCTCTTCAGAAATCCTGATGAAGGCAAATTAGCCGAAAGCTAGATTAAAGATTCAAAGTTCAGCAACGTCTACACTGTTCCTAGAATGTTTATTTATAACACATTATGTTTTTTGTTCTTGTTTGTTATGATTTTCTCTTCAGAAATCCTGATGAAGGCAAATTAGCCGAAAGCTAGAATTAAAGATTCAAAGTTCAGCAACGTCTTCACTGTTCCTAGAATGTTTATTTATAACACACACACACACACACACGCACACACACAAAAATATATATACATATATATGGTATTATATATATATATATATATATATATATATACATATATATATATATATATATATATATATATATATATATATATATATATATATATATATATATATATATATATATATATATATATATATATATATATATATATATATATATATATATACCCTTACAAAAATGTCCTGTGGTATTCCTATGGTATTTCTGAATGTCCTGTGGTATTCATATGGTATTTCTGAATGTCCTGTGGTATTCCTATGGTTTTTGTATGGTACAATAAAATACCATAGAAGTACCATAGGGAAATACCACACAGGAAAAGGGTACCATAAGAATACCATACAGCAGTGCTGTGGTATTTGGCACAAATTTATTTATTTATTTATTTATTTATTTATTTATTTATTTCTGTATCATTCAACATTTACATGGTATGATTATGATAAACAAGTAGTAAATACAAGGAGATTACAATCATAATACATATTTCAATCATCAATCTTAGAACATACAGAGGTGTGACAATATAAGCATAATGCTTGAGTCATTGTTACACCTTACAATCCAATAATGTTTATTTAAGTGATTACAAAACACTAGTCTACTAACTAAAACAAACAAACAACTAAACTAAACTAAACAAGTAAATTAAATGCAATTAAGGAAAAGAGAGATAGATAAAGAGATAGAAGAGAGTGTGAAGAGAACATTAGAGTAGCCCTGTCATTTCAGCCTCCAAATTTACTTTTAAAAATATGAAAAATCATCTTATTGGTAAAAAAAAAGATAAAAAAAAGAAAGAAAAAGAATCAACGACAAAACCAACTGTAGCCATGATTCACAGCAATTACATTTTTGAGACAAGCATGTGCTTAACCGCTCTTTTAAAAGAATGCACAGTCAATAGATTTCGAGTGTCATTAGATAAAGAATTCCATACATCCGGACCATTATGTCTAATAGACTTATGGGCTAACTGTGTACGAGGGTTCAATAAATGTATATTGGTAGATTGTCTTGTGGGATAGGAATGGATGGCATTATTTAGGTGAAACATTGAAGCAAAAGAGGCCGGTAACAAATTATTTTTAAATCGATACATAAACAGGGAAGTTTGGAGAAAATGAATATCATTAACAGTTAGGCTCTTGAGCTCAATAAACAGAGGGCGTGTGTGATCACGATAACCTGCACCAGCACATATACGAACTGCTTTCTTTTGTAATAACATAATTGCATCTGTGACACTTCTGGATTTCGCCCAGATGATATTACAATTTGAGATATAAGGTAAAATAAGAGTATTGTACAACATAAATAATATCTTATTTGATACAAGATATTTCACTCTATACAATATGCCAATATTTCTAGAAATAGGCTTACTTATGTGCTTCAAATGGTCACTCCAGGTAAGTTTATCATTAATATGAATTCCAAGAAATTTTGTAGATGTTTTCTTTTCTAAAAATACATTATCAAGTTTCACACTGACATTCAGGTTACCAGATGACTTCCTTCCCTTGAAATGAATATAATTCGTTTTTGGAACATTGAGAGACAAGATGTTACTCCGAAACCATTTAGCTAGTTTTGGTAGCTCCATGTTAATGGTGTCCAAAAGCACATTTATATCACGATGAGATTGGAAAACAATTGTATCATCAGCAAAAAGTATATAGTTCAACTCTTTCGATACATTACAAATATCATTAACATAAACGAGAAATAGCAATGGGCCTAATATAGAACCTTGAGGCACGCCACACTTCAAGAATGACATATCAGAGTTAGAAAAATTATAACATGTGTATTGTCTCCTGTCAGAGAGATAGCTCTTAAACCAATCTAAAGCAATGCCTCTCACACCATAATGAGATAGTTTATGAAGAAGTATTGAGTGGTCAAGGGTATCAAAAGCCTTGCTTAGATCCATAAACACACCAATAACATGCTTACGATCAGCGAGTGCACTGGATATATGGTCATAGAATTGTAATAATGCAAGGTCAGTCGAGTGCGACCTACGAAAACCAAATTGGTTTGGATTGAGTAGTTTGTTCTTGTCAAGAAAGCTTATCAAGCGGTTATATTCAATCCTCTCTAATATTTTTGAGAAACTAGGCAATATTGAGATTGGTCTATAATTAGTAATAGTGGAGGTATTGTCTTTTTTATGAATGGGAATCACCTTAGCTAGTTTGAATGCAGAAGGGAATACGCCTGTTGACATGGAGAGATTGCAAATATGTAAAAGAGGTATTACGATTGAGGCTACGATTTGCTTTAACAACGTTGAACTTATTTCATCATGCCCAGAGGACGTACTATTTTTAAGACAGTGGACAATATTTAATATCTCAAGACAATCAGTTGGCTTAAGGAAAATAGAAAACTGACAGTTTTCTTGAAGATATTCCTTAAAGTTTATTTCAACAGGATCTATTTTATTCGCCTGGTTAGGGCCGACATTAACAAAGTAATCATTAAATGTGTTTGCAATGTCATCTGCAGAAGTTAACTCAATACCTTCATGGATGAATTTTTGAGCAGCTTTAGACTTATTTTGCTTACATATTATGTCCTTGACAATTTTCCAAGTTGAGGACATTTTACCTTGAACATTTTCAAACTGTCTAGAGTAGTGCATTTTCCGCGACGACCTGATGATAGATGTGAGTTTATTTCGATATTTCTTGTATTTGTCAACATGCTCTTCAGTGGGTTTTCTAATACTTCTTTTGTATAAAAAATTTCGTCTTTTAATGGATTGCAATATTCCTTTCGTAATCCATGGATGTTTGCCAAAAGTATTGCTATTCAATTTTACAAGAGGGATTATTCTATTAAAATGGTATTCGAATTTCGTGTTAAATAGTTTGAAAGCCCTTTCTACATTACTACACTGCAATACTTCAGACCAGTCTTCTGAAAAGAAAGCATCCTTTAAACTTGAAATGTTGCCTTCAGTGAACCTACGTTTATGTATTTCATCACGGCTGCTACGATCATTTGAGTTTTTATCATAAAGTATACAGAAGACAGGAAGATGATCAGAAATTTCGCTGTAGAACAGCCCAGACTGAGAATAGGCTTTACTTGTTTTGATAAAGATATTATCTAGAAGTGTTGATGATCGATCACTTATTCGTGTAGGTTTATCAATCATTGTACTGAAAGCATTGGACTCAATTATGTTTTCGAAACGGTGAGTATTGGCATTTTGTGACAACATAATTATCTATATTGAAATCTCCCATAATGCAAACAGATTTTCCAGATGTGTTAATGGTAGTTAATAAGGAATCAAGATCATTAAGAAAATTGTTTTGAGGAGGCCTGTATACTATACACACAATGAAATTTTCTATTGGTCAAGTCAACCTCTATACATAAAAGCTCGCACTTTGACTTTCTAAGAAAGATCTTCCCGAAGCCTAAAAGAGAAGTGTCAGGGATGTAAAAGAGAACACCACCACCTCGTCCATGTGGCCTATCTTTACGAACTAACTGGTAAAGCCTTATCGAAAAAAGAGGAGGGTGAATTGGCATTCAACCATGTCTCAGATTCAATAATTGAACAATCAAATCGTTCAATTTGAGGGAGCAGTAATAATTGATATCATCAAAACTTTTGGAGAGACTCCTTGCATTGCAAATGCAAATCTTAAAACATTTGCATGCAGATCGCTGTGACAGTGTTTGCTTATTTCATTGGAACATAATAATTTACATTCAATGTTTTGTTTTGCAACTTATATTCCTCTAAGATATTAAAACATCATTTATTGATAATCAAGATGGGACTACTGTATAATCGTAACTTAATTGACTTAGGGCAATATAAGAATAAAGAACCATTGAAATATACAGGAAAAGTAACGATGATCCCTGAGCTATTTTTAAGATGACAGAATTAGTACATGATATATTTACAATCATTACGGAAAAGGTAATAAACATGGAAAGTGAGAGAGAGAGAGAGAGGAGAAAAAAAAAATAACATTAACGTAACGTATTTATACAAAACAGAGTTACAATAACAGTTAGACAGACTCTCTCAAGGACACATCAGTATGGAAGCAATAACGGAACGAAAGGAGAGAGAGGGAAGGAGAGATCTCAGGCTAGAAACAAAAGTCCAGTCAGTCCAAACGTTCTCATAGCAGTGGGAAAGTAAAAAAGTAATAAATCATTCACTGTGGTCAATCCAAAAGGTTAAATAAATCCGTCAACAGCAAGCAAGGTACAATGGTCTCAGTGTAGGGAACACCTTAAAGGTGCACTACACTTTAAAGTATACTGCTTCTCCATCTCCTCTCCATTTTCCAGAGTAGAACCGGAGTTTGATTCCTTTGGAGTATAGCTCTTGCACCTCCTTTTTGTACTTCCTTTTTTCTTCAAGATCATGCTTGGTCAAATCATTCACAACATAAAATGTCTCATCTTTCAATGATTCTCGGCCATTTTTCAAAATCGAAATTTTGTCTTGGTATGATTACAGGCGCGGATCGAAGAAAATCGAATTGAATGCCTTTCGGGGGCCCAATTGTCTGGGAACAAAAGCGGCTCTTTGTCCCCAGGCAATTGGGCCCCCGAAATGCATTCAATTCGATTTTCTTGGATCCGCGCCTGGATTATGTCACAACTATGTGCCGTGGCTTATCCCCAGGTTTCCCTTCTCGACGGGCACGTACAACATCAGTGTTCATTTTGAACTTATGTGCCAAAATGCCTCTAACTAGTTTCGAGCAGTCCTCTGTCTCACCTTCTTTTGGCTCAGCCACTCCAACGATTCGAAAGTTATTTCTTCTTGATAACCGTTCCGCTTTAATTGTTTCATTGTCTTGGCTTTGAACTTTCTTAGCCAATAGTTCATATGATTTTTCCATTTTCACCAGTCTGTCCTCGAGCTCTGCATTTTTCCTTTCCATATCATTTATGCGACGGCCCTCAAATTCAAGGGCCCTTTCCACATTTCTTACACTCTCAATCAGAGACTGCATGGCCTTTTCAACAATGGTTTCAAAGTTGCCAGCTCCCCTCCAGATGATGGGAGAGAGCCTAGATCATCTCGGCCGGTAGCAGCGGGGGTGTCATCTCTCAGA
>CALNVZ010000992.1:27870-66430 GCA_940671915.1 Paracentrotus lividus
TTATTAATTTGGCGCCCTTGCCCCTTGATAGCGCCATTAAGTTTAACTTTTTGGCGCCTCAAAGTTTCCAGTCAGTTTCTAGGTTTAATACCTTCTTGATTTCGGGTCAATTTTTGCGCCCCTGTATAGGCCTATACTGTAAGATGAAATTGGCGCCCTAATTTCAATTTTTGTGGCATCCCTCTATCAAGTCTATAAGATTAAGATCAATTGTGGTGCCCTCCTAATCCTAATTTTAAGACCAATCTTGGCACCTAGAATCTAGAATTTTTGCTCCGGCTTTCGCACTTGCATTGTATTTATTATGTTCAAATCATTTGAGGAGGCACAACAAAAAGGTTTAACATTATTATTTTCCTACTAAAAAGAATCCGAAGCATACACCTTCTAAAATATTTTTGCAATAGGCCTTTGACACCCACTTTTTAAATTTATTGTAGCTTCGTTGATAACGAATTTGTATTCATGATTCTTAAAATAAGATTCGATTCGCTTTGCATTAAATTAAAAATTTGCAGAGGTAAATAAAAAATTGATAAGCTACGTGTATGCATGCGACAGCACATCACAGGTCTGGGCGACATGTTATTGCCACTCATAAACTTAAAGCAATCGTTGAACAGAACTGGAGTAGACCGGGGGGGGGGGGGGGGCGGGGCAGAAGTCAAACATTTGCCCGGGCGCACTTTGACCCTAGATACACCACTGAAGCTAGATATTCGGGAAAAGATATAATATGCACTACGAATATTTCTTTCTTGTCCCTCACCCTCAAAACCGAAAAAAATCAAAGAAAATTAAAGAGCGCGCGCACACTAAAATGTGCATTCAGCTTAACGAGCGCCATCATACTCCAACCCCAAGGTCTTACGCTAACGTCAGACCATAGAAATCAAAAGAGATGCGTCAGACATCTTATATACGATCATGGTCAGACGATCTCATTAATTTAAGCGGGCTGCCGGTGGAAAGCTGCCGTGCCTACCAGCCGCGCCAAACGACGTCATAGAACCAGGTTTACTGAGTCATGCTCTGAAGTGCAGGCCGCGCTAGCGCATGTTATTTGCACTCCGCTAGCCTACTTACAGGGCCGCCGCCTGCCGGGGTTAATCAAAAATGCGCCCGGACGCCGAAAGTAAGAGAGGCCGGCGGGGCAATGGTACGACATTTTGATCCCTCGCCCTAATAAACTTCGCTATTATTTGGTCATTTTTCTTCAATTAACTTTATCCATATTTTTATTTTTTTTCTGTTTTTTTTAAAATCAATAATCGGATTTCAGGGTGAACTCCCCCTTTGAGATGCAAAAGAGAAAGAAATACAATTGAAAGTTGATTTAAAGAAAATGAATGAACAGACATACAACATAGAGAGAAGGGGGTGGGGTGCAATGATAATGAGAAGTTCTTGAAGAAATGCCAAGGTAATGAATGAAAAGATAAAATGAATAGAGGAAAGGCGAAGGGAGAGAGAGAGAGAGAGAGACACAGTGGTGTGTGTTGCCTACACCAGGATTGTGAGGTTCCTCTCAGTCCTGGCCTACACAACACTAGCCTATCGCGATATGCGTCGGCTAGTGGGCAACTACTGACGTCTGGCGAGGCGTAGCCGAGCGCCTATCATCCTGGTGAAGACGAGAAAATGAATTTTCTTTTATTTACCTATGTTTCGTTCGATAGAAATCTACGAAACCCAGCTACGCTTTAATATGAATATTTATACACGATCGCGAACTACGGACCAAATAAGCGATGAGAATTGAACAGCATTGAACGTAGTCATGAATTATTCAATGAGCTCACTTCGCTCGAAATTCCGAATGAGGAAATATTGGCGTTTCGCGAGAGATTTTTCCAACCTGCAAAAATTGCATATAGTTTGAATTAATGCAGCTCAAAGTCTCAAAATAGAATGATTTTAAGGATATACAGGCTCCTTGCAAATATATTCGGTGTACTTAGTGGAGAGGATGCTTTGTTAGTTTGCCTAATGGATTCTGGAAAGAGTGGCGATCTATCAGGCTTTACCATTGTCTTGTTTCGTCTTCCTTCGTCTCCGAGAAGCATGCAGGTCCAGCGGCAGCGCCATCGCAAGCAATGGACCCGCCGAGCTTCGGCATAGCTAGCTAGCTAGCTATCAGCTCGGGCGCGGAAGGCTCGATCCACATAGTAATACTTAGCTGCTATTCTCAACTACAATTGAAGCGGGTACGAGATGTGAAGAAACAAATAATTGCTTTCAATTAAACTCCAATAAAGTAGAATGTTTTGACACAAGAGCTTATTTATTGTCACGAAAAATCAAATACATCAAAATTGAACGAGGAAATATTAGGAAACTAAAGATTAAGTTAAATTTTCGATCTTTAAAGTCTACCCTGTATGAATGAACTCGACACAAAAAATCGGGCTCTGTTGATGATATATTATTGGTTGAATAAATACGGTCGCATCGCCATATAAGGTTGTCGTCTCATGAATGATGCAAAAAGAAGTACGTCACGCATATATGCATAATAAATGACATTTACCGAGTGATGATGAGGCGCTCGGGCTAGCCCCTCGCCTGACGAATCTCGGGCTGGCCCTCGCCCGTCAGTCAGCTCCTTCGCGCGATCAGTAACTTGCCCACTAGCCCCGGCGCATATCAGATAGGCTAACACAACACAGATGCGACATAGAGCTCGTCTGCAAGTCCAAAGTCCATATTTTTCTAATTTAGGGGGACTGCAAGTTCCGAACCCTCACCTTGGTATTTATGGCCATTAGTTTTAATTTTTATGGAAGTGAGACTGCACTGTATCTATATATTATACTGGTGTGTTCTGTGTTTATTTCTACATTCATCTATTTCTACTGTCTGGACATCGTCGAAAAACATGACATTTGTATAAATATCCGAGGCTTTGCGGCAGGTTATGAGTTCTGGCATGTCAAAATATGTTCTGTGTTTGCAGACTAGCGCAAACCCACTCGGGATTTCCAAGATTCGCTGCGTGCATCGACTAGACTCGCCGCGAGCATTTCGTTTGGCTTTATTTTGAATAAATGGCAGAACAGTGGTGTAAAAAAAAAAAATACGCGGGCTACCCTGCAATGGTAATGGCGGTTGCGTGCATCGTCCGTTGCGCACGTTGTACGTGAGCGGCCAGTACGTGCTCACAGCGAAGGATCTCCATGCGTTTGCATCGTTATCGTACGGAGGCCGTATTTACACTTGCACCTCACGTACGTGTCAAGTACTCACGCGAATGTGATAAAGTATTTTGTGGTGTTTCACATACGTATACATTCACTTTGTTCGTCATGAAATATGATAGTGAAAAACTTTAAATTTACTGAACACGTTAATAAGAATTTCTATTTTTTTTAAATGTTTTTATTTTCTAATCTTTGCAATACCAATGCAAAATTTCTATGTTAAAAGAAAATGCCTACCTTTCCCAGCTAAACACACAAATATCATACAAACATTTTTAAATGTTTCCAAGGAGCTAAAAATGTTTTAATCTAAATGTTTTCTTGATCTAGAATGTCCGGTCTCAGAAAAGGTCTAGAAACGTTCAATAATGTTTTATCGATGATGTTATATAATGAACGAAAATAAATGTTTTAAAGAATGATTTATAAAGAACCATAATGCATGTTATTATAAAAACACTATATTAATGTTTTTCAAAATGTTTCATAAAGATCTAAAATGCAGGTTCAGAAAAGGCCAACCAATGTTTTTATGACGTTCTTTCGGATGTCATAAATATATCAAAATAATGTTAAAAATTATTGAAAGAACATTATATGGCATGTGATAAAAATTATTTTTTTACCGATACATTTAGTTTTTTACTCATGTATGTTAATAAACATATGAAAACGTTTTACGTATGCTTTTTCAATCTTTTAATAAAGCGTCGCCAAAATATATTTTAAAACAATATTATAACAATGAATGGATGTGAAAATAACGTTCTTTAATAATGGGCAAAACATTTTTACTTGACATTATAATTATATTACGATGGTTTCCTACAAACATTATCATTTATTTTATATTTTTATGTTTATTGTTCAAACAACTGAAAATGTTTGAAATAATGTTTTATATAGATATGATCAATATATATTTTAAAAATATTTTATCTTAAACATTATTAATATGTTAAGTTCATGTTGTCAGAAGCAGCACAGAACAGAGCCACAACATTAAGTTACATTCATGAATAAATATTAAAAACCTTTTTTTCAAAACATTACACTATATCATTATACTAATATTAGAATATTGCTGTTACAACATAATATTGTACATTATAAACTACATACAAAGACCAAAAAAAAAACAACCTCGAACTCCACCAACATGAGCCCCTTAAATGCATATTCTTAACATTCTAAAAAAAGCACATCATTATTAACAACATCATTATCACATGGTTACCATATCATACCTGACATGGTAAAACTCATAATATGATTCCAACAATTTAATTATAATATCATATTCACATAGTCAATAAATTGTCTCGGTATCATAAAGCAACATCATTGTATACATCATCATAACATTTATTGTATGAATGCAAGCCACATCTCATTAACATCACTCCAACATCATTTAAACATCATACTTGCAAGCATTTATAATGATATTATTCACAATATTCCAACAACAAAACAATTCACATCATATTCACATTCATCACAACATTGATGGCGATATCATTCCGACCGCATCATATTACATTCATTATATCATTTTTGCCATATACACCTATACAACATCATATTACATCATTATAAACATCTTATTAGCATCACAAAAACTAGCAATAAAATAGTATTATGACAACATGCTTGAATATCAAAATATAACATTTTATTAACATTACACAAATATTGTGTTAACATAACACTGCCATTATTAATGATGATAACATCTAAAACATTTTAATAATGTACTAATAGCTCATCCTATTCTCATCATATTGCAACATTGTTCCAACATCAAAACCGTAGCATTTGATTAATTTTGTTAACGTACAGATTGTGAATATGTTACCTACAACTTTATGCTATATCATCAAATAATTACCTTATCAGAATACAATTTCAAAGTAAGTTGTTCAATAACTTTGGTATAATACATAGGGCACATTGGACAGGGGTACTTGGCACTGACAATTATGTTGTGTTAGGCCTTCGTGTACACGATACAGTAGTGAATATAATACTCTTAAATTCAATTATAATTCTGACATGAAAACATAGCTGATACAGGTACATGTATTCGGTTTATCAAAACTCTTATATTGAATATTGCCATTATATTTGTATACTATGTTCATCACAATTATGACAATATCATATAATTGGACTGTAACTTTCAAACTACATCACCAACCAATGATCTATACTATTTCTAGTACAGTTATTCTCTATAACAACTCCAATGAAATAAAGGACGCGTGTATATACGCGAGTGAGTCAAAAAAAAAAAAAAACTTTACAACCTAGAAAATGTCAACAAAAGAAACAAATTTATAAACCCAATTATTTTACATATTGGAAAGATAATACTCCCCCGCATCTTTTGGTACCATTTTTGTGGGTATGTCTTTACGCTTGAATGAACACGAGCCAGTTTACGACCAATGTATGACGTCATTATGACAGTGTCCTGCTATCAGGGAAGCAGCGATATCATTCATTAGTTTTAGTGTTATTTGCATGATGTATCATTTGTGATAAAAAGTTATAGCATTACATGTTTGGGCATTACTCTCAAATTAATTTCACAGAGTTATGGTTTTCAAGCATACCATATTATCGTGCTTTGCAAGCTATATTAACCGAGTGAGTCCCCCAACAAAAAAACTTTACACCTAGAAAAATGCAATAAAAAGGAAACCAAATTTAATATACCCGCAAATTATTTTACATATTCTTGAAAGAGTAAGCTTCCTCCACATCTTTCTGATACCATTTTTGTGTGGTATGTCTTTACCGCTTGGATGAACACGACGCATTGTTGGCGACCATTTCAAGTTCGAATTGTCCAGAAATGGAGTAAATTCAAAAACAACAAAAAGCTAGGAAAAAAAGCAACTTCATCTGATAAAATTAGCATTACTTTTTGAACGAAAATGTCTTCCTCTTAATAACTTGGCAGGGTTGTTGTTATTTGACTACATTTTGTTTGAAAATTAGATTGACCGTGAGTAATGGCACGAATGAGTGCACATTAAAGAGTAATTGCATCTGACAGACCAAAAAGGCCTAATACTTTCGAAAAGTGATTATTTTGTCTTTGACGTGTGCTCAGTCATGCCTGACTCTACAGAGTCTATCTCATTTTCATACAAAATGTAGTCAATGGCCGGTATTCTCGAAGCGTGCTAAAGTTAGTAGGCCTACCTAAATACGTATTTAGTTACCTTGCTATTCACAAGGGTAACTAACTTCAAGTTGATGATAGTCAGGGTGATTAAATACGTCATCAGCTCACTACTTAGTAGGGGTACTAACTTAATCCCTCTGCGTAGAAATATACGCTAACTAAAGTAGTTAGCTATTCACGAAGGGTGATTAAAAAGTTAGTAGGCCTTACTAAATACGTCATCGATGACACTAGCACTAAATTCGCCCAATATTTAGTCAGCTCAGAGGGGTAGTTTAAACTTATTCGTCTGACGTTGATTCCGATGCGGAATTTCACTTTTTTCGGTGAGTATGATATTTTATGTATTTTGATTCATTAAGCGGAACTATTGAGACACGGTAGTTTTACAATGGAATAAATTAATTCAGTAAGATTCAACTCTGACCGTGTTTAAAACGTCGATTATTTGACATTTTTTTAACCATCGCAACAATTAGTCCCACCTGTTCAGATTTACGCATGGGTTGTGGAAGGACTCGACTACACCGATTTCCGGAGACTATTTGTTATGGATTTTGCACTGTAATTTAACCGAAAATTAACAATATACGTACTCTTATGTTTGGAACTATAGTGTCCACTGGATTGTTTTTATTTCATAAGCTAGCTTAAGAAACCGAAGATAGACCTAGGCCTAGTTCTTTGATCACTCTTCAAGACAAAACTCTTTTGTTGTTGAGAACGACCTCACGAACGATCGTAAGACCTGGTTTTAAGAACTGGTAAGACCTGATTAACGTTAGGTCTACATCACGGCGACAGAGCTTTGTTTAGCTAGCTGTAGACCAAATTTACTTCTAAGGATAAGGTATATTTTCCCATCCTGGTCTTGTGTTTCAGAATCCAGTTCAGTTTGTTTTAGTCCTATGTTAGATTCTGAGCAGATCTATTCTAACGTTAGATTCTAAGTTAGATCTGGATCTAACGTTTAGATTAGGCCTATCTAGTCTTCTAGATTCCAAAAATGAAATAGATCTAGGCCTAGGACTAGATCTAGATCATTCTATGGCCTAGGGTCTTCGATAGATCTTACATTAGATCCCTACTCCTGAGATCTAACAAAATAACATGATTTCCTCTCGGCCTAACTGTTAAAATCTTATTTTTATTTGGTCCGGGGGGGGGGGGTGGTGTGGGGAACGGCCCAAAATATCTTATTAGATCTAGTTAGCGTTAGACCCTATTTAAAATATATTACAAACACTAATCAAGTGCATGGGGGACATTTGTTATGGTATCCCATAAAGGCGAAAGTACTCTAAAGTTCTAAATAGTGTGTTGAGGGTGTGTGTGTGTGTGTGTGTGTGTGTGTGTGTGTAGATCTATGTTGTTTGTTTTGTTTGTTTGTTTGTTTGTTTGTTGTTGTTTGTTGGTGTTGTTGTTGTTTTTTTATTCTTTGTTTTTGTTTTTTGTTTTTTTGTTTGTTTTGTTTGTTTGTTTGTTTGTTTGTTTTTTTGTTTGTTTGTTTGTTGTTTTTTTTTTTTGGGGGGGGTCCCTGTGATTCATGTAGGGTCTACCCATCATAGGCTTAAACATCAGTTTTGTTTGTTCTTATTATGTTAAAATTGATCGAGTTCGTCCTAAGGGCCAAATAATTAAAGGGCCCAAATTAATTAAGGTTAGGATATACTTTCCTAATTATTTGGATGTAGGGGTCTAATATGGATTACTTAGTACATTTGATTTTGTTCAATTTTCTAATTCCATGTTGCTTTTCTAAAAGGTAGCTAGCATGTCATTTGGAAAGGTTCGACAAGATTAAAGCTATTGCAGTTTTATGTTTAAAGGAGGAGTCACTCTGTTCAACTGCAATTTTTAATATTTTTTTCTCTGTCCAAAAATTTGATTACAGGTTTTCAAAGGAAACTTCCTTGATGAGCAAATATTGTAAGACAGGACTGGATAGGCTCATTCAAGACTATTCGCATTCAACCACATATTCAAATCATTACTGAGCAGAGTTTTTATACAGTCGGTAAGTTGTTTTGCTTTTTTTTGTTTCCTGTTGTTTTTTTGTTTGTTTGTTTTTTTTTTTTTGATAATTAGTAAAGATCACTTCCTGTATTAGCATACAGATCTCTTTATGTCAGGTGAGGAAAGTGGACATTATGTAATTTGGAATGTTGCATAGGCCTACATGTTGCAGCCTACATTTTAAATTCTTTTCAGCATTTGGTGGATGAAAGCTTCATAACTGTTATAATTTGTGGCATGTCATGGAAATGTTAGTGAAAAATGGAAATTGTTTTGATACCAAATAATTAAGGTTACTTCCTAATTAAATTTGGATGTAATGTTGATTCTGGCACGTTCAATTTTGTTAAATTTCTAATTTCCATGTTGTGTGTTTCCAAATTGCGGCATGTCATTGGAAGGGTTTGACATTCTGACAAGATTTAAAGCTATTGGAATTTTATGTTTATTATGAGACTCTGTTCCAACAAAATTATTTTTCTGGCAAAAAAT
Organism: Paracentrotus lividus; assembly: GCA_940671915.1. Classification (NCBI taxonomy): domain Eukaryota; kingdom Metazoa; phylum Echinodermata; class Echinoidea; order Camarodonta; family Echinidae; genus Paracentrotus; species Paracentrotus lividus. Next base: position 36,775 of record CALNVZ010000992.1, read on the forward strand.
TTGGTTACAGGTTTTCAAAAGGAAACTTCCATAGGAGCAAAATAAGACAGGAACTGGAAAGGCTTACTCAAGACTATTGGCACTTCATCCGCATATCCCAATCATTGCTGAGATGAGATTTATTCGGTAAGTTTGGTTTTGCTTTTGTTTTGTTGGTTTTTCTTATAGATAATTAGTAGGATTCACTTCCTGTATAAGCATAGGCCTACAGATATCTCTATGTCAGGTGAGGAAGTGGACATCAACAAACATGTTATTTTAGGAATGTTGCATACAATGTAGCCTATATTTAAATTCTTTTCAGCATTTGGTGAATATGAAATCTCATAACTGCCTATAATATTTGTGGCAGCCACGTAAATGGAATGTAAAATGGAATTTGTTGTTATTATTTACCAGCATACAATACTACTACTAGTTTAAAATACAATTACTAGATTAAGCTGTAAAACAGTTAGGCCTACTTACAGTGGAGGGGGGGGGGGCTCCCAAGATTTGGAAACTAGAAGGGGCACAGGAAAAGTATGGTGAGAGGGCAGAAGGCGATTTTTTTTTTTTTACGATATAGGCCTAACTATTAACAAGTATGCTTTGTGTGTGATTTCAAAATAATGAGAGGGGGTGGGTGCCCTTGTGCTCCGCCTTGCCATCCCTTCATTGTTTCAACAAAAAAAAGAAAACTAATAAATACATTTCTCTGGATTTAATATTGTTTAGTGTGGTCCTTATAAACAAATATGGAATGTTTATGGAATTTAAATGATTTCTCCTAACACTGAGGTATTGTCTGTTCTTTATTTACAGATTCACAAGGAAGATGCTTGACGTATCAGCCAGTCTTTACAAAATGGATACTGGATCTGAAGAGAACATCTAATTCAAGCTATGCAGCGGCTTCTAGATTTAGTTTAATTTATTATGAAGTACATGAACAAAAGAATTGTTAAAATCTTGACGACAAATGTCACAGTGATACCATTTTTTGTTAGAATATTACAGACATTTCACCAAAATTATATCGGAAATGAGATGCTAAGTTTGATTCTTACAAGTATTCTTACCACCAAAATAAAAGGATTAAATTTTCCCTAATTGCTAAACATAAATTCCTACTAGAAAATTTTACAAATTACATTTGAAATCAAACTGTAAAAAGTTTTCTTCCTTTCATGGATATTTGATTTCTAGTATCTTATACTATTATCAGTTGCGGATTCAAGGATTTGGAGTAAATGGAAAATTGGAGAGGGACACACGTTAATGTGGACATTGTTTCATGATTATTTTACATACCTATTTTGACCCACAAGTGAGCAGGGGTGGGAAGAAAAACATATTTTTTTGCATCCGCCATTGGATAGTCACCATTCCTTTCTGTCATCTGTTATCCATTTGTTTTTATTTATTTATTGTATTTATTATTTATTTATCTATTATTTATTTATTTATTTATTTTTTTTTTTTTTAGATCGATAGATGCAAAGTACACTCCTGTTGTGAAAAGAAATAAAGGAATCTACTCCACTCTTTGATTTTAAACATGAAACATGTGTCTGTGTGTTGGAGAGATCTAATTACAAGGATGTAATTTGCTGGGTCCTGTATCAGGACAATTACCCCCTGGACAATTACTCCCCAGAACAACTACCCCCTGAAATAAAAGATTAGTTGTAGAGTTAGGGGGTAGATTTCAAGATGGCATAGTATGTCCGGGTAATTATCCATAAGTAAATTGTGCTAGAACCGTCTGGGCACCTCCCTATGACACGAGTGGATTGTATTTTCACTGTTATCAATATACTGTACAAGGAGATAATTTAAAAACGTGGGACAGAGGGAGAGGAGAGCAGAGGCGTCAATTGCTTCGAGAATTCAAAGCATGGGTGGGGGCGAGCCATTGTGTGTGAACAATGGCTCCACCTCCCCCCCCATCCTTTGAATTCTCAAGTGAATCGACGCTTCTGAGAGATGTGATGGAGGGCCAGCAGAGGTGGGGGGGGGGGCAGATGAGATTTTAAAAGATAATTGGTTGAAGTGGTTACTGCTTTAATCCAATAACCTAGTATGTTAAAGATTAGATATAGATCACGAGTTGTATTTAATTATAAATTGAGTTTATGGGCGAAGATATATGGGCCTCCAAAGATGGAATGAGCAGTGTCATGACCAAGAGAGAGAGAGAGAGAGTAGCAAGGAAAAAGACGAGTGTGTGTGGGTAGTGTGTGAGGGAGAGAAATTAAGTCCCGTACTCTTCATATATTATAATTAAAAATTATTAATATTGGTCTATCAGTCGCGCATCCAGAAATGGTTGGGGGGGGGGGGTAGTCTGAAGCATTGTAGGCCATTCATCTAGATTTTTTTCCATTGAAAGGGGGGAGGGGGCAAAGGCCCCAAAATTTCTGATGTTAGGCACTTTTTTTCTTTATTATTGGTTAAGGGTGCAGGCCCGCCATTGCTTCCTGGATCTGCGTCTGCCCTAACACTATTCGAAGACCCATTTAAAATAAAATAAAAATAAACAAGTCTACAAGTGTGAGTTATAAAGAATCATGTTTTGCTCTTTTCTTTTTTAATAGAAGTCTTCTTTAAAAACTACTACCCACATTCCTCTCATTTCAAAATGATATGGCGCTCCATACAGATAAAACGGGGGTTTCCCCACGATACATAAGACATAAAAAGCGATAACCTACAAGCACCAATCTGCACAATGAAATACATTTACAAAATTGGCCTACATTTGAAAATAAAATGCTGATTTGATCATTTACAAATGGTCTAATCATCTGTGTTTACAAATATTCTACAAGATAACCATTTGTTTTAGTTCACTGTTAAATTTGATGGATAAAATCAGTTAATTTTCCCAAAGACAGAATTTACGGGTCAGTCAAACCTTTCCAACTCTAATATCGAGCAGGGGAAGAAGATGTTTTTCCAACGTTTGATATGAAAATGTTTAAATGATTAAAGTTATTAATAGTTATGATTTATTTTACTGTGATAACCTCCAAGATGTTAGTCCCATCAATTCTCCCAATCTCAAGAACAAAGAATTAATTCCCCAAAACAACGCCCATGCAAAGCCGATCGCGAGCATTCAACATAAATTATACCAACAAACGTAGAGATCGAGAGCGCACAGCCAAAGCGCGTAATTTATGTTAATTATGCACAGTGATGTCACAATGCCCTAGATCTGCGGTAGATATGAACTGCGCATGCGTAGTAAGGAGGGGATTAAGTTAGTAGGGCTACTAACTTTAGTAGGCCTACTAACTAGTAGGGGTTTTGTGAATAGCTCACTAACTTAGTAGGCCTACTAAGTTAGTAGCCTGATTAGTTAGTACCCCTACTAACTTAGTAGGGGTACTAAGTTAGTTACGCTTCGAGAATACCGGCCAATATGTGTAACAACAACCCTGCCAAGTTATTAAGAGGAAGATATTTTCGTTAAAAAGTTATGCTATTTTAATCAGGATGAAGTTGCTTTTTTCTAGCTTTTTGTTGTTTTGATTTTACTCCCATTCTGGCACAATTCGAAATTGACATGTTCGCAAACAATGCGTCGTGTTCATCCAAGCGTAAATACATACCACACAAAAATGGTATCAGAAGATGTGGGAGGAGTTACTCTTTCAGAATATGTAAAATAATTTGGGGTATATAAATTGGTTTTCTTTTTATTGACATTTTTCTAGGTGTAAAGTTTTTTTTTTTTTGACTCACTCGGTATATAGCTGCTAAGCACGATAATATGGTACTGCTTGAAAACCATTAACTCTGTGAAATTAATTTGAGAGTAATTGCCAAACATGTAATGCTATACTTTTATCACAAAATGATAATCATGGGAAATAACACTTAAAATAATGAATGATATCGCTGCTTCCCTGATAGCAGACACTGGTCATAATGACGTCATACATTGGTCGTAAACTGGTAAAACCAGTCGTAAACTGACAAACGTCGTATGCACGACGTCTTCTTGACGTCATTTTAACCATTTTCAACGACAAGTGTATGTTGAAATTTTATGCGACCAGATTATGACGTAAATATGACGTCATTTATTGACCGATCTACGACGAGTAAATTTGAAATTTTGTATGACCAGATTGTGACGTAATTATTACGTCACTTATTGACCAATCCTCGACGAGTAAATTTGCAATTTGATATGACCACATTATGACTTGATTTTGACGTCATTTATTGACCAATCTACGACAATTTAATTTGCATTATTTATATGACCAGATTATGACGTGATTATGACGTCATGTATTGACCAATCTACGACGAGCTAATTTACAATTTAATATGACCAGATTATAACATAATTATGACGTCATTTATTGACCGATCTACGACGAGTAAATTTTAAATTTTATATGACCAGATTATGACGTAATTATTACGTCATTTATTGACCAATCCTCGACGAGTAAATTTGCAATTTGATATGACCACATTATGACGTGATTTTGACTTCATTTATTGACCAATCTACGACGAGCTAATTTACAATTTTATATGACCACATTATGACGTGATTTTGACGTCATTTCTTGACCAATCTACGACAATCTTTTTGCATTTTTTATATGACCAGATTATGACGTGACTATGACGTCATGTATTGACCAATCTACGACGAGCTAATTTACAATTTATATGACCAGATAACGTAATTATGACCCGTTGAACCAATTACTGGACCATTTGACGCCAGTAAAACAAGTGGTGATTTGCCTCCGGCCACTTTGCTTCCATTGAGACCCATTGATTAATAAAGCAAACAAGCGAAGAGGAAATCCAATTACAAAAGCCTGAGCGCCCCCTCCCCCAAAAGGAGATATTAAAAAATATATATATATTTGGGACCTTATTTTTGGACTCAAATGTTATTCACCAAAAGCTGAGGCTGCGCAGGATAATTATGAACCCCATCAAACATAAGAAGTATTTAATTGTATCGGTAGCCCCCCCCCCCCCACCCCCCAAAAAAAATAATAATAATAAATAAATAAAAATAAATAAATAAATAATAAAAAAAAAATAATAATAATAAAAAAAATAAATAAATAAATAAATAAATAAATAAAATTAATAAAAAAAAATAAAAAAATAAAAGAAAATGAATAAATAAATAGATAAAATTACTCACCCCTCTTCCTGCGCATATTTCATATATTTTTGCATTTTCTTTTTTCTTTTTCTTGTTCCATTTATTTTATTTTTATTTTTTTGGTTGGGGGGGGGGGCGCGGGAGAGCGCCATCATAAATAGTATAAGCAAGTTGCTATAAGAGGGCTGTAGGATGACATATTGCTTTGAAGGGGCAATATATTTCATTTAAGCACTCTCCCGCCTCCTCCCCCTCCAAAAAATAATAATAAATAAACAAAATAAATAAATAAAAATAAATAAATAAATCAACAGCAACTATTAATCTACAATCATGTTTAGCAACACTATAGGGTCCTATGGGGATAAATTTCGGTAAATACTTTTGATATATTAGTACCCCGCCATACTCAATATTTTTAATTCTTTGTTAGGGGTTGATCGATGGGATAACTAAACCCCAACCACAACACTGCAATTAATTGGTCTGAATATAACAGACTACACACTACAGTATGCACAAGGTTTGCGCATGCGCAGTGCATATATGTGTTCGAATTTCGTGGCGCTGGCGAGCATGCATATTTTGCCAGTTGGAGGACACTACTGCTGGTGCAAAACACAGGTAAAACTCACTCAACTTTAGTATGTCACCTCTTGTAAGGTAAGAAATTGTAGTATTCAACTAATTCTTGTAGCATTTTCATCTGTGAAATCGAATATATCATGATTTTATGTTGTCAAATTGCTGTTCCAAATATCTTCTGCAGTGCAGCCAGCGCCAGTGTGACATTGTGAATTCAGTGTGAACCCATGTACCTAAATCTGCGTAGTGTTTGTGTTGACATGCACATGATCAACGACTGTTTATTGTAGGATAGTGGGTTGGTTGTCTGGACACTTAACAAAAATGAAGCTTGCTTGTTTGTCTCAGGATTAAGCCAAAAATATATGTTGAATAATGCTTATCTCCATCAATATTTCATCTGTAGAATATTTTCTAACATTTTGTTCCTAAATACTACAAAAAGATTGCTTGTAAATCGTCTCAAATGGCTAGTCAAAATCATTTGTCCGGACGCACAACCTGTCCGGACATACAATAACTAGGTATATTTCCATTAAGATTACCCTCATGTTAGCCCTAATAATTTTGTTCAAGAGAGTAGATCGAACATATGTTAACAAATATGATTCTGTGGAAATTTGAGCCAAAATCATGCAATTTTGAACTTAAGTTTGATGATGAAAAGTTCTAACGTTCTACTTACAGAAGTTAAATCTACTTTTTTTAAGAACATGCATTTGTCAGTAGACCCTACTTCATTTTCATTTACATTTTGATTTGTGTTGCCATGATTAGGCCTTAGTTTGTCATAATGTTGTCCTTTATGGTTATCTAGCCTGCAACATCCAGTTTAGGCTATATTTCGTTTGGTAAATAAATTCTGCACATGATTCATGAAATTAACTAGTTGTACTTAGCCAAATACCAAAATATTGACATCGTGCTATGAGTGCTTAATTGTAGCAAGCTATTTATTTAGTAGACTCTAAGCCTATATCATGACATGAAACGCCTACAGAGTTTAATTAGACATTGTGTTTGTCCAGAGTAATTTCATGTATACCAAATGAAATATTAAATACTATTTTTGTTTCCTGCCGTCATGTTGTCCTTTATGGTTATCTAGTCTGTGATGAATCAAACAAAGTATCCCATTGACATTAGGCCTAAATGATTAGCATTTATATTTTATTTATTGCATTCTGTTACACAGACATGTGCATTATATTGAAAACCACTCATGCATTTTACCAACTCAATGATTATACTTCTTCCTAACCCACCTTATGCTTCCTTCAAAACTATATGATAAGCTGAACATGCTAACTCTTCTCTTTCTTCATAAAGTTCACATTGCCCGTACCTCTATCCTTTCCTCTCAAACTTGAATAATTTTTAACAACAATTTCAACAGCCGAAGACGAAAGGCATAGATCTACACTCACGACGCATATAATTTGCAGATCTCCGAAAACAGCGGAGGAAGAAGGAGAAGTAGTGTGGGCATTAATGTGAACTTGATAATTAAACTGAAGAGTGTTCGATTCTGACATATGATTTATTTTTCTTCAGATTTGTAAACAGTGGAAAGAAAATGACGGAGGCTCTCCACCATAATAGGAGCAACCATACTACCACCCCTGGCTGAGTTCATGCATGTGGAGCTTCAATAGCAGTGTAGGGAAATTATTGTGACTGCTCATGTCCTCGAAGAATGAAGGTTTGTAATTTAATCAAATCATTTATAATTATCTTTTCAGAGTCCAATAACGAAATAACCTAAATTGAAAATCAAGTAAAAAACTAGCAAAAGTAAAAATACCACAGACTGAAAATCAACAATGCTGATAAGTATGGATCATGGCCTTCAATTAATCTGGTATAAATGTCTCATCACATAATTGCAATACTTGTTAAATATTAATCAGTAATTAAATTATTCAATTACCATTGGGCCCATGAATGCTATTTAATTGCGTTGGATTTTGTTATGATTCAACTTAAAATTGTTATCAAAATTTCCTTTCATGTGATATTCATGAAAGGGTATAACCAATAGATAAAAATTGATTAATGGCATGAATACACTGTAGCAATTAGAAAGACTTAAGTTCATTATTTAATGGAATACAATAATATTTCTACATTAACAGTTTTTAACTTGTACTAGCTCTTTATGGTGGAAAGAAAATGTAAGCAATTAATCTATTTTAATACATAGCATATTCAAAACAGATTATCCATACATTAGGAGGACCGCTTATTTGACTTTCAATCATTTTTTTTTTTTTTTTTTTTCGCATTCTTCATTATTCTCAAAATGACCTTCATAGTCTTCTGGTAGAAAGCAAGAAATATCTCCACCAGATGTAGCTACATGTGCAATTGTTTCTTGGCCACAAATCGACAAGAGTGAGTGAAATATATTATTTATCATTGTTATTTGTAGGCCTAGTATTTACTGCATATGATCAGGTCACTCAAGACACACTTTGGTAGTGTAACACAAATGTAGTTTAATTACTGGTAAAAATGCTTCAACAAATGTTTACATTTAAAATTCCCTGTGTTAATAGAATCTGCACATTATTTAATGATTGAAGTTCTAAAGAAGGACATTTCGGTATGTGAAGTAAATTTGTGAATTTATAAAGCATGTTTAGGATACAAGACTCTCACTTGCAAAGTCGCATTTATTGGTCACGTAGACAGGTAGGTTTTCACATTTTATTCATTAAAAAGTGCTATTTTTCAGAAGTAAACAGTTCATTTGATCAATAGGTAAAGAGCAAATGATTGAAATGTTTTGAATGAAATCATATTGGTAGAATTAGAAAACAATACAATGAAAAACTATCCAATTCATTTGTCTATTTTTTTTTTTGTTCTTTCTCAGTGCAGACTATCATTTGAAGAGCAGACAGGTACCCCCCCCCCTTCCCACACACACACACACTGCCTGGATTTGCCGCTGTATTAAGAGAACATGCCAATACACTAGTACACAAAGGTGTCATACAGTGGGGACTACAGCATTTACAAGCTAACTCTACATGTATCTCATGATGTCGAGATTTAACTGTTTTGCTTACATGTGGATGCGATTCGCAATGCACCAGTGCCTACAAATGTTCCTTCACTACACTCATTCTTGGGTTTGGCTTGGTACTACTCCAAATTTCTGCCAAACCTCTACTGTGACCGCACCACTTCGAGCATTGACACGCAAAGGTGTTCCCTTCGTTTGGACTCCTGAAGCAGACAAAGCGTTCATCGACATTAAGGATCGGATAATCTTCCAGTATTCTTTACTACAGACGCGTCAGCATACAGGCTGGTCATAGTTCAACTTCAAGTGAAAGATGGAGGCAAATTTCTGGTCGCGTTCGCATCGCATTCTCTTAGCAGTACTGAGTGAATCTACTCAGTTTGTGAGAAAGAGGCTCTATCGTACCTCTTGGCCTGTGAGAAATGGTTTCAGTACATCAGGGACGACATTATGTGTTACGTACCGATCGTCAGTCTTTTACAACCGTGTTGTCGTGAAGAGGGTCTGGACGCCAGACTATGCGAATCGCAGAATGGGCAACACGTATGATGAGGTTCAACTACGCTGTAGAGTACATACAGTACCGCTACCGACGCACTTACCATGTTCATACATTGAGGAAATCGTGGATTATGACGAGGAAGTCATTATTCAGAGTATTAATGCAATTTTCGCAAGTGCTTCAGTCACAAAATTTGAGCTTTACCAGGCAACCGCAAGTGATTCAACACTACAGCATGTGATTTCATACATGTATGTTCAAATGTCAAAGAATGCATACAGATAAGGACATGAATTCATTCTACATAATTCGCAAATGAGTTATTTGTGATTGATCAGTGCCTATTTCGGGGCGACAGAGTGGTTATTCCTTTCGCGTGTCAGTCAAAATTGATCATCCAATGCATTACTTCATTATTATTTTTTTTGAAAAAAATGGATCGAGTATAATTCCAGCTTAGTGTTCTCCATTTTCAAAATCAATGGTCATGTACTTTATGAACATTAAGTGTTACTGATGTACAGGAATGATGAATTATTTTTATTTAACTCCACAGTGTATTAGCATTTTTTTTTTTTTTTTTTTTTTTCTTGCTCTGTCACGGATTGTTTACCTTGGCTCATAATGCGTACTGAAGCTACATGTCTGCCGCCCCCCCCCCCCCGCGAAGAAGAGAAGTAACTGACCTTTTTTTTTTTTTTTTTTTTTTTTTTTTGACATATGATATAGCTTAGGCAATGCTCTTTAAACATAAAGTAGTCGGTTTTGCCCCCCAAAAAATGGAAAGTGACAAAAAATGAATTTTTCCACTTTTGCAAAAAGAAGTAACTACATACTGCCGAGGCTGCTCGTCATAAAATTTGCCAGTTTCCCCACGAAGAAAGCAGTAACTACAAACCATGAAAAAAGCAGTAACTACCAAAGCCAGTCTAATCATTTCAGACTCTGTAAGTCCTTCCCGTGCGAGTGTATTTTTTCTACAGCTTAAAAAAAAAAAATCTATCTGAATTTGTGTAAAACTATAATGAGCAATCATTCCCATAATTAAGTGGAACATATAAACAGAGTGTTTAACTGTAAACTTGACTTTGCCCTCAGCTGCGTATGAAGGAGTTGTAGTAAAAGTCTCATTCTTGAGACTAGCTAAGCTGGCAGACTGCATTTACTATGATTGTGCACTAAGTCATCATGCACACAGCCTATACTGTAAAAACATATTAGACCAACTAGTAGACGAAGCAGTTACAGGGCATGCACAGGCATGCGAAAGGGCATAGACCTAGACAAACAGGTTCAGATTCAGTCAGTTCAGTTTACTTACATATTCCAATCAAACAATAATAATAACAACAATTATATGTCATTTCAAAACTATCATTATTGAATAAATCATAAAAAGAATGACATCAGTAGCATAAGAAAGAAAGAAATATGAAGGAGCCAATTGATTGTAGACCAAACAGTGTGTGGATCAAACGGTAGAAGACTACATGTAAATGATAGTATGGTATAGTAGACCAAGACGGCCATAAAATATACCATGTGATTAGTAGACAATTTGCTATAGTAGACTAAACAGCTGTAAGATCTAATTGCTTGTAGACAAATGGCTAGTAGACAATTGATTGTAGACCAAATGGCTAGTAGACCAATTGCTTTTAGACAAATGGCTAGTAGACCAATTGTCTCTTAGACAATATGGCTAAGTAAACCAATTACTTGCTCAGACTAAATGCTGGTAGAGCCAATTGCTGTAGAACTAAATGGCTAGTAGACCTAGTGCATTGCTAGACCATATGGCTAGTAGACCAAATATGCTTTTGTAGCCAAATGAGGTAGCTAATAGACTTACACTTGCCTTGTAGACAAATGGCTGTAGAAGAAAAATTGCTTGTAGACCAACATGGCCCAGTAGACCAATTGATTGTAGACCAAATGGCCTAGTAGACCAATTGCTTTTAGCACAAATGGCTAATAGATCCAATCGCTTGTAGACTAAATTGGCTGTAGACAATTGCTTGTAGATTAAATTCTATAACATTCCTAATAGTAGTTAATTTTGAACAAAATTTGGCCCGAATCTATCATACTTGTAACCATGGTAAAAAATGCTGAATGTATGCAAACTTTTATCTCAACCTTAGCGTATTGTTTTCACTTTAAGAAACATGCCTTTTCACTTATTCTAAATTCATTGGTCGTATAACTGAACACTCATATTTGACGAATTTCTAGAGACACTTCAATGCCACTGTATAGACAAAAAACAATCCGTATTGTCATTCAAATTATATTAAACTTAGAGTATTATACGATCCAGTTATTTGCATTAGGTATTCCCGGCAATTTTCTTTTTTTTGTTATCTATTACCGATCACACGCGTATGATAATCTAAGAGCATTGCTAACATTGTCATTTTTCAAGCAACATGTGCTTCAATATTGAAATATTTTTCGTATATTCGAGATACAAATATACTTAGTTAAAAATTCTTTTTTTTTTTTTTAAAAAATTTAAAAAAAATTTAATTTTTTGTTTTTTTTATAAACAACATGTTTCAATATTAAATATTTGTATTTTAGTACTGTATTTTCCATTGTTATTCAAAATAACTGTTTATGCATACTTATTTGTACACACTCTTTGGGGAAAAAAATGGCGGGGTTGCCAGCACTGGGCGGCTGCTATCTGCGCGGCTGTTGGTCGAAGGATCACCGACCCTGGGTATTTTATTTTTTGCCAATCTGGGCAAAGTTTAATCGACATTATGTAAGAAATACCATTAGTTGGACATTCTTTAACTGGGGTTGGGCATTTTATTTTATTATGTTTTTTTTTCTTTACCGATAGTTGTGTGGGTGGTGTATTGCCCAGTGTTGGGCAATTAACTTTGCCCAACATTCTTAAGAGTGTACAGTTTGTATATCATCTTTATTAAGTGGATTTGAACATTAAAGGTCATGTATAGTGTTGGGAGAATAGATTTTTTGTTTTGCTTCCAGAGCAGAATAATATGAATGAATACCTCAATTAACCTCTGTGTACAAAAGGATTTTTATAAAATCCACTCTAACCTGAATTTAGCAACAAAACTGTGTAAATATATCAATTGACAGTCCAAATCGATAGGATCTCACAGGCACAATGCCAGCATACAGCGGTTTGTGTGCAAAGCATGTGCTATTCCCATACACAGACTGTACACACAGAATTCACTCACGCTATACCAATCAGCTGCTGGTTGGCATGCCCAGAGTTCTGGGGGGAGAATGAAGGAAGTTGGCCTTACTTTGATGAACATTCCCGTGCTCATGCAAATTATTACATATCATGGAAAGACATGCATGGAACATGATTATATCCTTTGCCCATATACTGTTATGTCTTTAGAACACTATGAGGACAAGTTGAGCAGGTTTTAAAAAATAACATGTTTTCTACTACAACTATACTTGGGCTTTAAGCCAGAAATCAGGAATTTCCCCCTGATACATTTCGACTACTCTTAGACACCTACTTTTTTTTTTTTTTAATTCTTATTCAGAATAGCAGTTTACGCATGCTCACTTGTTTTCTGCGTGTGTGATTGTTACTTTTCTTATATCACCTCAACCCCACTTGCCCACCATGTGCACACCCACGCCCACTTTGCATATGTGCATACCGTGATGACTTTGTATTCCCACGTTCACATTTATAAATTCCAGACAACGATCATTTTATCTGGATGTTTAAGTGAATCTTTATGCGTCATTATCTTATGTTTGTATGAATGCAGGTTTATTGAAATTCCAAAAGGAATCGGTCTTCATGAGCATTGCCAATTGAATTCCTTCCTGATACATTTCGTATATTTTGTTGTAGATACCTACGGTTCATTCTTATTCAAAATAACCGTTTGTACATGCCTATTTTGTTGCAATTGTTTTCAAAATGATCAATTACTCAGTGCTTGGTTCGTACTTTCGATTTTTTTTTTTTTTAAACGCCACTTTGCATGCTCACGCCACCTCTTTGCATTCCTTGTGGAAGTTCAATACAGTGAATCTTTTATCTGAATGTCAAATAAAATTTGTACGCTTTATTACTTGAATGGTTGTATAGAAGACTGACTTAATGACATTCCAAACGGAATCAATTCTTTTCATGCGTGTTGCAAGTGGATCTGATCATTATGCAAGTATCTGAAATTCCCTCTTGATACATTCCGATTATTCTTCAGACCCGCCTTTTTTATTTTTTACTCTGAATAACAATTTTGGCCATGCTCACATGTTTCTCGGTGCGTGATTCGTTACTGTGCATTCTTATGTCTCACGCCCACTTGCTCACACCCCCACCATACCACGACCACTTTGCATTTCCATGTTCACGCTGTAGTGTTCCTAGACACGATCATCTTTATCTGAATGTATAATGAATCTGCTTCTCTATATTTTATGATGTATTGAATACTGGTTTAATGACATTCCAATCAGTCTTTTTATGAGCATTGCAAATTGAATTCCTTCCTAATAGATACCTACTTTTTGTTCTTATTCAAAACAACCATGGTCTCTTGCATGTGATTTACTAATCGTTTAGTACACTCTACTCTGGACTCGCTCACTCTCAGATATGAGTCGCAAGTATGTTGTCATTTAGCGATTTTAACTTACTCATAAAGATTAGTAGCTATCCGTGTTTTGGATACCACGACAAGTCACTCGGTATCACTCGTATCATCATACGAATTGACCGCGAACGTCTGCTCCCATGCTCTACGCCCTCATGTCACGCCCAAATACGAAATGAGGCTCATATTCTGTAAAGTCTTTATGCAGAATGTCCATCATAATTCATGACTCTACATATATTGTGAGTTGAATACAGGCTTTTAATTGCATGCATATACAATCGAATAAGTGGTGAGTAGATGATGTTAATATATTCTAATATACGAAGAGACTCGTTTGTAGGCGCATATAAGAGAATTCCTTTCATGATACGTTCTTGGGTATATATATAATATTTCCTATATTAACGTTACATACGTACTTGTGTCGCTTACTTAGTTCCTATAATGCGCATAGAAGTAACCGGTTATGCTTGGTAACTGCACTTCCATATATGTAACATTTTGTAAATCTGTTTATAAAATAAATAAGTGATAAACTCCTCAGTGATATTAGCCTCTCGGTGATCGTTATACTCTTCTATCTGTTATCGCAACTTGCATCGTAGCTTATTAGGTATCAACTCTCACGCCTATTGTGCGGAACGTGCTTTTGACTTATGTCCAGAGTTAATTACAGCTGCATACGATCGCTTTAATGTATGTGTATAGTGTAAACATGTATAAACGACTGCTTTGCCTGTACTCTCTGTATATGGGCGTTGTCATATAGTATCGAAGCTATCTGAGTGGTGGTGTGACTGGTTACATAATACAAACGCGCACTCCATTATTTGCATTTATCATACTATGTCGCAACCTTATCTGCTTTGATTGTAGTCAATTGCTGAGCTAACTCATGTGAAGTATCTGACGTCGGTATTGTGCATAGGTGTCCGATATTATCTTGTAGTATGATACGCTTACCATATTTAGTATTTACATCATACAGAAGATACAGTGATGGTGTAGACGCAACCGCTCATTTTGTATGTGCTAATAGTACTCGCGTTACAATATTGATTGGACTGCCATATGACTGCGAACAGAATGCAGCTAGAATATCCGCTCAGTTACTTAATGTGCGACATCTCCGTCTAGAGGGCCGACGTACTTGAACGTCTGATATACTACCTCACGAACGCCCATTATGTCCAGATATCGCCACAACACACAACCATTTCATATAGAAGGAATATTCATTCATTGATCCTTCGACGTCAGACGTTTCTAATTACACCGTATACTGTACTATCGTCCGTAGAGACGATGGTATACCTCGAATCCCTTCATAAGTCTTTAGATGTGTTTACGGTTTATACATAGATATAATAATATACTGTTAGATCTTTACAATGTACTCGTGTCCTAAAAGAGTCGCTTTAGAATTAGCAACACTCGGCGAAGTTACCTTCATAGATCATATCATCGTGTGCTCAGTTATGTGCAAGTGCGGTGCCCAAAGGGCATTTGTACAGTATATGTCATATTGTTAAGAGCGTATAGCATGATGCTCAGTAGTCCATTGGAGACTCAGTTCTGTTTCATGCATAAAGCCTCCGCATTGCGCTCAATAGCCAATTGTTGGCTATTGTCATGTTACTTGTACTGTCCACCATCTGCCTAATAAGTGTCTGCATTATTCGTACATATTTATTGTTCGAAGTTCATCTTTATGCAGTTAACATGTAAGGTATGGCAAGTAGAGATTATAGTCAGTGTAGTATAGCTCTGTTGTACCTCAATCTTCACAATCTATCGTAGGTCTACCTCCTGTTTTTCTTTGAATTTAGAAGATATCAGATTATAGACTCATATCAGTGTTATATACTTGTGAGACTAATATGATGCCGGCGTGACTCCGCCCTCCGTCTCGTTGGTAATGCGACAGTCTCTAACTCTCAAGTGTTAGTGGCGCTCATACGGCTATTGTAGCTATTCATAGTGACCGATAAGAGACATGACTCGTGCATTCTTCCTAACGACGAAATCATAAGTATATAATCTAGTCCATCGTCCTCATAACGATATCTCTCAGCATCTCTACTCAAGCATGTAGCCACGTTTGCGCTCGAGTAGACATAGCTAGACTATATTCCGCTCCGTCCTGAAGTTGCCTTGTGTTCAGAGTATCTAATATTGCAATATACCGTAGACTAACTCGTGTGAGTCGATCATCTGTTCGTATAAGCCCCGCGTACAGCTTGGTCTTAGATAATCCGTACGCGAAAAGCAAATGAGCGTCATGCGAGCTCCCTCCTCTTATTGATGAGCTCTGAGTTACATTGGTACCTCGATATTTCGTAAAAAACGATGTTCAAAGAACAGACTGCATATGTGAATATTTCATCTTGCACATTCGCTGATAGATGCCGAGAGTTCGAAGTATCAAGTCACAATATTAATTAGAGAGACTTGATCGTTTTTTCAAGTAGCTGTCGGTCGACTCCTGTAAATTATCTCTCGTCACTTTTCCTCGTCTATCTCTCTGCATAAGAGAAATCATTGGTCTCTCACTAGAGTATCAGTCCAGAATATGTGGCTATAGTCCTTATCCATTTGCAATAGTCTATAAATGACGCAATGCTCGTGACGGAGTAGTGTGATGGATACAGTTTTAGGTTTTAGATTGTTTTCGAGTAGTGTGTTTGACTATTGTTTAATAGCAAGTTGGTTCAAATATGATCGAGAGCAATATTCGTAGATAATATAGTATTTATAAAGTGCGCGCGCGACTTTGAGCTGCTTTATCCGCAGAAACTGTACGAATATTCATAATGATCTCTAAGTCGTCTTAGTTATCTATAAGGCGTTTGGTATGGATTAGTACTCCCTCCTCCGCAGCTCTTAGCTTTGAATACGCTTTTCTACGTACGAATAGCGACTGATTACTGTTATCATATCTCAGTGATATAGTAATGTGACTGTAAAGATAAATACATTAAAATTATATTATGCTGGTATTTTTATATCAATATGTGCCCTACATCCATATTCTGAACTCTTACACATTATACATCATCTATTAACACGTCAGACCCTATTTCGCAATACATTAATTGATAACTTCATTATTGGTCTTCCTTCTATGTGAATCACAAACCATCATCCAGAACAATAATACACGGATTTTAACTCAATGACAATATTACTACATGATATGATTTATGCATACAGAAATAGTCGATATCCGACGAGATAGTTGTTGAGCAATTATAGGTAGCATAGGTTATTCCGCTCGAGACCCTTACCCTCATGAATGTCATCACAATCATGATGAATACTCTTCAACTTCTCCGGATGACTCTATCGTTTCGTTATCTCCACTCCACCAAAGTTATATATACAGATAAGCAATTCGCATAGAATCTAAAGACATAATATAGAATTATTGTAAGGAAGATTTATTTTTATTAGAGGACATGGGCTGACTTTGTATAATGAAGAAGAGTCCAATTGCGTGCATATATGTTATTTAATACCAAGTTACAACACTATTATGAAAAAGGAAGTTCCCTAATTGGAAGGAGAGCGAAAACAAACGAAATATAAACCTAAGAATCTCTTGTGGATAAACAAAAAGGAGTCTTTTAAAATCAAAGTTCGGACGCGTAATCGCCTTTTTAAATTTACATTTACGA
Source organism: Paracentrotus lividus (assembly GCA_940671915.1). Lineage (NCBI taxonomy): Eukaryota > Metazoa > Echinodermata > Echinoidea > Camarodonta > Echinidae > Paracentrotus > Paracentrotus lividus. The sequence goes on from CALNVZ010000992.1 coordinate 54,323, forward strand.
AACCCCGACCCGAAACTTCGTTTAAACACATATAAAACATACCGAAATAAATTAACTAAATTGATCCGAATATCCCGTAAAATGCATTATGCCACTAAAATAAAGGAAACCAATGGGAATATAACTGCAACTTGGAAAATTATCAAAGAAGTTATAGGAAAAAGAACGGACCCCCCACCTACTGAAAACGTCACTTTAAATGGTACTGAAATACCCGACACTTCTATTTGTGCCAACCACTTTAACTCGTTTTTTTACGAATATCGGACCCGAACTCGCCAACAAAATTAATAATCCCAACGCACATTTTTCCGACTTTCTTTCCAAACGCAATCGAGATTCTCTTTTCTTGAATCCAACAGACCCGACCGAAATTATAAATATTACCCGTTCTCTAAATAATTCAAAATCTTTTGGCCATGATCGAATAAGTATGTCTGTCTTAAAAGAAATAATCCATCCACTAGCTAATCCTTTGACTTAAATATTCAATAAATCCTTATCAAAAGGTGTTTACCCAGATTTATTCAAGTTAGCGAAAATCAATCCTATCTTTAAAAAAGACAATCCTCATGAGATTACCAATTATCGTCCTATATCTCTTCTTCCAACTTAATCTAAAATCCTCGAAAAAAAATAGTTTATATCAGACTTTACAAATTTGTCAATAAACATGAAATACTAAATGCAAACCAATTCGGCTTCAGAAAAAACTATTCCACTGACTTAGCATTAATTCAAATATACGACAAAATTACAAATGCCCTTGCCAATAAAGAGCATGTTATTGGTATTTGTTGTGATCTCAGTAAAGCCTTTGATACGCTGAATCACGATATTTTAATTTCCAAACTCAATCATTATGGGATTCGAGGTGTACCTCTCTTATGGTTTAAAGATTATTTAAAAAATCGCAAACAATATGTTTCCTTCAATGGTTGTGCATCTGATACTCTCTTAGTACAATGCGGCGTCCCCCAGGGGTCAATTTTAGGGCCACTATTATTTCTTCTCTATGTCAATGACATTAATAATTCTTCCCCACTTCTGTCTTTTGTCTTATTTGCTGACGACACAAATATATTCTTTTCCCATAAAAACCTCATATCACTGACTTCTATTTTAAATCAAGAAATGAATAATGTATCAAATTGGTTTAAAGCCAATAAACTTTCTCTCAATACCAAAAAAACCCATTTTATGTACTTTAAACAGCATCCTCAAAATCTGGATACACCGATTCGTATACAAATTGACAATACACCATTAGAACAGAAAACTCAATCCAAATTTTTAGGAGTAATTATTGATGAATGTCTAAATTGGAATGAGTACCTCCACCATGTAACAATGCGCATTTCCAGAAGTATTGGGATTATTTCCAAGCTAAAATTTTTTCTTCCCTACAAAACTTTGTTTTTATTATATAACACCTTAATTCTCCCCTATTTTACATATTGCAACTCTGTTTGGGCTAATTGTGGTTCTACGAAAATAACTTCTATCTTTAAACTACAGAAGAGAGCTATCCGTATTTGTACAGGATACCATTACTTGGCTCACACCGATCCCCTATTTTATAAATTAAAAACTCTAAAAAATCTTCGATTTGAATACAGTCCAGGTAGCTACAATAATGTTTAAATACATCAATAGGCAACTTCCACCATCTTTTGATAACATGTTTACATTCAATAGCTCTGTCCATTCTTATCCGACTCGCATATCTGGAAATTTCCATCTTACAAACCCCAAATTGCTGATTACCCATAAATCAATTCGACACCACGGTCCAGATACATGGAATAGTTTTCCTGACAATATCAAATCCTGTTCATCTATTTATTCCCTAAAAGCGACACTGAAAAGAAGTTTCATAGAATCTTATTCATCTGATACTCATATATAGTTTAACATATACTCATGGTAAATCATTATACTGCTATGTCTACTGCATTCGCAATAGCACTTGCACTGCACCCACTGGTTTAGCATTATGAGATCACGGAATTTCTTTTACGAGGCCGCCATCCATTTCAAGCCTTACCGCTCATGATGGCGGTCTCCTGCGTTCTATTTATTATCACTCTTTGTAATGAAAATTATCACTTTTGTTATATTTTATGCATTGATTTTACAATTTACTCTGTTATCCATATTCTATGTATTTATATTGTATTATTTGAACGCAGAAATAAAATGAAATCAAATCAAAAATCAAGACTAAATGGCTAGTAATTCAATTGCTTGTAGACCAATTGCTTGTAGACCAAATGGCTAGTAGACCAAATGGCAAGTAGACGTAATGGTTAGTAGACCAAACAGATAGTAGACCAAATGGTTGTAGACCAAAAATTGTAGACCAAACAATCTTCTGCAAAGTTATTATCATTCTCCTCACATACAAAATGGCCTGGTCATGTGCAGTTACTGCTTTTTTTCCACGGGGAAACCCTACAGGATCATGGTCATATGTAGTTACTTCTTTTTTTCATGGGGAAACTATCCAAAATCATGAGTCAGTCACCGCAGTAACTACATTTTCCTTAAAGTAGACAACTGGAGAGTCAAAACTGCTTTTAATTGCAACAGAACTCATACCACTGCAACGAAAAATCTTTACTGATTCAGAATATCTAAACCTCTTGTCAATATCTGTTTTAGATCGGGAGTTATCCCCTTTCAAAGAAGGGCCCCCATTTTCAGGCTTCAGCGGTACCCCTCAAGGGCGTCGAGATTATGACGTCACAGCGTGGGCACCCGTACCGTGTCCACTGTATGCACGTATCCCGTACTGTGCTATATCGCGTACATTGCACATTCTGATTTTTGAAAACTTTCTTTCTCTCTTCTCATTCCATGCTTCACCCCAAGCCCTGACTAACTGGTCAAAAGTGATATATCTTGCCGACTGTTCCTCAATCATATGTCTATATATTTAAGTTAAGCCGTTCCAATAATGTATTCTTTTTCATTATATATCAACATAATAATTAAAGTAGGCCTATCCTCGGCACGAGAGTGATAAAAAAAAAAAAGATAATAAAACAAAGTGACATTGTTTCATTGTGGACTGTTAAAATCACACTTTTAGTTTTGTTGTCATGACAAATTATTATAACCAATAATCCTATATATCTATATTGTAAGGTCATCATACTCTCGAAATTGTTCATTTGGTTTTGTAAGTCTTTATATTATTGTGCAGATCCCGAGATAATTTCATCCGTTAGCTATAACAATAATTCGTCCAAACTTTCGGATGGAATAGCTCCTTAGTTCTTCAGTTACAGTATATGTGAACTTTTTATTCATGGTTTTAGATATTGTTCAGAATGAAATAACATTGTTTTGTAGATTTGACCTTGTTGCAATGAATTTGACAGATTTTGCATTCGTGATAAAAGCAGCAGTCTTACGAGAGACGACTGTATATTCTATCCGCTCCTGCCGGACTGATGTACACTACCCCATCCCGTTGCGTGTGTAAGAATTAAGCCAAACTAAATTAGTAGACTGTAAATATTGCAAACAATTCAGTGCTTACATCATTGATTCTTAAATATTCTGTCTCTTCAAAGGAATTTTGGAGGAAATGTGACATGACCACCTTGTCAAACTAATGATGGTAGTGTTAATCCGTGTAAGTTAGTTGGGAAAGTCATGACGGTGGCATGATTATATTTTTTGCTCTAAAACCTTATTTGGAGGGATTCATATTTAAAACAAAAATCATATTAAAATCAATATAGATTCAACACAGAATAAGTCTTCTTAAGAAAGAAGTCACTATAAATTTACATGGAATTTTAAGCATTATATCTCCCCATGTCAATGGGCAAATTAAACGCTTCACCAACAACCAACGGGCCGCACCGTTCCCAGCCCCTCGGTGAGAGATGAGCAAGGCAATTCGTGCTTTTATCATGACTGCAAACTCTTCAAAAATCTATTGCAGCAAGTTCAAATCTACGAAATAATGACAATCGTTAACAATGTCTGAAAACACGATATTCTAAGGATATACAACCCTGTATGATTTGTCCTATGGTGTAATCAGTTGTGATAAAAGAGCCATATTAATCCGAGACACAGCAGCTATAGCAAGCTAGTACAGTGTGAGCAACGTGTTTACGTGTAAGCATGCATTGCATGCGCGCAAGCTCAGATATCAGCTGGCTGCACGCTGTTGTTGTTCGAGCGAGCTGTCCGAGGTGCGACGTCACAAACCAGGAGCTCCTCCGCACGACGGGCGGCCCATTTAAGGGCGGATTAAACAAAAACGCTAAAAACCATTTACAGCTATTTCTGAGAGATTCAAGTCATTTTCAGCATATCAATCGTATAAACGAAGGAAAATGTATTCAGTAACATTAAATTTGGCCATTATTAGCAAATATTGTGTATTTTCTCCATGTGTCTACTTTAATAACACTTGAAAAATAACAGATTTTTTTTCCCTCGAATGTTATAGTAGATAACGAGGTATGTTGCATAACAATACCACAAAATTATTTTTGAATGTTTCCTCGTTTTTAAGGGCTCTGCAAAAAACTCAAAAGAAACACAAAAAGTGATTTTACACAGCTCAGCACATATGTAGTTACTTCTTTCTTCCGTGGGGGGGGGGGGGGGGCAGATGTATTATTTCTTGTCTGTCTGTCAATAGTTATGATACAGTATACTCCAACTATCACAAGCACAAACACAATGTGACTCCGTTTGATGAGGCTATTTTAGTCTGAATGACATAAATGTACGGTCGTGTGTTATGAACTCGCCACTGAAATAGGGTGGTGCTGTTACGCTTTTGCTATTTTTCAGCATTAATTTGTCATTTTTTTTCCAAAGTAAGAAAGTTTATGTAACAATTTTTATATTATTCTGAAGCTATGTTACTGTGCTAGCTCCCTGTGAAGTTTCATTGTTCTAGGTAACATTCTGGTGGAGTTACAATGGTTTAAGTTTGGTACAGTAGGGGTGGTGCCGGAAGCGGCGCCGCCGGAAGCGGCGCTGCCTGTACAAAGTCAATGGGAAAATTTACATTTTGTGTTTGATTTGGGGAAAACTTGAATTTCTTGGCCAAATTTTGGCTTTTGACTGTAAATTTGGTACCAAACTAAAACTTGTAAACTGCTTTAAAAATACCATGAAATCACTGAATAATAGGTTTCATGTTACAGTAGTACCCAGGAAGACTCAACAATCGTTATTTTACCTAAAAAAGCAATGCCTCCTGTACAAAGTCATTAGGAATTAGAGATATTGTAGTACCGTTGGGAAAACTGCAATATCTCTGCCAAATTATAGCCTTTTATTGTAAACTTTGCACCAAATTGAAGCTATTAAACAGCTTTATACCATCATGTAACTTAAATTTTTTTTTGATGGTGCAACAGTACTTGGCAGGACCCAACCCCCTCATGAATTTGAAAAAAGCTATTTTTTTCAGGGCCAAATTTCAGGGAGTTATATTTTTCATTCTAAAATTATAAACACAAAATAAGAGGATTGCTGAAACTGCTTATCCTATAAAGGAGAGCTAATGGTGTAAAATGAAGTCAAAAGGAGCCTGAGCTTTCGATCCTAGCAGAATCTTCGTCAGAGACAAAATGACACAGAAAAGTAGGGAACAAACATGGATATAGAGAAAGACAGAGAAAAGCTACACCTAAGTGGCAAGCCAAGAGGGAGAGAACAAAAAGGGGGATGTAAAAGGTGTGAAGAAGCCCGCCAATCAAAAAGCAAGAAGAGGTGTGATCAAACAGCAAACTGGAACAAAAGGGAGATGATTGGCTAGGAGAGGGAGGAGAGAGTAAACAAAGAAGGGATTAGGGTAGAGGCTAAGGGGCTGAAAAGAATGAAAGAAAAGAGAAAAAGCCAAGGGAAAAAAAACACCTAGTAGACTTGTGTGTTATAGACCTACAAGAAGAAGTAGGGGGGAAATAAATAAATAAGTTAAACAGGTAAAAGAACAAGGGGAAGACATGAAAACAAAACAAAAGAGAAGTTGTGAGCCAAACCTGTAAGGGAGAAAAGAGAAAAGAAGAATTGATAAGAGAAACAGATATGTATTAGTCAAATAAAACAAACACCTGCAAATAAACTAAACTAAAGCAAAAAGGAAAGGGGGAAAAACAGATATCAAGAAGAAATGTGAGAAAAAACAGAAGTTAGTCATTACCCTCCTGAATGTTGACCGTGAGGTTGAATGGTGCGAAGACGTCCTCATCCAGAACTTCTCTCTGCTATACGGACAGAATCAGGACGGGTACCTAAAAATTCATGCCCTGTAGAGACATTGTCAGAGATGGAGTGGTTGGAAGGTTTGAAATGGTTCCCAACTGGTGGTGTCAAGCTTGGTGTGGGTGACAGTCTGATCTGGTGCCATAAGAAGCGTCCTTTTGAGAGTGGTCTTGGTTTCGCCTACATTACTGCATTCTTACAAACTCTGCAAGTGATAAGATATATAACATTAGAAGTGGTGCCCGGTGATGTTCCCCTTGATGTGATGAGATCTGCTTAGTGGAGGTTACTCTGGAAAGTATTCGCCTCGTGGATGTGTTATTACTGCAAATGATGCATCTGTTCGCTGTACATTTGAAGGTGCCATGCTGAATGGGAGAAGAATGGTTCAGTAAGGGGACTTCAGCACGAACAATGAGAGATCCTTGGAGTTGCCGGGGCGTCGAAATGCCACGATGGGAGTGTCGAGAACGGCCTGTAGGAGACGATCAGAAGTGTGGAGAATATGGTGATTAGCATGAAGGATGGTGCGGAGAGGAGGTAAATTAGGGTGGAAGGTAGTCACAAGTGGGTATTCTGTCAGTGGGTCTGGTGGTCAGCTTTCTTTCTGAGAACAATCAGATCTAGGAGAGAACGAACTTTGTTAATGGCTTTGTTGGACTGTCCTAGCATATGTCCTCTGGTCACAAGATGATTCTTCAAAGTTTCCTAGCCATGGGAGGAAAAAGTCAGAATCGTCAGAGCCAGAATACGGCGGAGTCTGAGAGGTTTGACTATAACAGATTGCTTGTGATGCAGTGACGGATGGCAGCTGGAAGAGTGGAGGTACTGGGGGGTATCTGTGGGTTTGGGTTAAGAGTAGTTGGTGAATGCGTACGCTCCTTCTTGACGGTTTGACATCGAGAAGTTGGCCTTCCTGGTGGGAAAAAATCAGAAGGTGAACTTGATGGTCCTGTGGAAAGAATTGAGGTATCAATAAAGGTGTGGAGGCTCTCTTCCTCCCTGGTCCAGATGAAGAAACATCGTCGATGTAGCGCCACCAAATCCATGGTCGACAGGGTGCTGAATCTAAATCTGCTTGTTTCTAGCTTGGTCAAAATAAGACAAAGCGTAGGAAGGAGCATACGGGTGCCCAAGCTGTGCCAGATACCTGAAGATAGTTTTTCGCCATGAAAGTGAAATTTATCTTGGTAAGAACATGGGTCATGAGGGATTTGATGTCGGTATGGGGGGTTGGAGTGACCTGCGAGCCAAAGCCTCACAAGAGGCGGAATGCCTTCAGCATGGGGGATGTTCGTGTACAAGGAAGAAACATCAAAACGTGCCGATGATCGCTGTTTCAGGTATCTGGTCCTTGATGCTGTTGAGTTTCCTAAGGAAGTCTGTGGCGTGTCATGGATGTAGGAGGGAGCAAGAGAAACAAGAGGTTTTGATATAGTGACAACATAGAGGGAGATGTTCTCTGTAGGGGAGCCATTTCCAGAAGAGGATGAGGATCGACCAGGGTTGCCCAGGTTTTGTGGATCTTGGAAGGAGATAGAAACGAGCAGTTTAGTATTTAATCGGGGGAAAGGAATTTGTGTGCCTTCCTGGGAAGATGTTCGCGATCCTTCATGTCATCAAGTGTGGATTGGATCTGTGAGGAGAAATCACTTGTAGGTCAGAATCTAGAGGCTTTATAGTGGGATTGATTGTTGAGGTGTCTCATGGCTTCGTCGTGTACTGTTTGCGGTCCATGACGACTAACGCTGATCCTTTATCTGCTGGTTTGATGATGATGTCAGACCTGGTTCTAAGAGAGAGAGAGCTTGACTTTCTTCTCTGGGAAGGTTTGTCTATGGGAACTGTTATCGAGAGAACTTGGAGGAACGACTGGGAGGAAACAGCTTGGATGTTAGGTTTCGAGGCAAGGGACCCTATTCTTGGGGGGGAATCCATGTGCTAGTGGGGCGGAAGGGTTCAGGATCAGAGGGGGGTTCATCGAGGAAGAACTCTTTTGAGGCGTATCCTGCGGTAGAAGAAGAAAGGTCTTGGCTAAGTGCTATCTGGTCCGCTGTGGGTGGGTGGGACAAAACTTGAGACCATTTAGAGAGGAGAGAAGTTTCTGCTTGAGAGAGAGGGGAGGAAGAGGGTTAATGACCGAATGAGGAGAAACAACAGTGTTTGTTGTGCATCGTTGAATCTGTTGACTTGTCGTCACCGTCTTCGTCAGGTACCTATTTTCTTGTCCTTAAACGTACAGAGAGTTCAGATCTTGTGTTTTAGAGAGACAAGATTTAATTTCATCGTATTATGACTTGAGCCATTTGGTAGGGGTACATGCAGAACGTAGATCAGCTTCCAAAACTGAGGATGTCAGCTGAAAAGGAATCAAAGTGATTGCTTGCACACTGGTTCAGAAAGAGATGTTAATCGAGACGAATGGAAAGTACTGTGTAAACTCCGGTTCCACCGCTTACGTAGTTCACTGAGTAGAGGGTTCCTAGGCAGGAGTGCATTAGAGTTTGAGGCCTTTGGGTATGATACGGTTGAGGGAATAAAATCTGTAATTGTCTTGGCTGAAAAGAGAGTTTTCAGGGCCTTTCAGCTTGGTCTTCCCTGATGTTGTGAAATAAGGAAGGTGGTTAGTCCATCGTAGATAAGGGCTGTTAGAAGAAACTAAATAAGTTAATCATGGAAGAAGGAAATGCATAGCCAAAACGAGAACACAATATGGGTGAGGATATGTATACAAAGAAAAGTGGGAAGAAAACTGGGGAATACCTGTGAAAAAAGAGATAAATAAGAGATCAAACAGTACGGAGAAAGAGAGACCATGAAAATGAACAAAGGACAAAGAAATGCAAACAAGAAAACGTGGAAGGAAGAAGGCAAAAACCTGTAAAACAAAGAGAAAATAAAATGAGCAACAATAAAGATAAGAATACCACTACGCTGTAGAGGACGACTGTGGAAGAAAAGCAAAAGGAGTAAATCTAGAACACAAAATATAACCTGCAAAAGGAAAAGGGAAACAAAAAGACAAAACTAGACTGAAAGGAAGGAGAAATCACACTAGTGATGCAACAGCAGAATAGAAATACAATACAAAATAAGAGGACTGCTGAACTGCTTATTCCTATTTAAAGGAGAGCTAATGGTGTAAAATGAAGTCAAAAGGAGCCTGAGCTTTCGATCCTAGCAGAATCTTCGTCAGAGACAAAAATTATAAACCGTAATAAATTGTATCTTGTTTGAAAGGTATGATTATTCTCTATCAGAATATATCAATATTTTAAATATTTGGGTGATTATAGATGACTTGACGACAAAAACAATGAAAATTCAAAAATATCTAAATTTCCTGAAAGTTTTCCTGATAACTTTTTAATCTTACACCTGGTATAATATTTCAATGCAGATTTAGATTCCTTGATGAATTTCCTTTCAGAAAATGTATACTTTTGATATAGTAGGGTGTGTACTTTTCGAGGTACAGGTCCTTGAAGCCAAAAGAGTGCATTTTGTAGTCAAATTGGCATGTAACGCAAAAGGCGGCGAACTTATAACACATGGCCGTACACATGAGTATATGTGCATTCGGCTCGGTCTCGAGCAGTTCATTATAACAGGAGTGGAATGTACAAGTATCTTTGGCTGATTTTTACTCTGCTATTTTTCACGATACCTTGCCATATGTAACCAACAGTATTATTATATGTACATGTATATCCACACCAAAGTTTATTTCAGTACTTTTCAGCATTATGTACGGCATTATTTCTTGTGTATTTATTACTTCTTTTTTAACAAAGCAAATTTCCTGGTTCAATATCAAACATGCACATGTGTGTCAATGTGCCTATGTGTTCGATATTAGGTATCATGATCACAAGGTATTTGGTTCTGTCCCAAGTACCTCATTACAATGGGATTGGACTGTATTTGCTCATTCTTATGAGCCATATGTATATTACTGAGACATTCTGTATATCAACTGGCTCTTTTGTTAATTTTTTTTTAACCTTTATTTATTATTATTAATAGAAAGTGCTTTTATTTGTTAGTTTTTTTTTTTTTTTTTTTTTTTTTTTTTTTTTTTTTTTTTTTTTTAAAGCACTGAGCTATGTTATTTACCAAAATCTTTTTACTCTTGCATTTTCATATATATGTTTATATGCGTATACAGGGTAAGCCATATGTATTGTCTGTCCTTATTCAGTTTTTTATGATACTTGAACAGCAGTATTGTATTGAATAGAACACATTTTATGAAATTATCAAAAGAAATTTTAACTGGGTCATGCTTTTGAATTATACGCCAAAGTATTCACCATATAAGTATTTTTATTTTTTACTTATTTATTTTTTTAATAGCTTTTTTTTTTATTCGTATTTTAGCTCTTGTATTTTTTTATTAAACATAATAAGCAATATTTTATGTTTTTATATATCTATTCTACAAGTTAGCAACAAATATCACCATCGTCAGCTGATTCATTATTTCAATCAAAAACTAATTTTGTACAAATGGATGTAAGTTTTCATCCAAATGTGAGATGTAAATCATAAAATTATTGTAACTCAGGTATATACAGGTTATGCCATAAACCTGTCTCAATGGTTTGTTTTGCTCATTTCGAGTCGGGTATTTCTTTTGACACTTGAACGCCATAATTCTTGGACATTAGTATTAAGTCAGTATCACTTTAAAGCCACAATTCTTGGACATCAGTATTTATACATTTACATAGTGATAATTCAAGCTGATATCTACATTATATATACATACATATATATATATATATATATATATATATATATATATATATATATATATATATATATATATATTACTGTGTTGATTCATCCAATTCTTTTCGGGGAGTACGTCTGATTTTATTTTTTATTTTTTTGTATTAATCCTTAGTTCTCACGCCTCAATGGGCACAAGTTATAAGAAATTACAACAATAAGAGGAAAGTTTAGGGCTTCGTCATGGTTCAGTGACTCGTCGCATACAGCGAATTTGATTCTGGAGGCGCACACCAGTAGTATGATATTATACTTCTGTAGATGGTAATAGTATAAAAATGTTTAGATTGATATCTCCTATTATTTATGTTATCCGAACACAGAGAGCTTACAAATACCCAGTATGAGTGCAAATCTAATGAAATTTTATTATATTAATTGACATAGGCTAATGTTAGAGATCATAGAGTATTTATGACATTTACATCGTGATAATTCAGCTGTTAATCTACTTAATCTATACAACTATATTTTAGTAGATATATTTTACATATAGATAATAATAATTTTTTATATACCCAGATATTTTTTTTAAAACGTTGTTTATTCTTTTGATTATGTTATTCCTCTTTACCAATAACATTATTTAAAGTTTTTTTTTTTTTAAATTATTTATTTATTGTATTTAATTTTTATTTTATTTTATTTTTTTGGGGGGGGAAGGGAGGGTTTTGTTTTGTTTTGTATTGTTTTGTTTGTTTTTTTTTTTGTTCATTGAAATATGATAATATTTTGCCAGTTATGCAACTTTAGTATGTATTAAATTCTGTAAATGAGTTCCTTTATTAAATGTGTATTACATTTTTTTACATTTTATTGCACATGTGAGAGTGTTTTGTTCTTTGAAAAAGTCTTGGTCCTGCAGTCTAACCTTGCTTATGCCGAAATCATTGAAACTAAACTAAACAATAGTAATATTCAACGTAATTCTGTATCTTCTTCTGTCATTTGGCGACCAGGCGGTCAATAATCACGTCCATATCAATCTTAATCACGTCTTAAGAATTTCATAGACGTTTGTATTTACTGAAAAATAGACTTTTGATCACGTGTGATGGTATACCAATA
>CALNVZ010000992.1:73214-86634 GCA_940671915.1 Paracentrotus lividus
TTACACGCTGTTGAACAGGGAGCCAGTGGAGGGATTTTAGGATAGGAGTGATACGTGAGGATCTTCTTGATTTGGTCACAAGGCGAGCAGTAGCATTTTGGACTTTTTGCAGGAAGGAATGGGTAAATTTGATAGAGGCATGTATATTAACATATGTTTGATGATGTAACGACCACACAGGTGAAATAATTAATTTTCTTTTGAAAAAAATGACACTTTATGGAAATTACATTATATAACACATAGGAGAACTGCTCGCATGTGACGTCACAAAATCAAAACTTTAAATATTCATAACTTCTTTATTTTTTGGTCGATTTTCTCCAAACCTTCACTCATATTTTTCTTCTATTATTCTTCATTTTTTAATAACAATAAAATTCCAGGGTGAACTTCCCCCTTAACAAGATGAATCCTCGACCGCGCACGGTCGAAATTTATGCCTCCGCCATTGCCAGATCAGAAGTATATGACACATTAATCTATAGATTTGTTTTCATTTATACAGACATCTTTGACCTTGTAACCCCAAAATCTAATCAGATCTTTGTCACCCCGGTATGCACACATGTACCAAGTATGAAGATGATCTGTCAATCGGTTGTTGCGTTATCACGAGAACAAGCTTTTTGAAACATGTCTGACCTCTATGACCTTTGACCTTGTGAACCCGACATCTTCTTTGATCATTGCCACCCAAGTATGCATACTTGTACTAAGTAATAATATAATTAGTAAAATGGTTCTTGACTTATTGTGGGAACGAGCTATTTTCACTTACATGTATTTATTGACCTCTGTGACCTTTGACCTCGTGACCCCAAAATCTAATCAGATTATTTTCACCTCAGTATGCACACATATACCAAGTATGAAGATGATTAGTGACACAATTCCTGATTTATTGTGAGAACGAGCTATTCTATTGACCTCTGTGACCTTTGACCTTGTGACCCCAAAATCTTATCAGATCGTTGCCACCTCAGTATGCATACATGTACCAAGAATGAAGATGATCCGTCAAACGGTTCTTAAGTTATCGTGAGAACGAAAGTGGGACGGATGTACAGTCGGATGTACAGACCTCTTGACGGAAGGACGGACGGACGGACAACCCGAAAACATAATGCCTCCGGCGAGACGTCGTCGCGGAGGCCTACAAATCTGAAATTTTGTTCCGAAATCATTTATTCGAATTTGTGACAATACGCGTGTAAAAAATAATATTTTTGCCTTCAACCATTGCTCACTGAAGCATGACATAATGATTCAGAGTAAAAATCGCTCACATATTAGCTGATAAAATTACCTACACGGACATATAATAAGAACTCTTCCTGGTTAACGAATTAGTGATAACTGGTTTTTACTTACCTTTTGACTTGTGTTTATTTTAGTGGGGTTCCTTGTCTATGTAAATTTTCATTTTCATTTCGGATTGATGTAAAAGTTTGATTTTTGGTACCATATTGAAGGTTATGATATGGAGAACAATATTGGTTCGAGTGGCAAGCATGTACCGTAAAAAATTCAAAATGGCCGCCATAATTCAAAATGGCTGCCAAATTCAATGCTTTTTGCATTCAGAGTCATGTTTTTTGTAGTACTGAGTCTTAAATGAGGATCTTTCTTCTTACATTTATATTTCAATGTGTCAAGAAATGAATAAACATGTACTAGAACATGATCGGAGCCTTTCTTCAATTCAAAATGGCCGCCAAAATCCAAAATGGCTGCCATTTTCAAGGTTTTTGCATTCCACGCCATATCTTTTGAAGTATTGAGTCTAAAATGATGATTTTTCTTCCTACATCTATGTTTCCAAGTGTCAGGAATTGAATAAAAAATGAAATAAAACATGATTGGAGAATTTCTTCATTTCAAAATGGCCGCCCAAATCCAAAATGGCTCCTATTTTCAAAGTATGTTCCATTCCACGCCAAATCTTTTGTACTACTGTCTCCAAAAAGAGGATTTTTCTTTCTACACCTATGTTTCTGTGCTGTTCAGAATGAATAAAAATGAAATAAAACATGATTTGGGCTTTTTAATTTAAAATGGCCGCCCAAATCCAAAGTGGCTGCCAATTTTCAAGGCATTTGCTATTCCCACGCCATATCTTTGTTAGTAGGCCTACTGTCTCTAAAAGATGGATTTTTTCTTTCTACACCTAGGTTTCCTGTTGTCAGGAATGGATTAAAAATTGTAATAAAATATGGAGCCTTTTTCATTTTCAAAATGGCCGCCAAATCCAAAATTGGCTGCCTTTTCAAGGGCATTTCTGCGCCATATCTTTACAAGATTGAGTGTTAAATGAGGATTTTTCTCCTAAAAACTATGTTTCCATATGTCAGAAATTGAATTAAAATGAAATAAAACATAAGCGTAACCCTTACTTCATTTCAAAATGGCCGCCAAAATCTAAGATGGCTGCCATTTTCAAGGTTTTTTGCCGAAAAGAGTCAATGGAACATGCTACCCCCCCCCCAACTCAGTGGATCAACCATAAGCGTATGCTCGTTCCGGATTCTTAGAGATATACTGTGCCTATGGTAGTGGATCCGTTGAAAATTACCCCATTTCAAGGTTTTGAAAGGGAAGCTGCATCGAAATTATTCCCCCCCCCATTACAGGTTTTCGTAGGGGGACCCAGCAAAATTAACCCCTTTTCACATGCTTTTGGACCATACTTGGGACCCTATTTAGGATTTGTCCTGAAAGATAAGAAAACTAACCTAATTTTAAAATAGGTAGGGGAAAATTGATAAAGACCCCTATTTCAATGAATATCTTGGGGGTTTTCCCCTACATGAGCTTTCTAATAAACCCCTTTCCGGCTAAATCGGGATAAAGCATACGTACGTGTATGGTTGAACCTCCTGAATGGGGGGGGGGGGGTCCGCCGACTTATCCACTAGACACACCACTCCCAGAGCGTAATAACTGCTCTATAAGGTTGGCGGAAGAAGTAGGATCTTGGATATGTATCTAATATTTTATGTGTGTCTGTGACTGTGTGCTACTCTGACCTTGCTCAAGGGCTACATTTTGCACATTGTATTTTGTAATGTACCTTCCTGACAAGTAGAAAGGAACAGGTACATAAAATTCCATAAAGAGGATGTTTCCTCATGATGAGGGAATACTCGTTATGGTTCCACCTGTGAACTCCTCATCGACACAGCTGATTTCTGGGACAAATTAGGCTTCTCTGTGGCACCAATAATTGCTATACATACTCCTTGAATGCAGTATGAGCTTGATCGATGAAAAAAGATAAACAGGTGATTGCTGTGGATGATTGCTCCCAGTTATTGCCTATAATGATCATTCAAAAAACTCTACTTTGAAGCTATCAAGTATCTTCTGGTATATGGATGGACGGTTGGTCATTAGTGTATGTTAAAGTAGAGAGGGCAAAGCACTCCTTGAGGTAGGCAATTCTCAGGTGCGCCATTCTTCTGGGTGCGCCATTTACTGTGGTCCCATTGAGTTCTACAAAGAAGCACCTATTGGACAGCATTGTTTAAATGGCTCTGTCAACTGCAGCCTTTAGTCAGATTGAAGAGCTTCTGATTAGGATCCGATGATTAATGGTGTCTCAAAAACCATCCTCGTTATACTGAGTAAGGTCAAGTAGTTGACCAGTACAGGACTTTCAGGTCTGAAACTAGCCTGTTCATGGATGAGATAGTCATCACACAAATGTAGCAATCAGATTGAGAAGGAGGTATATACATGTAGGCCTATGCCACAGCAGGGAGATGGGTTTGTAGTTCTTTGGGACCACCGGGTCTAGTACTACAGTTCCTAGGTATTTTGTTTGCTCGCAGAGAAAATTGTTGAGCTGTGCTGCCTTGTTGTTCTTCATGGCTTCGATATCATGCGTAGTTCTAATAGCTAAAGGGGTGGTGAACCATAGGGCTCTTGGTTACAGGAGGCCACCGTAGTGGGGAAATTGGCTCTCTTTGAGTGTGATCAGGGTTTCATTTCTGTTACATAATAGAGGAGAAAACGGGCCCTTGAGTAAAGTGCTACAAGTGAAACATCTTTTATTTAGTATACGGGCCACTGTTTGCAGTCACCTCTGTTTTTGGTTAAGGCTTGTGTACATCATTGCAATAGTTCTTAAGCACTTTTCCAATTGCTGCGAGTCATGTTGTTGAATGAATTCCTGCCATATCCTCTTGCTTTCAGTTATGGTCTCAGTAAGCTTGTCTCGGGGTCTATCTGCATTATCTATTAATCTCAATAAGGCCTTCGAGTAATCTGTGAGGCCTTCGATAAAGTTGGTACGGCAGTCAGGGGATGTGTCGCTTCAAGGTTTCTTTAACAAATTGACAAAATATTCCAAGTTGCTGGGAGCTGCAGGTAGATCCTTGATTGATTAGTCAACGAACTTTTTACAATTCGATGGTCTAGGAGTGACAAAAGCATTCCCCTAAGCCTAATTGTGCGATGTTGAGTATGGGGAATAGGTCGAGAGCCAGCTCTTCACACTGGTTGAAGGAACTGGAGGCAAAGGCCAAGTCTGTGGTTGTAACCTCTGTGCCATCGTACACTATTTAGTCTGTGTCTACTCTAGGCCCTTGCTCTCATAATTATGTACAAAGTAACCCAGTCTCAGTTCAACACCATGCTCTCCTTTGAGTTATTTGCTGCAGCTCATTTAGCACTGACTGGTTTGAATTGATATCATTGCTATCCATGGGGTCTCAGTATTCGGCCCTAAGACCGGAGGTTTAATATATTTCATACAATTTTTAAATGAAGAAATGCTCTGATCATGTCTTATTGTATTTTCATAAATTCCTGACACATGGAAACATAGATGTAGAAAGAAAACAGTCCTTTTTAGACTCAGTACTATAAATATATGAAAAAAAAACCTTTAATGTTGGCACCACTTTGTATTTTGGCTGCCATTTTGAATGATATAGGCTCCTAGCTATCATGTTTCATGCAATGCAAAAAGTCTTGAATATGGCGACCATTGTGGATTTGTTGGCCATTTTGAATGAAAGAAATGCTCCGTTATTGATTTTGATTCTTATTCATTCCTGACAAATGGAAACATGTATATAGGAAGAAAATCCTCATTTTAGACTTGGTACTCCAAAAGATATAGTTGGTGCCTTGCCAGAGAAAATAATGAAAATGGCACCACTTTGGACTGTGGTAGCCACTTGAAATGATGATATGCTGCTATCATGTTTCACTTTTCTTTTTTTTTTTTTTTTTAATTCCTTACAAATGGAAACATAAGGTCGAGAATTAAAATCCCCATTATAAAATCAGATTTAGCAAGCACTGAAAAAGCCTTGAAAATGCCAGCCATATTGGATTTTGGCGGCCATTTTGAATTTTGGCGGCCATTTTGAAATGTAGAAATGCCCTGATAATATTTTATTTCATTTTTATTCAATTCCTGACACATGGAAACATAGATGTAGGAAGAAAAATCGTCATTTTAGACTCAATACTTCAAACGATATGGCGTGAAGCAAAAACGTTGAAAATGGCAGCCATTTTGGATTTTGGCGGCCATTTTGAAATAAAGAAAGGCTCCACTCATGTTTTATTTCATTTTTATTCAATTCCTGACACTTGGAAACATAGATGTAGGAAGAAAAATCGTCATTTTAGACTCAATACTTCAAACGATATGGCGTTTTATGCAAAAACCTTGAAAATGGCAGCCATTTTGATTTGGCGCCATTTTGAATTGAAGAAAGGCTCCGATCATGTTTTATTTCATGTTTATTCATTTATTGACACATTGAATAATATTGTGGGAAGAAAAGTCCTCATTTTAGACTCAGTACTACAAAAACATGACTCTGAATGCAAAAACATTGAATTTGGCGGCCATTTTGAATTTTGGCGGCCATTTTGAATTTTTCAACGTACATGCTTGGCACTCGAAAAAAGTTGTTCTACAGATCCTAACCTTCAATTTGGTACCAAAAACTAAACTTTACATGAATTAAATGACTGGGTACCTAGCACCCCACTATTTGCTTTCTAACACCCGGTGGATTTGAAAGTGTAATGATAATGATATTGAATAGTTTGCGATCATTAGCAAATGAACTTATAACTTTTCTGTCTGTGTTGCACTGAATCAGATAACCACGTAATTTCATTAGGATGGAATTAATATATTAATTTTGATACTTACATACATACATGTAATTCACTTGTAAATAGTGGGAAAAAACACGTACCTATAGGGCCAAATTTTCGGGCCCGCCACCCTCCCCATACCCCTCACTGAGAGTAATTTCAGTCTGCCGGATTTTGAAAGCAAACAAATTTTGGGGTCTTCCAAAATCGCAAAAGCGGTGCGTTCTCATAATTATGGTCATGTGTCACAAGTTGGGGTATAGTAAAAGGGTGGAGTCGTTACATTTTGGAGGAAAAATTATCACATTTTTTCTCATAGCATGAAAATAATGTACAGTCATAAGCTGTGCAATAATTCATATTGTAGATAATTTATCAGGCTACATATCTGTGAAGTTTCAGCTTTGTTATGCTCACAGTTTTAATACAAAGAAACTTTTAGTGGAGTACGGTAAGGGGTGGAGGATCCTACGGTGGAGGATCCTACGGTGGAGGCACGTGTTAAAGCATAGGGAATTCCCATTGTTGTTCCTTTCTTATTGTTTGCTGCGTTATATCTTTGCAGCCAATTGGTCTTATGGGTGTATCATTCTCTTGGGAATTTATGTGGTTCTAGATAAATGTGAAGCAGATTTTTCAAAAGTTATTTAATCAATTAATCAATCAATTAAAACATACTTAATGTACACATCCTCATAGACAATGCATTGCAGGCATCAACATTTGTCACATGCAATTTTATAACAAAAATTGTTATTTTTTCGCCATTTTCTTCGCATGCATGTAAATACACACTCAAGTGGTTACATATTACTTGCAATAAACTTTGTTTGAGTTGTAATCCAAGTGTAAAACACAGGATTTTTGCCCTTTTTGCACTATTTTTTCTTCTTTTTTGACACCCTGTAGCGCGGTTAGAAAAAATAATTTTGTATTACAAGTTTATATTTTTTAGAAGCATAGCGTCTTATTATCACAATCCAATACGATTCGTTTCATTTGGTGAAAAGATTAAGAAATTATTTGCCGGTAAAATTGTGAACTTTTTCAAACCATTTTTTCCTGTAACACTCTGTATAGCTTTTATGACACACCCTATACAGGCACAAAAATATGTTAATCATCTTCCTTTCAATCTCTGCTTCCAATATATATATACTTTTATACATGTCTGACTTACTACTAAGAAACTAGAGATGTTTGATTGTGACAATGTACATTTCTACAATGTTTTGGACATGTAACGCATTTTCCACCCAACTCATCACTGAAAACCTAAACGGGTAGACCAACTAGCTTTAAAGCTAGTCGTAGTGATGCCCAGACTGACTAGCTTTAAAGCTAGTCAGTCACGACGGACTAGTTTTCCTTCAACACAATCCGCTTATTACGGACTAGCTTTAAAGCTCGTCCGTCTCTACGGACTAGCTTGAAAGCTAGTCCGTCAAGTTAGTCGGTCACGACGGACAAGTTTTAATGCTAATCGGTTACGACGGACTAGCTTTAAAGCTAGTCCGTTTTGACCGACTAGTTTGACGGACTAGCATAAAAGCTAGTCGTAGTGATGCCCAGACTGACGAGCTTTTGAGCAGGACTAGCTTTACAGCTAGTCCGTCAAAGTGTCAAAACTAGTCAGTCGCGCTTGTCTATCGCGATGTTCTTACTTCTGTCTTGACCGACTAGCATTACGGAATAGCTTAATATGGCTTCATCAGCTTGTCAGAGACGTCAAATCTGAAATGTTAGAAAACATTTTAAAGAAACGATTACATTTTTTCACAAAAATTCAAGAATTCAAGCCAAAATCATTTTATTATGATGATATCAGAATACAGGAGGCACAATTAGTTAATATTATGGCAATTATCAAATAATGTGATGTTGAGATTTAATTTTGAAACAAGTTAGATGCAATCCATAACGCTAATAATATGCATTTTGAATTTATAATTTATTATGCTTGCTTCCAGTGCGGCGATTTGATGTCACGACTTGAGGGGGGGGGCCTTAAAATAGCATTTAGCATTATATGCAACATACATTTTGCCTCTTTGTTAGCTTCACTAGCTGATCACTTTAAAAATCAAGGGGAACGATCCCAGAAAAAAAAAATCGAGGGTGAAATGGTCCCCACTGTCCCCCGGGCGTCCCCGCCAATGGCTTGCATCATCATCATCATTAATTTTGTCTTGTTTGTTGTAGGCCTGCCTATTTTTGCATTTTCTACGCATATCTTTCTTGAGAGCCACATCAGAAATCCCGCAATCGCGCCTCTAATCCATTATTCTGTTCTTTCAGATAGTAATCTAAAAGAAATAGTGGCACATATAATTCTTAGAATTAGAATTGAATTCATTATTTAATGTTGCTATTATCGTTGTCAGTAACACACACGCAATTTATAAATTAATTTGGCAAGACAGAATTTGTTTCGCGTTGGTGATTATAGTATTAATCCATGTGAAAAAATTACGATATCGATGAACTGAAAAATAAGGAATTCAAAAAGAGTACTTACACATATCACATAAAGGAGATCGCCATTATCATCAAAATCTTCAGTTTTACGGCCATATCGGATCTGCGTCCTTACAGTTTGCTCATTAAACGGAATTCACATACAGATAATACAAATACTAGAAGATGTCCTTTTCGCAATGCGCATGTTATTCACTCGATGCTATTCACCTTGTATTCCCTGCTGTTGCTTAGCCGGGCATTCACCAGTAATCTATAAGAATAGGCCAGATTCTTGGGTTCTATAGTAACGAGGTATTCAATTAGCCTGTAATTAAAGAATGGAGAACAATAGTTTGAACCTACTCGTGAATTGCATTCCTGTCGTGATTGATGTTGTATCGTAAGCTTTAAGATTGTCAAGTCAAAACAACCTTTGTTTGAGAATACTGTATTCACTTGATTATGTTCGGAAACATGCCGCTCTAAATTTACAATGGAGATAATAATTGACATTGCATCTGTGTGTTTTTCAAAAGCTAGTCAGTCATTTCAATTGTAAGCGACATTGCAGCTATGTATATCAAATCCTAGTCGGTCATTCTAATGGGTAAACTGAGGTTACCTATCTAATTTTATTGAGCTCGTCCGTCGCATCGACGGACTAACATCAAGCGTGACGGACTAGCTTTAAAGCTCGTCCGTCAAGTTGAGAGATTTAGATTCAGTTGTAAGCTAGTCCGTCTCGACGGACTAACATGACGCACTAGCTTTAAAACTAGTCCGTCTTGACTGACTAGCTTTAAAGCTAGTCCGTCCACTGACGGACGAGGTTAGGTTTTCAGTGATGACATGTGGCCTTATAAATATTTTATTTTCACTCCAGCGACACAATTGAGACAGGTTTGGGACTATTTTGAAACGGTTTTGAAACGACAACTTTCACAGAGACGTCTGCGAGACGGCTCCTGAGTCCCCTTGTCGTTTCATTAGTCTTGCGAATTACAAAACCGTCTCAAAGTAGTCCAAACCCGTCTCTGCGACTAAAAGGAAACTATAGGAGATGTCTCCGATATTTTGTTTGTTTGTTTGTTTTTGCGGTGAAGATAATTTTTTCCCGTCGAGGAGACGTCTCTGAGATGGATTTGGGACTACCTTGAGACGGTTTTGAGATTCCTGAGACTCATGAAACGTCGCGGGGACTCGGGAGACGTCTCGGGGACGTCCCGCGACAATTTTAAAAACTGTCTCAAAACTGTCTCAAAGTAGTCACAAATTCGTCTCAACCCCCTCTCCGAGAAGTGAGATACCATCGTTAAGAACAGTATCAACCCTACACCCAAGACACATTTCATGGGGGATAGGATCAGGGGTGCCGGGTAATTAAATAGGGGCCCCCAAAAGAGACACCATGGCAAAATTGGGTATTGCGGGGTTTGACAAACTTAAGAAAATCCCCGGGAGAGGTTGGGGAAACGTCCAAGATATAGCAAGGGTCCCGAAAAGTGTAAGTAGAAATAATCTGATTCAATAAATTAAAACGAGAGCAAAATGAATTTGCTGGAGCCTAAAAAAAAAAAAAAAATCCCAATTTTTTATTTTTTATAATTCAGCCGATGGGATATGCTGTTGAAAATAAATTTACTTATAGCCTACTGATTTTATTCTTGAAAACTAAAAAACATGTATTTTTTTAGAAATGTGTACGGTACATGTTTAGGCCTACAGGTGAAAATCGGCCGATAATTTGATAAAAGAAAACCAAACCATACATACTCTTTACAATATTAATATTAGCCTATGAAATTGGGGTGAAAAAAAGGGTAATTAAGGTATGGGTGTCAGAACTTTCTCGTTAGGAATTCAATTCGTTGTCCTCCTCTCTCTTTACATGACGCACCCGATTCCCGGTTTGGTAGGAGTCTGTGAAATCAGAAAGAAGAAAATATATGAGTTAACCCTTCTTGACAAGGTTTTCTTTCAAACACATAATGCAAGACTATAAAGGCTCATCAGTCATGGCAGATCCAAGAAAATTTGAAAATAGAGGGGGGGGGGGGAGAGGCGACACCACATTTTTCGTAAGGCCACCGCACACCATCATGACCATACGACTTGCAACTGGTCGACTTTGGATCAGAAATTACAAAGCTCGTATATTTTCCAACGCCCTTTGTTATTTCGGATCCAAGGTCAGTCAGTCGTGAGTTGTATGGTGTGTACTGGCCTTTAGATAATAGGCCTATACCAAACATGGCCCAATGTGCCGTACTTAAAAAGATAAAGAAGGCGAGCTCCTCTTGCGCCCCCGCCTGGATTCGTCATTGATGCTGAGTTAGAAAAGACTTCTTCCCGCCTTAATAGACAATAATTTTATCCCGTTTGTTCATGTGTTGTTTTGTTTTATTGCGCTAGAGTATCGTGTAACGAATTTCCACAAACATTGTATTTACATTGTACCAAGTATTCAAGTATATATTTCAGTAGGGATTGAGTATCTTTATTGAGGCTAGAAAATCTGAGCTGTAGGGTCCTATATGCTTTCAATGCATGTATTAATTATCAAGAAGGCAACCTGAAAAAATTCATTTCCGAAGCATCATTACATGCTTCACAATGAGTAAAAGGGTGATTATTTCCCTCCATGGACTCTGGTGTTATTTTAAGCATACCATGGGACGCTTATGGCAATAGGGAATTTCAGCCATCATTCATTTGCAATTATTTACATTATCTAGAAGAGTATTTTTATCGTCCTAAACGAAGTTAAGCAATCCCAATGAAGATGGCAAGTAGAATGGAAAATGTACAAATACAGATATCACAACATGATAATGCAAAGGCATGCAAATCATTGTAATGAATTGAAATTCCATAACATTAACAAATAGCATGTTTATTCAAATGAAATATTAACAGATGCTTGGAGACGTTTTTGTTATCAACGCCATTGAAAATATCATGGTGTCCTATTTGCAACCCACAGTTAAAATAGGCCTATAGTGATAGTGTACAGGGTTCAAAATCTGTCATAACAGCTGATTCCCCCTTATTCATGTTATTGAACAATGTTTGAGGAATAAAGTGGATGACTGCAAATAATTTTACCTTGCATTTTAACAGCCAGGCTGATGTGGTGCGTTACGGAGAACCTCTCCGAGACGATGTCGCCTAATTGGAGGGAGCATGATGAAACTTTTCACATCGTCTCTGAAATGAAAATGATTACCATAATTGTTCAATGCCAATACTTTTACAACCTTGTATAACACCACGTTATGTACTTAACCATGGTAATTTCATTTCATTCTTTGTGCATGCAAATAAGTGCTCAAAAAGCTTTAATCACGTTACACTAAAAATTACACTAATATACCTTAGTTTTGTTACATACCTTTTTTTTGGGGGGGGGGGGGGGGGGAAATTTGACATCTTATTGCGGTTTCTTACGAACAGGGATAAAACTCGACCAGAATATCATTTAAATTCCACATCTCGCCTACAGATTCATACCCAAGAACATTGTTTGGAAATGACCATGATATATAAGGGGAGTGTATTTCTCAAATATACATGTTTGTAACTTGATCGTCTGAATAATATAGTTTTTAATCTATAATGTACATATTCCAATTGACCACACTCACCATGCTCACACTCTACAGTTGTTACATGCACACAGTGACATAGGTATTCAACCATTCAAATCTAATGCACCATATATCTAGAAATGACAATATCAATAGCATGCAAAGTATTCATTATAAATCAAATAATGTATTGAAAAGAAAGATTTTGATCTTACCTGAAATTCGAATTAAATAGAAAAGCTTGCAGATCGAGTTAAACGTTGTCTACACTACATTGGTCTCAGGTTCCAAGAGGAAATGGCTTTACACAAATTTCATAGTTCATATTGGAACATTCCATTTGTACTTAACATAGGGGTGTAAGAGTTGACCTTAATTATATCAAATGCAATGATTATACAAACATGGTATCGAATGAATAAAAACTTTTAATAATATATATATATTTTGTTTTATTTATATGTTTTTTTTTTTACAGTATTGCACTAAGATGTTCTTTGAATGTTTTCATGGTGAAAGAGATAATTTGAAGGTTTACGGTATGACACCATGTGTAAGTCCTGAAAAGGACTGTTTTGAATCTTTCGTGAGTGATTGGTAGCTCTGAAAAGAACTGTTGTTGTACGACGTTTCGACTAGCGTACTCTAGTCTTCATCAGGTACTAAAGCTAGAACTGGACTGTCTTGACAGTCCAGTTCAAGACAGTCCAGTTCTAGCTTTAGTACCTGATGAAGACTAGAGTACGCTAGTCGAAACGTCGTACAACAACAGTTCTTTTCAGAGCTACCAATCACTCACGAAAGATTCAAAACAGTCCTTTTCAGGACTTACACATGGTGTCATACCGTAAACCTTCAAAGTATTGCACTAATAGAAATAATAAATAACCCCACAATAAATTCCTGGTTTCTGATAATTTGACCCATGAAAAGAGTTGAAGGTAGAATATTCCCAGTATTCAATTTTCCATGACAAGGGAGGTGGGGGAGGGGGGGGGGGGTGTGTGCTAACAACTCATATAGGTCAAGAAGCTTAACCCAGGTCAAGAAGCTTAACCCAGGCCATGGTCCTTGGAACTGGACATTTATTGCCTCTTTACGACATGGGTATGTTGCATGTATGGAAGGATGAAGTCTTTGCATTCAGTACATGTATACTATACTATTGGTATATAAATGTGAATGGTTGGCATGGACCTCCTGCATACTATGGACCCAAATCTAAATAAAATCTCATAGTTGAGAAT
>CALNVZ010000992.1:86734-105630 GCA_940671915.1 Paracentrotus lividus
GGTTGAACGAACCTCTTCAGTCAGCGTTTCGGAAACACCATAGCACTGAGTGGGCCCTTATCAAAGTTCATGATGATGTACATCGAGCACTTGACCGAAGGCGGGCTGTTTTTCTGGTGTTACTAGACTTGTCAGCCGCATTTGACACCATAGATCAGGATATTCTCATGAAGCGTTTCAGTGTTAAAGGGGTTGCCCTTGCATGGATATCTTCTTATGTCAGTAACCGTTCACAAGTAGTCAAGATCAACGAGTGCATGTCTTCCGCTACCAATCCGCCATACGGTATCCCTCAGGGATCAGTATTGGGCCCGTCGTTCTTTAGCATCTATGCCAGCCCTCTTGCCGACATCGCACGTTCTCATGGCATAAGTCTACATCTTTTTGCGGACGACACCCAGCTATACACATCGTTCAATCCATCTGATCCTTTAAGTGAAGCCTCCACGAGACTCAGACTTGAAGCCTGCATTGATGAGATGAGAGTTTGGATGATTCTTAACAAGTTAAAGTTAAACGATGAGAAAAAGGAATTTTGGTAATTGCTTCAAGACACCAAGTATCAAAGGTTCATAGTCAATCAATATGTGTAGGGAATATAATTGCACAATATGTGTCTAGTTGTAGGAATCTGGGAGTTCAATTTGACTCAGAAATGACAATGGGTGCTCATATTGCAGCCACAAGTCGATCTGTATATTTGCAACTGCGTAACATACATAGCATTAGAAAAGCACTGTCAAGTAAAGTTACAGCTTCTGTTATTCATTCATATGTTATTTCACGTATTGATTATGGTAATTCTCTACTGTTCAACGCCTCCTCTTACCAGCTAGCTAAATTGCAAAGTGCTCAAAATTCTGCTGCTCGGGTCCTCAGTGGAACTTCCAAGTTCTCACACATCACTCCTGTCCTCAAAAGTCTTAATTGGCTTCCAGTATCCAAAAGAATAGAAATCAAGATATTAATACGTACCTAGAAGGCACTTCATGATCGGGCCCCTAAATATTTGCAAAATTTCATCTCAGAATATATTCCTTTTGAAAATGTCCGCTGAGGATCCGATCAGCAGAATCCTTAGTTAGGGGGGGGGGGGTTCGGGGGTTCGAACACCCCCCCCCCCCTGCTGGCGATCAGAGGTCCGCTTCACAAAAAAAAAAAAAAAAAAATATGATAAAATTGTTTTATTTTTTGCTTATCAATTTTTTTTTGGGCCGATCGACGACCTTAACCAACCCCTATAGCTAATATATGGTATATGGTACTCTTTTTGAGAGGCAGATTTTTTTTGTTGTTGAATCACCTACACGCCCCCCTTACCCCCCCCCCCGCCCAGAAAAAAAAATTCATTACTTGGGTCCATTTTGCAGATTTCGAAACCCTCCCATAGAAATCTAGTTACGGGCCTGCACGTTCTTCCTTATTTTCGTTAGGATATTATAGTATATTATATATATATAAATATACATACATATATATATATATTATATATATATATATATATATCTAGTACGGATATTGAATGTTTTCGTACTTCTCCCTTTTTCTGATTTTCCCTTTTCCCTCTGCGCCTCTGAATAGTTAACTATAAGAATGACGCATTGTTAAGGGGTTATCTCACTGGTTGCGAACACAGGCGAATTAACAGAGTGTAATATAAAGAGAGGATCTACCAACGTTCTTTTGTGCTGCTTTGTTAGACAAGCATAAAGGGGTTATCTCGTTGTATCAGAATGGCAAGTTTTCTTTTGTGATGCTTTGTAAGCCAAGCTCAAAGGGGTTATCTTGTTGTATCAGAATTGCATATTTTCTTTTGTTCTGCTTAGTTAGGCAAGGTCAATGGGGTTATCTAACTGTATGAACATTGCATGTTTTCTTTTGTACTGCCTTGTTAGGCTAGCACAAAGGGGTTGTACTGATTGATCATGGCATGTTTTCTTTTGTGGGCCTACTGCCTTGTTCGGCAAGTACAAGTGGGTTATATGGTGTGATAATGGCAAGTTTTCTTTTGTACTGCTTTTTATGCAATCACAAAACAGGGGCCGTGGAGCGTTTTTGAAAGTAGAGGAGATGAGCCGAAGGGGGGGGGGGGTGTGTGAACAGACTATAAATGACAAGTGCATGGTCATTTTTGCAATTTTGTACACTCGTGCTGAGAACTGAAGTGGGGCTGAAGCCCCCCCCCCCCCCAGCTTTCCGGCTCCATAGCCCCTTCGAAGGGGGTAATTTCACTGAATTGTGAACACAAATCAATGAAACAAGTCAATTTTTGCTTCGTTTTGGTTCGTGTAGGTACGTGGGTGCATGTATGTGTTTGTGCGTGTGAGTGCACATTATTACAGCCACTAGATAAACGTGAGATATTGATTGTCAGCTATGCAGCCATGGGTGCAGAAATGAAAAAAAACAAAATGATATCAATAATATGGAAATGATAGTAGTAATGATAATTATAAAAAAAAAAAAAAAAAAAAAAAAAAAAAAAAAAAAAAGATGGCTTCCAGCTCAATTACCCCCAACGCCCGGCCACGCCCGAAGTGATATCTGATTGTTTTATTTGCGTTTATTGTTAATGACAATACCAATGAACATAGTCAAAGACACCCATATACGCTGGATTATTATTATTATTTTCTAACATATATTACGAAATTATATTTCTTTCATTGAGTTTTTCTTATTATATTCAAATGTATGTTGATCCTTTCCATATATATTTTAGTAAGATCAGTAAACCTATTTATATGTATATTCAACCATTCGATATTTTTACACACAGAATATATGCGCTCGCAACCTTTGACATAAATAAATTCGCCTAGAAATTGTGAACATGTCCAAAACTTTTTGACGAATTAGGGGAGACCGGGGACAAATGTAATACTTTTTTTCCAAATTTGACTTATCAACTTTAATATAACTAAATACTTGCTTAAAACCAAGTAAAACGAAATTTTGATATCTTAGCTCGACATACGAATAGGTTTGGGTTAAGTAAAACTATTTATTTTGAAGCCATTATCATTTCAAAACACGAGGTCGAGTGTTACAATCGCCCCTAAACCAAGGGCAATTGTAGCACGCTACGGGGGCAATTGTAACACATGAAATTGTAACATTTTGCTTTTCAAACACCATTAACCACATCAGCTAATTATTATAAAACATGACAATGCTTGCCTCAAGTTACATTATATTTTCCACTTGTTATATACATGGCATGGGATTATTGCAGAAGTTTACGTGCTCTGTACGGGCGATGACAGCGCGCTGAATTATCCCGCGGCTAGGTACGGGGCAAAAGTATTTCCTAAACGGCATTGTTACATTTGCCCTTGTGGTGGGCGACCATATTGAGAGAGATTTTTTTCTATCTTAGCTGAGATATAAATCGTTGAAACGTTAGCAAAATATGGCCTAAGGACATAATTCCTTAATATATAAAAATGACAACCGTAGCTCATCCACATATTTGTCCAGAAGAAAAACAATGGGTAAAGTGAAATATTACTTCTTTACTCAAAAAACGATTTTTCTGCTGTAGAAAGTTCAACGAACCGTTAAATCTGCTAATACTCAAACATCATGTGGAGCGATAGAATGCTCATGCTCTGTACAAATTTCAAGTTTGTAGCGTGTTTCTGCTATGGATGGGAGCCCCTGTTACAATTGCCCCGTACTACAATTGTCCCCGGTCTCCCCTACTTTCAATGGAAAATCCCAGCTTATCGAAAGGAATGTGGTTTAAACCAAAAACAATCGCTTCGTGCGCCAATGCAGGATAAAAAGAATTCCTGTATTTCGACTCCATTCATTTCAGAAGTTCGCTGCATTCCAATTATATCCCTTTGTCCGGAAGACACATAACAAAAGAAAACGCTTCACGTCGAAAGGCTGGTCTACTGAATCAAAGTTGATTACAACCTCTCTATATACGATAATCTCTAAATTCGCTTCGTTCGCAAACATTCACAGCTCACTGTGATACCCCCTTAAATGCTGCATTTATTACTATTATTGTAAGGATAGGGAATTTGAGTGAATAAAAATGGATTTGAGTGGCGATGCTGCAGCGCTATCGCAAATTGCGTTAAATCTGCCCGGGGTCTATCGGCCCCGCTGACAATCGGACCCGCGGTCGATCGGGCTTTAGCTGAAAGACTCTTCCCCAATGGCTCAAGCAAAAAAAAAAAATATTGCAACAAAATGATATAGCAATGAATTTTAAAGCACTTTTGGCACCTATTTTTGCCCTTAAATAACAGATATATAAATGACCCGGAAAACAGAAAAGTTAGAGAACTTTGAGCTTCAATATTTATTAATTGTCTTAATAAATAATGCCAGCGCGAAGCGCAATCATGGGTTTGACAGTTTGCAATCAGGGGTTGGAAATTACTCACATTTGTATATTCTATTGGCTTCGTTAAATCTTAAAAGAAGATGTGATTTCTAAGCGAGAGCCCGGATTTTGACCAAATAATTAGGGCTACAAGAAGACAAAACACTCTAAACTCTTTATGCGCCACTTGAAAATTCGGCCTGTGCCACATTATTTCACGGACACGCATTTAAGGCCAATCTTTATACAGTCAACTTGCTATAACTTTTTTACTGCTTGAACCTAACAAAAAATATTGTGTAGCAAAGTTGTAGAGTATAAAATTTCCATTTTGATGATGCCACACTCGTGGCCTTATTTATTATCATTTGTATAATAATCATAAATATATATTGTTTGATTTTTTAATATTTATGACAACTTTTTATTAGTCCAAAATGTTGTATTTATCAATGAAGACATACTTTCAAACCGAATGCATTAGCAAAGTGAACTTCTAAGCTTTCTTTTGGTTATCATACTCTCATACTAACAATAAAATACTAGGGAAAGACAGATCAAAGTGTCCCTCTCAGCCACTCTTGACCACGGGTAATCCCTCCCATTGAATCAACCCCCCCCCCCCCCCCCCCCAGCCCTGTAGGCCACTCTTGACAATGGGGTAATCTCCCCCATAGAAATCTTCCTCCCTGGTCACCTAACGTTGACAATGGGTTGATCTCCCCATTGAAACTACCCTGGTCCTGGTAATTGTCGATATCCGGCTTAGCGGGAAGTGAAAGGAAACATGAGAGGGATATATCTTTTTGTTTTTCATCGCCTTCTTCTTTTGTCGCCATAAATAATTTGAAATGAAGACGGAACTTTATTGATTTTTGTTCTTTCCACAGTGTATGTATACACGTTCAGTTTACTGTAGTTTCAGATGTACAAGTATATCAGGACTTATAACAAGAGCAAAAAAGAAAAACGCTGAATATGCTGTTATTTCAAATGTAACACTTTGACGAAAAGCAGTTTATCTGAAAGCGTGAATTGTATACTATGCAAACAATACAGAGCGCGAATGGTTCCTTTGATGTCCGAACATGAAATAGGGTTCGTTGATTGAAAGTTTGATTTGTCCGACGGTTTGTTCGTCCGAAAGTTAAATAGGGTTCGTCGCTCCAAAGGTTTATTTTCCGAATGGTCATCCATCCGAAAATGAAATCTCAGTTGCCTGCATTCTTGCCTTCAATCAGTGAGTGTCCCACAGTGGAAACAATATAATTTTTTTATAAGTTGAAAGCATTAAAGTTACAAAAATCAACAGTCTCAGGAGATCTACCTGTTAAAATAATCAGAGAATTTGCTTATGAAATATGTTTTCCATTATGCTATATTATTGATACTGCTTTTAACCAAGGTAGCTTCCCTTAAACTTGGAAGACTGTTGAAATTGTACCAATCCCAAAATCCTTTCCACCTGTTGTGTCTCATTTAAGACCATTAGCTCTTACATCCTAATTTGCCAAAATTGCTGAGTCTTTTATTGTTAAATGGTTGTTAGAGGACATACGTGACCAAATCAATATTAACCAATTTGGCAATCGTCCTGGCCTTTCAACTTGTTATTATCTCATTTCAATGCTTCATAATTTGTACAGAAATGCAGATAAGCAAAACAAACATTTCAACTGCGGTTCTGACAGATTTTTCAAAAGTCTAATCGATCATTTTAATTTATTCATTTGTAAATTGGTAAACTTCAATATTCGTCCGTGTATTATTTCTTTGGTGATTGATTATTTGTACTGTCAAAACAGGCTGTAAAATATAATAATTCCATTTCTAATTTCAAAGGCTGTCATGCAGGTGTTCCGCAGGGGAAAAAAAGTCGGTCCGCTTTTTTTTTTCTGATTTGTGTTACTGATGCCTTTAAAAACTTTTGTTCCCTTTTTATAAATACGTTAATGATTTAACAATTGTTGAGTCTACATTTCAGAATCAACCTTCTTATATGCAAAATGTAATAGATTCATTAATATCTTGGTCTAGTGTTAATAATATGAAACTCAATTCTAAAATAAATGTATTTTCATGACTAGGGTACATGCAGGTAATATGGGCCAGCAGGTAATATGGGCCACCTGAAGCAAATCATGTCGTGACCGTCGACCGATGACCAGAGACCGACGTGAGCGCCATAATGTTGTATGAACTGTATACGAAAATCTTTCGTCGTGAGAGCATCTGATGCCGAAATTTCTCTGAGAAATTTACTGAAAACCAACAATTTTTTTTTGTATATACACAGTATATAATTCATATAAAAAACTCATTGTATGCCTATATTGATTTGTATAATGAAAATAATATTAAAATAATATTTTTTAAAAAGAAATAATATCGAAATACAAACAATGCAATATATGGTCAGTGTATTTAATGAAGGGTCTTATAATAGCCCTTAACACCAAAAGTGTTAATCGAGAGTTTATCGAACTCTTGACGAGACTTCATATGCCACGCCCTGTCTAGACTGCCCAAGACATTTGGGCTGTCATCCAGTTTAATTTATTGGCGTGGGTTACGTGGCATTTGGTCCGCCCTTAGCGCATGCTCTTGCTTTTTCATCACTTCGTTCGTGATTTCTATCCGAAAAGCATCTTCTTCTTTTGAACTCAATTTTGTTCACGTTTTGTTTCCAATTTTATTAATTTTAAACTTCATTTGTTTCATCCGGCTCCACTTATTCAAGTTTTGTGGAATTTGCCTTCCATATTTACCACTTCCAGTGCTCTGTTTTTTTTTTTTTTTTTTTTTTTTTTTTTTTTGTGAACGTTTCGCTGGTTTCTGCTCTTCTAGCCCAAATATTTATTTGAACGCTTCCTTGATGGGCCTAAGAGTATAGCATTTTGCTTCATTTCGTCTCTCTCTATGAATTTGTGTGCACGGATTTTCTTATTCTGTGGAGCCTTTCTCAGTCTTTGGCGATCCAAAATTTTCTTTGAACGCTTCGCTGGTGTTGGATCTCGAGCGCTAGTGATTGTCAGCTTTTGACATTTAGCGTCCAACTGCGTTTGTTTTGGATTTCTCTTCATTATTTGACTCGTATTAATTCAACATGCCCAAGACCAAGAAGGGAAGTAAGGGAAGCACCAAAACGGCTACTAAGTCAACGAGGAGGACCCGTCGCTCTCCATCAGCTGTGGTATCCCAAGCACCAACACCCGATGCCGAGCCGCTGGACGAAGTCGTCAACCAAGCGGGATCGAATACCGGTGAGTTTAACCCATTGGGGGCTCCTTGGCCCATTATTAACCCCTGTAACATTGACTCTAGTCAGGTTTTTGGCATCCCTAGCGCTGGTGAGGTTAATCAGCATGCCTCCCCTGCTAAAATCCCTCCCCCACCGAACTCTGGCTTATCTATGACTTCGGATGAGATGTTTCCCGCCCAACCAATGCTTGCCTGCGTGTGTGATGAGTTGGGTGGGGATCTTTCCATCGGTTTGAAAGAGAAGATTTGGAGGGGGAAGTTTGTAGAGTTAGGGTCTCTGTTAAAAAAGGACAGCGCTGTGACGCCAGGCGATTCTAGCCTGCAATCTTTCAGCCTGTTTGCCTCTGGTACAGCCGTTATGCTTCGCCCTCAATCTAAAGCGCCAGTAATTTCCAATATCGAGCAGTGGACGTCTGCATTCCTGGTATTTGCCTCCAATTATTTATAGAAACATTCTTCGCGAGCGCGCGAATTACTCAAATATATGGACATTGTTCGCTCGGTGGTGCGCTTTGGTTCCTATAATTGGCGCTTTTATGATATTCAATTTCGTTTAAGACAAGCTCGACGCCCGACAAGATCTTGGGCGATCATAGACACGGAGTTGTGGTCAACGGTAGCTACTTCCCCATGCCAAGCGAGTTTTCATGCCAACGATCGAAACCAGTCCTTTCGGCCTTTTGAGCGTACGGCACGGCTTGGAAACTCAGCGGTCTCCGGTCAATTCGGGCGCCAGGGGGCACCGCGGAACTTTAGCACCTCCGCCAATAGTCCACGCCCCATCCCGATCTGCTACGCGTTCAACGCCGGGTCATGTAAACGACCAACCTGTCGCTATGGTCACCGATGCGGCCGCTGTAAATCGCCAGCGCATGGTTCAAACTCTTGTACAGGCCCCTCCACTAACAACAGACAGAAGTCTTGCTCCAACTCCAATCAAGCTTAAGAATATGCTCCCCTTTCTGGACTGTTACCCACGTCGCAAGGAATCTCATATAATTAGTTCGGGGTTTAAGCACGGTTTTTCGTTGGGTTTTGATGGTGTTCGCTGCCCTACATTATCTCAGAATTTGCAATCTGCTAGAGAACATAAAGATATTCTTATGGACAAAATTCAGAAAGAAATTAACTTAGGTAGGATAGTTGGTCCTTTTCGATCACCCCCCTTTGAAAATATTCGTTGCTCCCCCTTTGGTCTCGTTCCCAAACGTGCACCAGGGGAATTTCGCCTTATTCAACATCTTTCTGTGCCTCGCGGTTCATCGTTCAATTTTTCTATAGATCCTGAATTATGCTCTGTATCGTATACTTCTTTTCATGAGGCTTTAAATCTATTGCACAGGTGGGTCGTAATGCGTTAATGGCTATAAGTGACATCAAGTCTGCTTTTCGTTTGCTCCCTGTCCATCCCTCGGATTTCGAATTGCTTGGTTTTCGTGTCGATGGCGAATATTACTACGATAGGTGCTTACCAATGGGGTGTTCTATTTCATGTGCACAGTTTGAACGCTTTAGCACTTTTCTCGAGTTTTGTTGTCGTAGGCTTGCCAATTCTAATCGTATTTTGCATTATTTGGATGATTTTTTTTTTTTTTTTGTGGCGCAACGCGAGGGGAATGTGAATCATCCATGAGGTGTGTTATGGCTATGTGTGAATCGTTCGGTGTGCCGATTGCTAGCGAGAAAACTGAGGGGTCTGTTCCCACATAACTTTCTTAGGGCTTGAGATCGACGCAGCTGCGCTCCAGGTGCGCGTCCCTCGGGATAAGGTAGTTTCATTGCAGTCCCTTTTATCTCGCTTTGCAGCGAAACAGAAGGTAACTTTGCGCGAATTGCAATCGCTGATTGGTAGCCTTAACTTTGTGTGTAGGGCAATTGCGCCAGGCCGAGCTTTCTTGCGACGGCTTGTGGATCTCACTAGGGGTGTGCGCCATCCACATCACCGTATCCAATTGGCTAGCGGAGCGAAGGCGGATTTGGAGGCGTGGTCACTGTTCTTGGCGAGCTTTAACGGGGCGGTCATGTTCTTTAATCCTACATGGATCACTAATGCTCAGTTTCAGTTTTTTACAGACGCTGCTGGTAGCATTGGTTTCGGTGTTGTGTTTCGAAACAGGTGGGCACAGGGTCGGTGGCCTCCTGAAGTTCTAGCACGTGGCTTTTCCATAGGTTTTCTTGAATTATTTCTAATAATCGTCGGTGTTCGTTTGTGGGGGGCCCAGCTAGCAAATATGAAGGTTATTTTCTGGTCTGACAATCAGACAGTTGTTTATGTCGTTAATTCACAAACCTCTAAATGTCCCCACATTATGAAGCTCGTTAGGTCGTTGGTTGTTCTTTGTTTGCAGCATAATATTATGTTCAAAGCTCGCTACGTACCTGGCTCATGCAACGAATTTGCTGACTCACTCTTTCGTTTTCAGATGGACAGGTTTCGGCGCCTAGCTCCAAGCGCAGACCTCATCGGAGACAAGCTTCCACCCCGTCTCTGGGAGAGCTTCGTTTAAGGTGGCGTCACACTGTCCCGGTGTTTAGGTGCGATGGTTATACGAAGGGGTCATTTTTAGGGTTCGGGCAAAGTTTAGAAGGTTACACGATGGCACTATGAATCACACGCGAAGGACACACGAATGTCAACCGACGTCGTTTGGGCATCGCCAGCGCGAATCCAAGATTGCCGAATTGAATACATTCTGTGGGGCTTATTGTCTTGGGACAATAGAGACTTTATTATGTTTGCGCATGGGCTAATACGTTTTATTGAAGAAAGCATCACGTGACCTTATGTATACAAATGCAGACCGCGGGGAATTCAATAGCTGATCATACACTGTTCGTCATAAAGATGGATTTTTTTTTTCCTTTATTTATTTTGCCGCTATAGCGACATGATTTTGCTCCGGCTTTAATTTCTTGAATATCTTTGTCCCTGCTTTTACTTTTCGGGACCCTGTCTCTATTTCTAACATTCTCCAAACCCTTCACAAAGATTTTTGTTTCCGAAAAAAGTTTTGTCAAACCCCATGATGCTCATTTTTGGTCATTTTTTTTTTTCCTTCTCATTTTGGGACCCCTTTTTGGTTACCCGGCAGATCAAGCCCCCTCCACCCCCCCCCCTCCCCCAGAAAACGCGTCTTAGGTGTACTTTTATATTGGTTTTAAGTTAAATCTAGATTTACGGGGAAAGGCTTGGGTCTCTTGTCTAGGGGGGGGGGGTTGAAACAAAAAGTATGATTGGTAAAAATTGTATATTGTATTCAACCTTTATGCTGAAAACAAAAGAAATAAAAAACAACCTTTAACCCTTAATTATTATCATTTTCCCTAATTTTCTTTTTAGCCTTTATGGCAAGATTTTGAATGGTAACTATTGATGATATTTTGATATATTTTGATTTTTATGTTTTGCTGATATTTTACTATACAATTTACGGAAGATAGAAATTTTCATGGTGTAAAAATGGTTGAAATCAATGTTGAACCCCAATCAAAATAAACTTTGACCCCTCCCCTAGACAAACGAGTCAAGCCTGTAACCATATAATTAGATTTAACTTAAAGAACAATAACAACTCTACACCTCAGACGTGTTTACTTGGAGTAGGACTGAGGGTGCCTTGGTGGGTCGCGTAAACAAAAAGGGGCCCCAAAATAAAAATAAAATGACAAAAATGGCCATCTTCTGGGGGTTGCAAACTATTTGGAAGAAAAGTCCCTGGAAAGGATTGAGGGAACGTCCAAGATATAGCCGGGACCCCGAAAGAGTGAAAGCGGTGATCAACACATTCAAGAAATTCAAGCAGGAGCAACATATATCGTTGGAGCCAGAACAAAATATTCCACCTTTATGACGAACAGTGTAATTCATCGAGAGCAAAACACACTGTACTGTACAGCTATATTTGTTATCGTCTTGACTCAAATTATTATTAAACATCCCCCCCCCCCCCCAAAAAAAAAAAAAAAAAAAAAAACACAAGGTAGGGAGAGGCAGGGAAGAAGGCAGCTGGTAAACACATAATTGAGAAAAGAAGACTCTAATAACATACAGCAACCAGAGACAATTTCAGATTGATCGGAACCAGTGTGTTCCTAAAAAAAAGGTAATCGAAGTTCAAAGGTCAGTCATTTTAAGAGTATATGGTTTATGTTTGTGATTTGTTTACTAAAATACTAAGTAACTCATCAGCTTTAATGTGAGACATTGCCTACGTCCAGACTGTGATGGGTCACAGAGTTAGGGTCCTTTGAAGGTGATAGGTACAAAACCCATTTTTCCAGGTTTTTCGTTTTTAGGGTATGAAACCAATTTTTTTATAAATTTTCGGTTTCATAGTTTTGGGGGTTTTGTCACTCAAAGTTTCAATGAAATGCAATTTCATTTGTCAAAGGACCTATCTTAATGGCGATGAGAGGGGTTCGCAATTATGAGTCTCTTGAGTCTTGGAGACGTCGTGGTGACGTCTTTTGAGACTTCAGGGCGACGAGGGATAATGGAACAAAAGTCAAACATGTTCAATCTTTTAGTAAACTTCTTTAAGACGCCAGCAAGCAAAAATTATTAGCCCGTTCGATTTCTTTTAATCGTTAGCAAGTTCCAACAACGTCTCTGCGATGTAATGGATACTTAAGGGACGTCGCAACAACCGTCCGCAAAGATGTCACAGAGACTTGCTCACGTATTCATGGTATTAAAGAAGTCTACTAAAAGATTTGACATGTTTGACATTTGTTTGATTTTTCTCACGACTTCTTGCAGAATTAAGAGACATCGCGGCGACCTCTCCGAGACTCCAGAGACTCATGCATAATCGGGAACCCATGTCATTGCCAGTGAGATAGGTCCTTTGACAAATGAGATTGCATTTCATTAACACTTTGTGTGACAAAACCCCCAAAACTATGAACCCACAATTTTATAAAAAGTTGGTTTCCTACCCTAAAAACGAAAAACTTGGGAAAATGGGTTTTGTACCTATTACCTTTAAAGGACCGTAACTTTGTGACCCATTACAGTTTGGACTTAAGCAATGTCTCAAATTAAAGCTAATGAGTTACTCAGTATTTTAGTAAACAATTCACAAAAATAAACCATATACCTTTGGAATAACTGACCTTTGAACTTCAATTACCTTTTT
The DNA here is from genome assembly GCA_940671915.1 of Paracentrotus lividus. NCBI lineage: Eukaryota > Metazoa > Echinodermata > Echinoidea > Camarodonta > Echinidae > Paracentrotus > Paracentrotus lividus. The sequence continues at coordinate 99,476 of CALNVZ010000992.1, forward strand.
TAGGAACACACTGTATATCATGTAAGTGTATAACATAATTTAATTCGGTTGTTGAATGGGCTTCTTATATTTGCCTGGGTAGGCTTGAATTTAATCGAATTAATCATGTAAGTGTACAAAACAGTTCACTTTGGTTGATTGGTTGGGATTGTTTGGTTGGCTGGATTGGCTTGAATTGAATTGAATTTATTGACACTATATATCATGGTAGTGTACAAAGTATTTAATTTGGTTTGTAGGATGGGCTTGAATTGTATTTATCGACATTATATGTAAATGTACAAAATATTTACTTTTGGTTGGTTGGATGGGCTTGTTTGGTTGGCTTGATGGGCTTGAATTGAGTTGAATTATTGACTCTATATATATCATGTAAGTGTACAAAACTTAAGTTTGGTTGGTTGGATGGGCTTGTTTGCTTTGCCGGATGGGCTTTATTTGAGTTGAATTATTGACTCTATATATCATGTAAGTTTACAAAACTTTAGTTTGGTTGCTTGGATGGGCTTGTTTGGTTGGCTGGATGGGCTTGAATTGAGTTGAATTATTGACTCTATATATCATGTAAGTTTACAAAACTTTAGTTTGGTTGGTTGGATGGGCTTGTTTGGTTGGCTGGATGGGCTTGAATTGGGTTGAACTATCGACACTATATATCATGTAAGTGTACCAAATATTTACTTTTGGTTGGTTGGATGGGCTTGTTTAGTTGGCTTGATGGGCTTTATTTGAGTTGAATTATTGACTCTATATATCATGTAAGTTTACAAAACTTTAGTTTGGTTGGTTGGATGGGCTTGTTTGGTTGGCTGGATGGGCTTGAATTGAGTTAGATTATTGACACTATATATCATGTAAATGTATGACATATTTGAATTTGGTTGTTGAATGGGCTTGTTATGTTTGCCTGGATAGGCTTGAAATTTATCGAATGTATTTGACACTATCATGTAAGTGTACAAAACAGTTCACATTGGTTGGTTGGTTGGGCTTGTTTGGTTGGCTGGATTGGCTTTAATTGAATTGAATTAACTGACACGATATATCACGTAAGTGTACAAAGTATTTTAATTTGGTTGGTTGGATGGGCTTGAATTGTATTTATTTACATTATATGTAAGTGTACAAAATATTTTATTTTGGTTGGTTGGATGGGCTTGTTTGGTTGGCTGGATGGGATTGAATTGAGTTGAATTAGTGACACTATATATCATGTAAGTGTAAAAAATATGTCATCTTGGTTGGTTGGATGGGCTTGTTTTGTTGGCCAGTTGTGCCTGAATGGAATGAGTTTATTGACACTATATATCTTGTAAGTGTACGAAATATTTCAATTTGGTTGGTTTGAATTGAACCCATTGGCAATATCATGAAAATGTACAAAATGTTTAATTTTGGTTGGTTGGGTGGGCTTGTTTGGTTGGCTGGATGGGCTTGAATTGAATTGAATTCATGGACATAATACATTATGTTAGTGAACAAAACAATTTAATTTGGTTGGCTGGATGGGCCTGAATTGGATTTATTGACATTATTATGTAAGTGTTAAAAAAAAAAAAAAAAAAAAAAAAAAAAAAAAAAAAAAAAAAAAAAAAAAAAATCATTTTTGGTTGCTTGGATGGGCTTGTTTGGTTGGCTGGATGGGCTTGAATTGAATTGAATTTATTGACATTGTGTATCACGTCAGTGTACAAAAGGCTTTACTTTGGGTGGTTGGATGGGCTTGTTGTGTTTGCCTTGATGGGCCTGAATTGCATTGAATATATTTGACCATTATATATCATGTAAGTGTATACAATATTTCATTTTGGTTGGTTGCATGGGCTCGTTCCTGGTCGGTTTGATGGGCCTGTGTTGATTGATTTATTTGGCTTGAGTCTGTTTGATTCGGATTAAGTTCGTTGGGCTTTTTCTGATGTAGACCAGATTTGTAAAACCAGGAGGAGGGACTGTATACTTAGGGCAAGAAAACATTGGGGAGGGGAACCCAACGTTCTAAGTCTCCTGTCTTGGAACCCCGGCTGGATGTCTTCCTCCCGGAAGGTCACATGACCAGGTTTCCCCTCCCAGAATTCACGTTCAGGTCTTGAAGCCTCTCCCTCCTATATTCCTGACACATGAGATAACTTTTTATTGAATTGTTGAATAATGGAAAATGTATGTTTATATACAATGTTCAGGGATGGAAATTAGCATAAACTTGAATTGAATGATCTGTGTATAAGGGAACCGCCCGGCAAACACCTGTCCTGGAATTCGGTCGGATATCTTCTTCTGAGATGTCACGTGACCCGGTTCCCGCTATTCATTCGGCCTCCTTGGATGAAGCATCCGTTGGTTGATTTTGACTTGATAAATATTGTTGTGTTGATAAACTGATTGACAAGTACACGTTGTAAATGAAGCTATGACTGGGAATATCCCCCAGTGGAAATAAAAGTTGAGAAATGGCAATATCAAGTTTGAACTATATTTCTTCTCGTAACAGGACTTAAATAGTGTCGCATGAAAATAGAGATCTATTTTATTTTATTAAAATGATTTTAATTTTAATTTTATTCGCCTACGTTATGTTATCTCTTCCTCCCTCTCTTCTCTTTTCCTCACACTCCTCATCTCTCTCTCTCTCTCAGTTACACAACAACAATACTTATTAGTGTCGCATGAACATGCGCGATATTCTGGGGGGGGGAGGCTTTAACCGGGCCGGGCCCCCCGGGGGGCGCGACAGGGGGGGCGCCGAAAAAGGAAGAAAAGGGAGAAAAAGGAAAGGGAAAGAGAAAGAGAAAAGGAGAAAAAAAAAGAAAGGGAAAAAAGGGGAAAGAGGAAGGAAAAAGGGGAAAGAGGAAGGAAGAAAAAAAAGAGAGAGAGAGAGAGAGAGAGAGAGAGGAAAGGAAAAAGGGGAAAGGGGAAGGGGAAAGAGGAAGGAGAAAAAAGAAAAAAAAAGAGAAGAGGAGGGGGGGGGGGGGAAGGAAAAGGAGAGGGGGAAGGGGGCGCCTTTAAAAAATGGGGGGGGGGCCAAATCGACAGTAAACTAGGGGCGCCAAATTGACCTTAAACTTAGGGGCGCCAATCGACCTTAAAAATTAGGGGGGCGCCAAATCGACCTTAAATTTAGGGGGCGCCAAATCGACAGTAAACTAAGGGGCGCCGAATTATCCTTAAACTTAGGGGCCCAAATCGACCTAATTTGGGGCGCCAAATCGACAGTAAACTAAGGGAAGCCAAATTGACTAAACTTATAGAGGAGGCAAATCGACTTAAATAGAGGCGCCCAATATCGAGTTTAAATTTAGGGGGGCGCACAAATCGACCGTAAACTAAGGGGTGCCAAATGGACCTTAAACTTAGGGGCGCCAAATCGACCTAAACTTAGGGGCGCCAAATCGACTTAAACTTTTATGGGGCGCTCGCAATCTACCTTAAATACCTAAGAGGGGCGGCCAAATCGACGTATCTAAGGGCGCCAATATTACTAAACTTATAGGGGCGCCAATCGACCTTAAATTTAGGGGGCGAGCCATTGGAATGGCGCCCAAATCGACATTAACTACGGGGAGCCAAAGTTGACTTAAACTAGGGGCGCCATTAATTGACCAGAAACTTAGATGGGGCGCCCAAATTGACCTGAAGCACTGAGGGGGCCGCCATAATTGATTATGAAAACTTAGAGGCGCCGAATCGACCTTAAACTAAGTAAGGGCCAAAATGAATAAAAAGGGAGGGAAGGGGGCGCCCCTTAATAAAATTAGGGGCGCAAATCGACAGGTAACTAAGCAACGCATAAACGTAGGGGTGCCGATGGACCTTTAACTAAGGGGCGCCAAATTGAGCTTAAATAATCGGGGCGCCGATTTGACCTTCAACATAGGTGAGACGCCAAATCGACCTTTAAAATTAGCGGCTACTAAATCGACCTTAAATTTAGGGGGGCGCCAATAAACTTGAAATTAAGAGGGGCGCCATAGAATGACCTTATATTTGTTTGGGGCGCAAAATTCGACCCGAAACTTAGATGGGGGCGCCAAACTTAAGTGCGCTCTATCGCTACCTTTATGAAGGAGGGGCGCAAAATCGACCTTAACCCTTTTGAGCGCAGAGGCCCGTGAAACGCGATTGTTCCCCTGTTGTGGCGGAGCGTGTTTCTTGTAACGACTTAGGACAAGTATTATGAGAAATTTTGTCAATGTTTTGTTTGTCTTTATTATCCTTGCCGATCTAATCGGTCATTTGTCATGATTTGTAGTAAATGTAAACATGTACAAGGCAGACATTTTCTATCTTACACTGTAAGGCATATGTCATAAAATACGTGTATATATTTGTAGACTTTGTTAGTTTTTGTAAAGAACAACAGTCATTGTTGGCATAAGTTCCGCTTTCTTCTCTATCCAGTAGAGTCACAATGCAAAGTTGCGTAATGCATGTGCGGCCGCACGTGTTCGATCGATGAGCCTACTGAATAGCACTTTGTAAAAGGTTCGTTTCTTTCAAATTATTTCTATAAAATATGGATTAAAGATCATAGCGGCCGGCTTCGCACCTCTGGACAATGGCACCTTTGACTAAGCCCATTCATTAAAAGCGCAGGTGTAAGTTTTGAAATAATAAAGTCGGACTTTTATACTTATAATACCTACTGCATTTTTAATTGGTCATACTGTATATTTCACTACATCATTAAGCTATTACAACAAAATAGTTCAAGGAAATGTCAGATAACCAACACCATCTCATTTCGGGATAAGTATTGTAACCTAACTAGAATCTTGGAAAGACGACAGGCTTAATCTCTATGAAACTTATTGTTTTTATTGTTTCTAGTTAAATAATTGAACATTGATTGAAATCCATAACCTTCTATTTCTTACTCTTCTTCTCATCTCTCATCTTATTCCTCATATTTCTCCTACTCGAGCTAGATCTTTATTTTGAGTTATTTCTTTCCGCTCCGGAACGCGTACGCGACGCCAAAAGTAAGGATCGGGAATTCGTTTCTTATATGTAAAAAATTATGGTAATGCTGAAATGAAGTGATTTTCTTGATTTTTTTCCACCTAACTAGGTTTATTTCTTTAATGGGATATTAAAAACGAATATATCTTTGTCCTTATTCCTCAAGAATTTACCCCACAATAAAAGCCTGGTGAAAAAGCCGGAAAAAGCTTTCAATATATTAAAGATTAAATCTCGCCTTCTGTAGAAGCCCGTCGTAGCCAAGACTGAACACCTTCGCTCGGCTTCTGTAGAAGCCCGCGTCGCATTCCAAAGGTTAAGCTTAGGGCGCATAAAATTGACCTTTAAATTTAGGGGGCGTCAATCAGAACTAACCAGAGGGGCGCCAAAATGATATCTTAAACTAAGGCGCCAAATTTAGATCAATTGTAGGAGGCGCAAAAAATGATCTGAAACTTAAGGGGCGCTGAATTGACCTGAGACTTAAGGGCGCTGATTTAACCTGAAGTTAAGGGGTGCCAAATTTATCTTCAACTTAGTGGCTCCAACTATATCCTATTTGCATGAAACTAAGGTGCCCAAAAAAACACACACAAAAAAAACACAGAAGGGGTCTTTAAAATGGTCTCTATCTAGAAATAGCAAAATTTTAAAATTCCATGCCTCCTGGTTTGTATATACATAGCAAAATTTTCGCTCGCGCTTCGCGCTCGCATCATCTTTTCCTATTGATTTATTACATTGTGTCGAGAAACGCGTAAAATGACCTATTTTCTAATCATTCGAATGCATCAAAATTTCCGTTCCCTATTCGCACACGCCTATGTTTTTCCTCTTTTACCAGAATTTACATTATGGGATTCTAACCGTCAAAACATTTAAATTTTCTTGTTTTCACGTTACATTTTTTATTTGTTTATTGTATTATTTATTTTTTTTTGCATTTCAAATTTATGTTCAACATATTAGCGGCTTCAAATTGAGCTTACACGTACGGGCGCCAAGATGACCTGAAACTTATGGGGGCACTGAATTGAAGTTAAGGGGATGTCAAATCGATTTTAAAATAGGGGGCGCCGAATTTACCTGAAACTAAGGGGGCAACAAAAAGGTTTTTAAAATATCGTCTCTATATTTTTCGTCTCTAAAATTTCAAAATTCATGCATCCGGGTCTGTATATACATAGCAAAATTTTCGC
>CALNVZ010000992.1:112139-125541 GCA_940671915.1 Paracentrotus lividus
CCGCTCCATGGTTACATAAAATCCCCACCCAAGTTTTTAACAATACCTTATCCCAACCTTCTCCAGAAAACTCAAAATCAATCAAAAACCCATTGATAATGGACTTGTGATAATGATTACGCAGGTTATGACTTACGTTCCTTGATACTTTTATTAATGCAATAAAATGAATAGATAGCCAATGGAAATTATTATTAATTTATTTATCCCCCATCCCCGCCCCCTAAAATAAATAAAAAAAACATGATACGGGAACAAAAAAGGTGAAGTATAATATGAGCAAATTTTGGAAACAGTGAAATGGACACGGTATTGTAGACTTCATTCTTAGAACAGCCCAGTTCACATTGTTCACATTGTTTTATGACATGGCGGACGTATACGCAAGTAGAGAAAGTATCATACAAAAATGTAAGTAAAAACTGTGTGGGTAACCATAAACAAATTAAACTGGTCGTTTTTCAGACGTTGAATTAATATGTGCAGTCAGATATTTTGTAATCAACGGGACTTGTGTTCTATCGCATTTGGACTTGTCTAATTTATTTTTAATTTAATTCTGCATTTTTCAATTTCTGTTTATCGAAATAAATACAAGAACATCTATCAATCGCACGGTTCTTCATCTTTATTATGAAAGTTGGGAGAATGTAGTGATCCACAAGTTACCTGCTACGGGCATGGCGAACAGATCAAATTTATTTCTCTAACATTTCTAACGAATGTTTGCGGGGGGGGGGGGGGGATTGCTTATCTTTTGTCATCATTGGTGAGTGTTTGCGGAAGTCGCAAATTTTGGGATTCGTAAAGTTCTTTAGGACTTGTATTTTTTATCATATCACACATACACACACACACTTGAAAAAAAAAAAAAAACATTTGAAGAATTTTCTGTCACAAAAATGATATAAACATTATTGCGGCATTTCATTTTCATCAGTCTGTAACTGTATATTTTTCGAGCTCGAAACTGTTAACGCTTGCAACCTAGCACAAAACAATTAAACAATTTTACAAATAACTTCTTACTTTCTTATACTGTCGCGTTGAATTCGCCGCTGTTGACAAACAATCGTCGTTTAGAATCTTTTGCTACGTTGCCAGTAAGATACCCGAAGTATATGTTTGACCAAACCAATCGTTGGCGTATTATCACAAAAAGAGGAGATTCGAAATAGACGCAAATTTGTCCACCAATATTTTTATTTCCTGACAGAGACAAATATAAAATTTCTCCAACAGAACTGAAATTGTGCGCCTTAGTTTCTATAATTTTCGAGGCCTGAAATATTAAAATTGGATAATCGTTTGAATCTTGTTTTAACAAGATGTATTGCTGTTTACAGCTGATAAGAACACGAGACCGAAGGAATAAAACGCAATAGGCTCAAGATAGTGGCATAAAAATCTTCTATTCCCGCGTGGGCGGTGTCAAAGGCGCTTCTTTAGACATTTGAAAAAGGTGCTGTATTGAAGCCCTGGCCCAGCATTACCTTTTAGAAAACAAATTGGGAAAAACAATACCATTGTTACGAGGTGCGAACCAATTCTGAACGTGGTGATTAATCCCGTATCAGGACATCTCCCCCGGAGGACAACTCCCCTGGAGGACAACTCCCCCGGAGGACAACTCCCCGCAGGACAGCTCCCCCGCAGGACATCTCCCCCGGAGGACAGGTCCCCCTAAGGACAACTCCCCCGGAGGACATCTCCCCCGATGAAAACTCCCCCGGAGGACAAGTCCCACAGAGGACATATCCCCCGGAGGACAACTCCCCTGGAGGACAACTCCCCCTGAGGACAAGTCCTCCTTCTGAACTCAACATATGTTGTGTGAAATATATTTTCCCATGACATATTTTGAGCTCAGAAGTAAATAAGACGTATTTTGAAAGAAAACGGGGAAAATCTGGAAATTTGTGTACAAAACCAATGGAGAGTTGTCCATAAAATCGGCCATTTTGAAGCTCATGTTGCCAATTTGAGGATCCCCATAGAAGGTAAAACGAGACTTTTCAAACTTCTATAACTCTCTTATTTTATAACCGATTTTGATGAAACTTTTTTTAAATTGCTCCTCTCATTGTGCTCTTTTCTATGAAAGTGATTATTTCCTTGGGTATTGGTTTCCTTTAACCATTCCGGAGAACAGATCCACATGCACTCGTTAATTTTTGCTCCATTTGCGATTTTTTGTTTTTGTTTTTGTTTATTTGTTTTTGTTTTTTTTTAAACCGAAATAGCCATTCATGGAAACACAAAATCTTTGGCAATTCTTTTTTTTTTTTTTTTTTTTTTTTTTTTTTTTTTTTTTTTTTCCGGCGAAGGGAACCGAATTTTATCGTCAAAAGAGAGAGAGAGAGAGATTTCAACTTCAATCTTAAATCACCATAGGAAGATAATCTGATTAGACTTTAGAGTATGTAGGTAAATGGTCAGGCCCGTAAATAGGATTTTTGCGAGGGTTCGAAATTTGAAAAAAAAATGAACCTTTTGATTTTTGAGCGTGAAGCGCGAGCCGAAAATTTTGACTAAAAATGACCCGAAGCGGTATATTTTTACTTTTATGGGTTTTTTTTTTTTTTTTTTTTAATTCTTTTACAACGGTGAATGATCACCTTTTCTTTAGCCCCCCCAAAAAAAAAGAAATAAATAAAATTAAAAAAAATAAGAAAATTAACGCGAAGTCAAGTTGGAAAATTTTAATATCACACTCTTCAATTATACAAAAATACATTAATAATTTGATACAGGGTTTTTTTTTGTGCTTTGTTTTGGCTTATTTCAGCGAATGTTTTAGAATTATAAATGTTTTCATCAGATATGTTGACGGAAATACTGAAAAATTCGTTTATATGCCGAGATGTTATAATTTTCATCGACTTCTGCAAATATTTTCATACCAACATTAGTTGCAATAACACCCTCTTATGATAGCGAACACACGGCATGAATGCAAAGCTGTGCAAGTGCATACTTATGAACACACACCATTCAGATATGAATATTCGATTTGTTTTGGATAAATGTAAAACAATTGTCTTTAAAAATCTTAAACCCAATGACAATAATTGTATTACATTATTCCTTGTAAAACTTACAAAACAAGTGATGTTTGAATTGATTTTTGTGAATTTTGTGAATTCTAATTTGTTTATGGTGTGATCAATTATTAATAAAAGCTTAATTATAGTGGCTCACCTCCACCCCCCCCCTCCCTTGCTGAAGATGACTAGAGATGTAGGCCAACTTGCCCTTCATGCTCTTTTCTACTCCTGTAGCTTCATATTTAAGTTCCCCATTTAGCATCCTTTCCTTTTTTAACATTTCTTTTATTTCTTGCATTTTTATTAATTTTCCTTTTCTGAGGGTCACATTTCGTTGGGGTACCTCTGAATCTGCCAAACCTAACAACTTTTTGAGGGAAGGAGTAGCCATTCATAGATTGGAAGGGGTGTTTAAATGGATGATAAGCAATTAAACAACCATTCCCATCCCCGCTTGTCATTACAGAAGGGTTACTCCATGCGAAAAGTACTGTAATAATTGTAACAGAAAGAAAAACCAAGGGGTTGGCATAAAATCAATTATAAAGCATTTTCTCCTTGGGGGACCTGTCCTCCGGGGGAGTTGTCCTCCAGGGGAGTTGTCCTCCGGGGGGGGGGCTGTCCTCCGGGGGAGATGTCCTGCGGGGGAGTTGTCCTCCAGGGGGAGTTGTCCTGGGGGAAGTTGTCCTCCGTGGGAGTTGTCCCTCGGGGGAGCTGTCCTCCGGGGGACTCGTCATTCGGAGGACCTGTCCTCCGGGGGAGATGTCCTATAACCGATTAATCCACCCTTTGTTCCGATTTTACACCGTAGTTAAATGGGGATACGAACGCGTTTGTTTTAGGGATTAAAACTTAAGTACAACGTTCGGTATTTACCCGAGCCTTCGTGATATTTTATCTCTTGCGCCTAAGTCGACTTGGCAAGATAACGTATCTCGCCATGTCGACATATAATTTTTTATATGTCGACTTGGCAAGATAACGAACCTCGCCATGTCGACTTGGCAATATAACGCACCTCGCCATGTCGACATAATTAAGGCTGTTAAGTCGACATGGCAAGATAAGATATCTCGCCATGTCGACATGATAAGGCTATAAAGTCGACATAGCAACATAAAGTATCTTGCCTTATCGTCAAGTCGATGGCACTTTTAAGGCTCCGTAGGCATTAGATACCATAAATACAAAATTATACTATCAAAACTGAATCATTATGGCTTCGGTGGTGTACAGATTATTTGAGAAATCACCTACAATGTACTGAATATGAATCTTCAATATCAAAATTTTATTGGATCGTATGTAAAGTCGTAAAGGGATCACTACTAGGTCCACTTTTATTTTTAATCTACATACATGTAAATAAAAGCAATATGTGAAGAGTTTGTTTCCAAAAGGGACTAAATCCACTTTTGTAACTTCAGAGTAAATGGCTTTTCTTTGCCGGATTTTATACAGGCGTCTATGGGAAATTGAAATTAAAAGTTGCAATTTCTGGAAGTTGCAATCAAAATATAGGTAAATTATTTTGCTCACAGATGGGAACGTACCTGAATAATATTCTGATATCAATAACTCAATTTTCATCAGAAGTGGATTTAGTCCCTTTTGGAAACAAGCTCTTCATGTATAAATGTATTTACAAGTATCTGCCTAATCAATTGTGTATTTTGATTATAATAGTAATATACATAATTATCCCACAAAATATGTGAGATATTCATATCCCCACCCGCAGAACAATTGCTTTTCAACAAAATACCCGGTTTACTTGTCCCAAACTCTGGAACGACTTAAATGAAGCCACTTAAACGCTCCTCAATCCACACGTTTACTTGCTCCATATAAAAAGAAAATCTATATATTTTACAATATAATCAGTATCATACACTGTTGCTCATAAAGGTTGGATATTTTTTGTCTGATCCAGCCACATCTTTTTGCTCCGGCTTAAATTTCTTGAATTTGTTTGTCCCTCCTATCACTTTTCTGGGCCCTGGCTATACCTTGAACGCTTTCCAACCAATTCCCGGGGAATAAAAATAAAAAAGAGTTTGTCTACCCCCAGAACGCCCATTTTGCCATTTTTGTTTCATTTTGGGGCCCCTTTTTGTTTACCCGGCTGACCAAGGCCCCCTCCGTCATACCCCCTTGAAAAGCGTCTGAAATATAGAGTTGTTATCGTTCTTTATGATAAATCAAGGTTTAAGATTACAGGCGTTAGTGTCTTGTCTAGGGGAAGGGTTGCAGGAAAAAGTGAAATCGGTAAAAAATGGAAATATTCTATCCAACCTTTATGGTCAAAACAAAGGAAATGAAAAACAACTATGAACCCTTAATTATTGTCATTTTCCCCAAAATCTTGTTTCAGCCTTAATGACAAGGTTGTAAACGGTAAATATTGTCTATTTTTCATTATGATTTATGTTTGGCTGAGATTATACAATACATTTTTGAGAAGATAGAAATTTCTATGTTGTAAAAATGAATAAATTTAATTTTCAACCCGAATCGAAGTAAACTTTTTCCCTTCCCCTAGACAATAAATCTAAGTCTGTGATCGCAAACTTGGATTTAGCTCAAAGAACAATAACAACCCTTTACATCAGACGCGTTTGTTGAGGGTGGGATTATGGGGGCCTTAGTCAGCAGGGTAAACAAAAAGGGGCCCCTGAATGAGGAAAAATGACAAAAATGGGCGTTCTTGGGGTTGCCAAACTTTTGTTTTATCTTCAGTCCACGGGAATAGTTTGGGGGTGTCCAAGGTATAGCAAGGGTCCAGAAAAGTGAAAGCAGGGACAAACAATTTCAAGAAATCTAAGCCGGAGCAAATAGATGTCGCTGGATCACACAAAACAATATCCAACCTTTATGAGCAACAGTGTATTATGTTGCAGTTTTTATTTGCGTTTTTTTTCTCTCTCTCTTTTCTTTCTTTTCTTATTATATCATTGTTCTGTTCTATGTTAGTTAGTTCTATGTTTTTCCTTAATTTATCTAATTTTGTTATATTATAATATGTTATAATTTTTATTTGTGTATTTGTGTAAGTATGTATTGTCATAGCGACCTCGACTTTTCGCACGATTCCTATTATAAGAAAATTTGTATTATGTAATTTGAAAAGGATAAAAATGTTACGTTAACAAAACTGTACTGAATCATATTTTCGTTAAATGAATGGTCTTACCCTTATCGAGGAGGAGAACAGACAAGCTGACTGTAAAGGCGATCAAAAGGATGGTCATGGTCTTAACGTGGTTTAGTGAGAGATCCATTTTGATGACGAATCGATTTAACCTAAATCATTAGACGTGAAAGAAAGGGAAATGAAATTATAAAACATATCCAAGTGTTACAAATTCATTTTGCTAAGTGCCAGGTGAGGAAATTTCCATTTTTCCTAATGAAGTTGTTTACATATGCTGCTACGACACTTGCATGGTTTTGAGCAGGCTGACACTTGTACGACTTTTGGCCACGATTTTGTCGTGGCAATTCGTGACCATCAGTGTCCACATTGATACGAACTGGAACAAGTTCTCGCATAGTTTGCGCATTTTTACGCACTTCCCGCATTGGCACAACGAGTTTGCGCAATTCGGACGGTGTCGTGCCGACTTGGGAACGCCATATAGAAAGGGGGCCTCCCCAACCCCTGGTCATTTTTGGATTGGCTGTGGAAGAGACAACATGCTGAATGTCAGAGACACAATCATTGCAGGGAAGAGAAGATGCCTATACCTGGCAGCTGCTCTAGCCATTGTTGAAGAGCAGCACAAAAGGCTGGAAGAGGCAGAAGAGCAAGAAAAGGCAATCCAACCTCGAAGAAAGGCACAAAGGAAAGTTTAGGTCAGAAACTGGTTGACCAGAAGGCACGAGTTTGGACGGTATGACAGTTTACTGACTGAACTCCACAAGGAATATCAAAGGGGCTACAAAAATTACCTCAGAATTACTTTGGAATTTTGCATCAAAGGTTCCGTTGCTTCTTAACGACGATGTATCAGCACCCCGACACCACCAACATGATCACCATGTGCGCCTGTGTCCTGCACAACCTCATCCTTATCAGATATCCACATTTTAGAAGTGGACCGCAAAGATCCGGACACACATGATCTGATCCCTGGTGGATGGAGGACTGACCGACACTTGATATGGATGACTCGGGGGAAAGGTCTCTCTCATCGGTCTCTGCCTCTGGCCTTCTCTGCTTGGCTCTTCCTCGTGTCTGCTTTGTTTTAGGCATGTTGTCTCTGTGAAATAAATTTTCTCTTCGCTGGCGATCTCTGGGATGGCGAGTAGTGTCCAGGAAACCTTATATATATACCGGACGCGAGAGCCACTGTCGCGCAGTAGTCGTAAACTGCTCGTGACATGCGCAAACTGTTCGGGATGTGCATAAACTTGTCATGAACTGCTTGTGCCATCAATGCGTGAAGTACACGTGACCGTGTCAGTGGGAAGGCACGGCCACGCTGCGACGCGCACCAATTCGTGAACATGTCATGAACTACTGTGAATTCGACGTGAGCTGTTCGTGAACTATTCGTGGCAGTTCGTGACAGTCGTGGAATAGCGCGCACTGCACGCATCCTCCCGCATCGTCCCGACGAGTTCACGACGAGTTCACGAACAGTTTGCTCATAGTTCACGCCCCGGTCGCTAAATTTTGTTGTGACCAAAATTTTGAACATTTCAAAATTCTCGTCCCGACATGACACGCAGTTTACAACTAATTTGCGCACAGTCCCCCCTGACACTTGCACGAATTTGGGTTTTCGCATAGTTTGCTCATTTGCACGAACCATTTCGTGCCAGAGCGGGAACCATTCTTGGCAACGTGCGGGAGGATGTGTGAAATTCAGGACAAAATTTTCAAAATGTTTAGAAATTTTGGGGAAACTCTCAAGAACTCTTCGTGAATTAAACGCAACCTATTCGCAAACTAGTCGTTCCAACGCGTGGCAATGCGTGTCCACGCAGTTCACGATTAGTTCTCGGCTAAGTTGCGCAGACCTTACGCATTACTGCGCATGCTTCCCGAACAGTTTCGGCATGACAGGTGCATGGTCTGCGCATGCGCAATTGGTGCTCAAGGACGAACCACACTAAAATAAATAAATAAGTTATTATGGCACCAACAAATGTAGACCTCGTCCTCTGACGAACCTAACCTTAAGGAACAAGGTCAACCCTAGGAAAGCCAGGAAGGGCAAGAAAGAGTTAATGTAAAAAAAAAAAAAAAAAATTAAATAAAAGACATTCCGGCTACAATTCGACGGCTGAGAGGCCAAACAGCGATCTGTTATTATGTTTAGTTTATGTTAATGTGGCGCCCCTAGTTAACATCAACAAGGCGCCCTTTTTCGTAAGGTCGATGGCACCCCCCCCCGAAATCTAAGATCGAATTGACGCCCCCTGAGTTAGATCACTCTGGCATTCCTAAGTTTAAGTTTAATTTGGCAAGCCCCCCCCCTTTCTCTGTCTCAGGTCGATTTCGCTCAGGACCATTTGGTTCCCGACGTTTAAGCTCAACTTGGCACCCTTAGTTTAAGGTCAATTGGTTCCCGTTATCTTCGGGTCAACTTGGCGCCCCCTCTGATTTCAGGTCAAGTTGGCGCCCGTTAGCTTAAGTCAATTCGGTGCCCCTTTGTTTAAGATTAATTGGGCGCCCCTTTATGTCCAGGTCAATGTGGTGCCCCTACGCTTAAGTTCAAATGGCATCCCTCCGTTTAGCTCAATTTGGTGCCCCTTAGTTTACAGTCACTTGGCCCCTATTCCAGATCAATTTTGTGCCCCCCCCCCGCTCTGTTTCGGGTCAATTTGGCACCCATTAGTTCAAGGGTGCCTCTTAGTTTTGAGTCGTTGGCGCCCCCTAAGTTTAAGATTAATTTGGCGCCCCTTTATTCAGGTCAATGTGGTGCCCCTACGCTAAGTCCAAATTGGCGCCCCTTACGTTAGCTCAATTTGGCGCCCCTTAGTTTTACAAGTCACTTGGCGCCCCTTCTCTTTAGATCAATTTTGTGCCCCCCCCCCCTCTGTTTCGGTCAATTGGCACCCATTAGTTCAAGGGTTAGGGTTAGGGTTAGGCCCCTTAGTTTGAGGTCGATTTGCGCCCACCTAAGTTTCAAGTAAACTTGGCGCCCCTTTAGTTTAAAGTATATTTGGTGCTCCCCTTTTTTTTAAGATTCGAATAGGCACCCCTTGATTTTCAAGAATAAAATGGCGCCCCTAAGTTTAAGGTCAATTTGGCGCCCCTATGTTTAAGCTCAAATTGGCGCCCCCTAGTTTAAGGTCGATTTGGCGCCCCTTAGACTGATTTAATCCAACTAGCGCCCCCGTAGTTTGAGATCAATATGGCCCACCTAATCTTATGGTCAGTTTTTGGCGCCCCCTTTTCGTCGGGTCAATTTTCGGCCCCCTGAGTTTCAACTCTATTTGATGCCCCAACATTTAAGCTCAATTTGGCACCCCCTTAGCTTAAGGTCAATTTGGCGCCCCTCTAAATTGAAGGTAAATTTGACACCCGCTTTTTTATTTTCCTTATTTTTCTCCCACCCCTTTAACCTCCTCTCCCCCTCCCTTCCCCCTCTTTTTTCTCATTCTCCTTTTCCCCTACTTTTGTTTTCTTCTTTCTTTTTTTTTTATTTCCTTTTCTCCCTTTGTTCCCCTCTTTACGGGGACCTGCCGCCTACCCGGGGGCGGGTCCCGTGCACACCCCCCCCCCCAATCGCGCATGATTATTAGCGAAATACATGAACAAGTCCCGTGAAAAATAAATAAATAAATAAAGTGTCCTCTTCAGGTAATCGTGGAAATGAAAAGCAATGCGTGAACAATGTGCAAGTATGGCGTAAACCTGACGTAACAATGCGTATCCTGTTGGTTACGCATGTCGTGAACTATTCGTCAATTCGGCATGGCCAAAATCAGAATGCTTGTCACTAAATGGCACGTACTGGTACGCCACAATTCGGGGTACTGCGCAAACCCAAATTCGTGCAAGTGTCAGGGGGCATCAGCTTTGCATAATTATCTATTTGCGCATCGAGTCGTGTTACGTCGTTCCATGTCGTGACGAATGTGGGCCAGTGCGGGTCAATGCTTGAAGTGTCGTGCCAAAATTTTAGAAGTTTCATAATTTTGGCATGACAAATTATGTCATAAATTATTAATAAACTGTGCACAAACTCGTCAGGCCAAATCGTGCCAACACGGGCCATGACACGAGTGGCACGTATTTCACGACTAGTTCACGGCCAGTCTACGACTAATTCACGACTAGCTGATGAATAGTTTGCGCATAATTCCCACACACTATGTACAGTTGGAGTCGGTTCATTTCATTTTCTTTTTTTCATTTCATATAAACATTTATTTTCAGATTTACAGAAAAAGAGGCAAAATTCCAAAAAAGCAACATGCGTGTTGGGTTCAGCTTTATACAAAGATACAGTGATAACTTCAAAGTAATTATGACATTCAGATAAACTGATTATAATTATATTGTAAATTCTAAAGTAAGTAGGGGAGACCAGGGACAATTTGTAACAGAGGCTCCCATCCCAAACAGAAAAACACTACAAGCTAATCATGTGTACGTGTATTTACCACGTGTAAGCAGATTTGTCTTAAAACTGCAACATTGTAGTAAAACCTTGAGTATACTGGATGACCCAGAAAAAAGGGAAACCCAAGTTTGATCATCAATTATTTCAAGAATATTTCCATGGTGATTACAAAATTTATATCAGTGGAAAGTGCAACTCATTGCCATTTTAATGACACCTTGCTCAGCTCACCAATGTCACGCATCACTGAACCCCATTGTTTTGAAAATGTCTTGCAAAATTGTGAGTGGTTCAGTTTCACGCTCCTTGAGATGGGTTGTTGCAATGTGCCGAAAAAGGGAACCCAACTTTCATCATCAATCATTTAGAAAACACGACAGTGGTGATTTTGACGTCTATATCACTGGAAAGTGCCACTTATTGATATCTCACTTATTGATATCTCTTTCAGCTCACCAATGTCACGCATCACTGAACACCATTGTTCTGAAAATATCTTGCAAGATTGTGATTGATGCACTGTCATGCTTCTTACATTATCCACAGAGAACTGAGGGTTCTCAGGGTTGTTCTGAGCAGTAACAAGATGAAATTACCTGGATGGTAAGATTAACGGACTAACTAAGTACACATTTCCAACCCATTTATCAAACCCATTTATTTAAAGTCACCGGAATGCTCTACTTAGATTTCTTAGGAACCTTTAAAGCAACTTATCTCATGGAGCATGAAAAAGAACCTATCACAATTTTGCGAGACAATTTTCATAACAGTGGAGTTCAGTGATGCATGATATTGGTGAGCTGAGAGAGGTATCAATAAAATGGTAATGAGTTGTACTTTCCAGTGATATAAACTTCTTAATCAACACTGAAATATTTGGGAAATTATTGATGATCAAAGTTGGGTTCCCTTTCGAGGCACATTCACACAAACCATCTCGAGGTGCATGAAAGTGAACCACGCACAATTTTACAAGACTTTTTCAGAACAATGGGGTTCAGCGAAGCATGATATGGGTGAGATGAGAGAGGTATCATTAGAATGGTAATGAGTTGCACTTTACAGTGATATAAATTTCATAATCCTCATTGAAATATTTTTGAAATTTTAGTTCATCAAAGTTGGGTTTCCTTTTTTCGAAAGCAACCAGTATGAACCTTGACACATCCCAATTTTGTTTTTATTTATTCTAAAATTACCCTAACCCTAGCCCTAACCCTTACCCTAACCCCCACCTTGTTTTAGATTTTAAACGCCCATATTTTTTTCTCAAATAAACTTATATGTTTACCCTACTCAAAAAAACACACTGCTATGGGGCTTGTTCTAACCCCCCCCCCCCTCCGCCCTCCCCGCCCATACAAAAATAGTTTTACCGCCCCACCAAGCACCCTCTTACGTTGCTGTCAGCCTTATTTTGGTAAAACATTTTCTGGGGTCTCCCAATACCTAAAAATGGGCGGAGCTGCCCCATCCCTCTTCCCCTAACAAAATCCTTGACCCAAGCTTTGGTGGACTTAGGTACTTCTTCCACTAAATCTTTGGACTTAAGTACTTCTTCCACTAAAACTATGGACTTAGGTACTTCTTCCACTAAAATTCCTTAAATGTTTGAAATTGGGGTTTCCTGTTTGGGACACTTAGGATTTGATTTTTTCAAAACTGACTCTTGCACCACTTTTCTGATGATGTTTATATAGATTTTATCATGGACCTAGGTCCATGATTTTATCAAATAAAAAAAAAAAATAAAAAAATTGACTTAAATACTTCTTCCACTAGACTCTTCAATTTCATTTGCGACAATTGTCCCATAGGTGTGTTACAAGTGACCCCTGTTGTGTGGCAATTGTAACACCTGACCGCTTGTTTTGAAGTTATAATGGCTTACAATAGATTATTTTACTTAACCCAAAACTATTCATATGTCGAATTAACATATGCATATTTCGTTTCATTTAGTTTTATGATACGTCAAATTTATTTATTTTTTAAATAAATTAAAAAAAAAAAAAAAAAAAAAAAAGTTACAATTGTCCCCGGTCTCCCTAAACAAGTACAAACATATATGTATGTAACAAGTACTTTTTTTTGTCATGTCCATGTGAGCTTTTTCCAAAGTTTTTTGCATCTGGTGCTTATTAAAGAAGCTCTTAAAGACAGTGTTTCATCAGGGAACAGAAAGTGTGGGTAGAATGTTTGTTTGCAGGAGAGGGGTTATGGTCTTGACTCACAGAATGGCTCAAAGACTATGCAAACTGACTTAGCCTGGAGGTTTTCGAGAGGACAAATGGGAAGGGACGGACCTCTCAGAAGCCATGAAGAGAGGTTATGGACTCTTGTAAAAACTATTTTAGATGGTTAAAAAAAATACTTGTGGTTATTTGATAAGCAATTGGACTGGATACCCCTCGGGTATGAACAATTATAAACATGACGGTTTTTTTTGTGGTAAATCTGTCAATAAAATACCCCTCGAATACCAAATTCTTAAATTACAATTTTTCCTAATTGTTAAGTTCTTGCTAGCACACTGATCACATATATATATATATGAGTATATGAATATAAAAAAGGCCTAAGTCCAATTTTTTGCGAAATTGAGTTATATATGGGAAATTGTTCCTTATACATTAACCCATCTTGTGCATAAATGATGAATCTGAAATCATCTCAGAAATTCCTTAAATAAAGGAAAAATATCTGGTATGAATGTAAGAAAAGCCTAAGTCCAGGACTTAGGCTTTTCTTACATTCATATCTAGCGCCCTC
>CALNVZ010000992.1:126644-149413 GCA_940671915.1 Paracentrotus lividus
AAGAGAGACAAGATTGAACAATAACAAAGTAAAATTAAACATACATACAAAATTTGAAACCAAGGGAGCGCGTGGGTGTGAGCACACGCCCACGCGATGCCAAGGACCTACGTAACAATGATATTGAAAGCAGTAAAACTTATGACATCACAAAGATCGGCTTAATAAACATTAGCAACGCTGAAGAAGCATCTGTGCACAATCATATAATTAAATTGAACAATCGTAATAATCATTTTTCTCAGCTACTTTGTACAAGATAAAGTCAGAAAAAAATCATATGTAACGTCTGAAGTAAAGCTACCAGTATCGATATTATGAAAAGCAGAAGTCACAGAAAAATATATAAACACAATTGTCATTAGTTTTCCATCAGAATATATTCAGCGTGTAAAGTGTTATGAAAAGCTAGTATGACAGGAAAAGTGAATTAAATTCGAAAGAAAATAAAAATACATACATACGTAATACAATAGAGTATAGGCCTAGAGACAGGAAGAATGTGTAGTTTGATAGCCATGACAAATCTCTGTTGAGACCTGGGTTCTGGAAACTCCTGGCTCTTAAGATGGTTTTAAGTTCCTTTAAATGCCTATCATAAAATGACCCCAGACCCTGGAATATGATACAGCATTGAAGATCTGCTATTGAATGATTGGGGTTGTTGAAGTGGTTAGCTACTGGATGTTGCAATTGCTTCCGAGTGTTTGTGCTTTTATGATTATTGAATCTCAGTCGGAAGTTGACTGTCTCACCAATGTACAATACCCTGAGACACTTTTTACATGTCAAACAGTATGCTACATTAGTAGCATTACAATCGGCCATAGCTGGATACACATGAAAGCCTGTCGTCAGCTCTATCTTATCTCGAAGAATTACATGTCTACAAATTTGGCACCGAAAATTTCCGCATGTTCTATTTCCAGTTGGATGCTTTACACTATGAACTTGTGAACGCGTGAGAATACGCTTCAGAGATTAGCCGGCTGCCGTTGGGCATGTAAGGGAAATTCACTTACATCAGGTGACAGAGAAGGAATATATATATATATATATATATATATATATATATATATATATATATATTTATACAATTATTTTTATGGGCTTACCTAAAATACATCAAAGTAACGCATTAAAGAAAACATATTAGAGCAAAAAGCTCTTATGTACAATGTGATACTGACGTAGACTTAAAGATGAGACCAATAGTTGCTGACCAGTATGTCCAACACATAGTCTCAGTAACTTGATTTGATGTTGTACTTAAGCCATATTTAAAGCACGTGAAAAGTTTTATTAGAGATAGTGTTGACCTTTTAAATCATGTACCTGAAGATATTGACGATGATAGTATATTAGTTACTTTTGATGTGAAAAGCTTATATACAATATAAATCATCAGATTGGATTGAAAGCTATTGTATTGGCTAGAAACTTATCCTGGTGATTTAATACCTAGGATAAGTAAAGATTTTGTTTTAGAAGCAATATAATCATATTGAAAAATAACATACTTCAATTCAATGGTGACTATTATAAACAAATCAAAGGAACAGCAATGGGCACAAAAATGGCCCGACGTATGCTAACTTGTTTCTAGGTTATCTGGAAAAACAACTGTATGAGAAAGTAGAAGAAAATATTTCTAAAGAAGCAGATTATATGTGGAGGAGAATTGGCTTAGGTACCTTGATGATTGTTTCTTAATAGGAAAAAAGAATTTGGTGATGTAAAAGTATTCTATGATATTCTTCAAAATCTACATGAAGACATATCATTTAAGATAGATGTATCTGATGAGAACGTTTCATTTTTGGACATTAATGTATTCAGAAAATAACAATTAGAAACAGTATATATATTATAAATTACAGATACGCACCAATACTTGCATTTCGTCTCATGTCATCCACGACATACGAAAAGAAATGTGCCATATAATTTGGCGAGGAGAATTTGTACCATTGTATCAAATGAAGAAACTAGAGAGAAACGATTAAGAGAACTAGAATCCATGCTTATTCTTCGGAAATATCCGAAGGACTTATCAAAGTAGGTATACAGAAGGCATGTCTTATAGAACAAAATATTCTTAGACAAACAAAAAAGAAGATAGATGACAGAGAATATTGTTTTTGTGTCTACATATAATCCTAATAATGGTGATTTTTCAAATACTATAAACAATCGATGCCTCTTTTGAATAATGATGCTAACCTTAAAAGATATTTGATAAAACAATTATGTCTCAAGTAGAAGGCAAGCTCTAATTTGAAAAAATTGTTGACCAGAGCATATTAGATAAAACACAAGGGGGACAAAAAAAATGTAAAGCAAAAGATGTAAAACGTGCCATATATGCCTACCACAGATAAGTTGGAGTTTTATAATATGGTGACAAAAAACATTTATATTGAAAGAATCATTTTCGTGTACATCAAGAAACCTATTTACTGTATAACTTGCAATGGATGTGGGAAACAATATATAGGAGAACGGGTTATATTTTCGTAACCGAATGACATTACACCGTCAGCACGTAAGAGAGAAAAAATATCAAGTTCTTAATGTAAGTAAACACATATACAAGTGTGCTGAAGGAATATACCTGGATTTAAAGTTGTACCATTTTATAAAATTAAAAACGGATAATGAAATGAACGTAAAGCAAAAGAAAATGTTTCATTGATTCATTTAAGCCAAAACTAAATAGGCCATAGCAAGTTTGTTTGTTTATTCGATTCTAAATTTCATGACAATCCAAATGATCTATTGTAAATATGTACAAAATATTGTTAAATGATTGTGAGGTATCTTATTATGACGTAATAATATGTTGTTATATGATTAGGTTGCTAAGCAACGGTTGTTTTGCGCTCATCTAGCGCCAGCACGCAAGTGTTAAATGTTGTGTTATGATTTTTAAAAGATTTGTGTTTCACTTTCACTTTCTGAAAGAAATAAAGAACCGGTTAAAGTGGAAAAGATTTGCCTACACGACTATTCTTCCAGAATTTTTGTTTAATTTTATATTATATATATATATTTTTTTTCTTCACGCCATCTCCATCTTCAGCGCGATGATTTCTTTTGAAAGGTGAGTTTCACATCCGTCTGCTCATGAACAGTCGTGTTTTTGTCTGTTTCAGCAACGGATTTGAATATCTTTTTTGTCACACCATGAGCACTGACGAAGAGTGTGACTTCGCCTTTCAATTTTGAGAGCTATGCTCCTTATTATAAAATCTAAGATTTTATGTTTTTGGCATTCTTCTTTGTCAACTGTGTTATTCATGAATTACAGATGCAAACAGAAATTTGTTCAATTCTTTTATATATATATAATATATATATAATATATATATTATATATATATGTGTGTGTGTGTGTGTGTGTGTGTGTGTGTGTGGTATGAAGAGCTTGTTTCCAAAAGGGACTAAATCCACTTTGAATGAAAATTGAGTTATTGATATCAGGACATTGTTCAGGTACGTACCCATCTGTGAGCAAAACAACTTCCAGAAATTGCAACTTTTAATTTCAATTTTCCATAGACGCCTGTACAAAATCCGGCAAAGAAAAGCCATTTACTCTGAGGTTACAAAAGTGGATTTAGTCCCTTTTGGAAACAAACTCTTCATATATAGATATATATATATATATATATATATATATATATATATATATATATATATATATATATATATATATATATATATATATATATATGTATATATATATATATATATATATGGTCAATTCCAGCGAAAAGTGTACACGGCCAAAAAGTTGAGTCCAAATTTAGAACCTCTTTGATGATTTAGTCCTTTGACCCACTAATAGTCAACATATCAACTTATCCGTGTAATAAATTGCCACGCTTAATCTCCCAAATTTGCTTTGTGGTAGAGGGGTAAAGTAAAACATATTTTTTTGCATGTTACTTACGAATACACATACCCTAATTTGATACAGTCATAATTTTGCCTCCTAATACACAGTTTCTTTCCAAATATGTCATTCCATTCCATTAATAATATTCTAACAATAGTTAAAATCAAACAATAGTTAAAATCGGTAAGAGCAGGGCATGTGCTCCTAATTTCCTTGTATTTGCCATATCTCATTAAAGTTATAGTTTTAAGACAATCTGTTTGAAAAATATTGGGTTGTGTCAGTTTGCATTGCTTAATCTTCACGACGCTAATTAAGATATGTCCGATCATATCTTACTGAAAGAAGAGAGAATGACTCCTCATTAAAACCATACAAAAATAGAATCCGCCCATTACTTTTGTTTATAGAAGAGGTGGAAACATATGTATTCGTAGGTAACAGCTAGTGTATTCGTACTTAACATAGGTATTAATGGCTTACATGTATATTTTAAACTATACACAACAAAAAAGTAAGTCCCCCCCCCCTAATCAAAATGGTATAACTTTTTAACCAAAAGGAATTTTACGAATTTTATTACATGTACTTGGAGGTAATTCTATCAGCTTCCATTTTAGTGAATATTACTGAAATTCGTTTTTTATTGTTCAATGAGCACAGTCAAAAGGCAAAAATGTCACTTTTCAAAAGTCACAAGGTTAGTTTCATAAATTGAATCCAATAGTATCGGAACAAATTCAAACTTTTCATTAAAAAAAAAAAGAAGAAATGTTCAGAAAGCTTGATGCACTTAATATCTAACACACCAAATGAATTTTGCAATAAATTTCACGGTTGGATGAGCATGAGGTAAAATTTGCAAAAACTGCATTTTTTTGCAAATTGTTACTTTAAACAAATTATTGATTATTACGGAATAAGCAATCTGGAAGAGTGTTTTAAACAATATCAATAAATTCATGGTCGAATGAATACTTAATAAAAACTAAAAAGAATATTTTCAAATTTATTAGGCAAGTATTGTTCCCTTTTGTGTCATGAAAATAATTTATCAACAATTTTTTGTTATGTGTATGTCAAATAATTTTTTTTTTCAAATCATGCTACGGCATTTTATCAAAAATTCACGCTTCAATGAACACGTGATACGTAAAAAGCCATTTTTATTCGTTTGTGGACTAAGATTCAATTGCCTACTTTGAATAATTGTCACAGATTTTCTTGGATAACTCATTTGATTTGAGTTTCACGAAAATTCCAGTGTTTTATGCTTTAGTGAGCAGAAGATATTAAACAAATATGCAAATATTAAGAAATTTCAGAGCATTGGCCCCACTCAGTGCCTTATCAGATTCTCAATTTAGCGTTTGTTCCTGTTAGTTAGTATCACCATTAAATTGTGTGCCAAGTTTCGTGAAAAAACTCCCAGTAGAATTTAAAAAAATTATCAATGAAATTAAGCTGAATTTCCATTTTGTTGAAATTTTGATTTTCTCTCCATTTCAGGTTTCAAGTTTATTCCACTCATAAAAACGATACACGGTATAAACATTATACACGTGATCCATAAATACATAAATACATACATATATACATGAGAACATAAATTAAAAACATATTGATAACTATATATTATAGAAGAAATACTACTAAGGAATACCATAAATTAACTATAGAGTGGAGGAGCCAGCAAAAGCCAAAGGCTTATCGAGGCTAGCTCCAAGATTGAATTAAATAGTATACTTAAAGTAGCATTGAAAAAAGAAAACAAAAAGAAACACTGTAATAAGCAAAATTAACATGGGGTAATAAAGTCAAATGTTATATTTAGGTTTTTAGGGAATTTAAGGAATTAACAAAAAGAACTTGTATTTCCATTTGAAGGTTTGGAGAGTGGGGGAAGCTTTAACTGATGGAGGAATAATGTGCCAAAGGCTTGGACCATACACATTAATTGATTGTCGAGATGCATATCTAAAAAGGGGTATACGAATATCTGATTGACGCCTTGTGAAATAGTTATGATAGCTTGAGTTGAGGGTAAATAGATCATTAAATAGGGTGGGTAGTTGACGATTAAAATACATGTACATGAATGATGCAACCTGCATCTTAAATATATCATGAATAGATAATATATTGTACTTTTTAAATAGTGGTTTACTGGAGCTTCTTGGAGGGGAACTTGTAATAATATGAATGGCTCTTTTCTGTAGTATGAATACTTTGTTGATGAAAATATCACAGCAATTACCCCAAACTATGGTACAATATGATATATATGGCAGTATCAGAGTGTTATACAGCTTTAACAAAACATCTATTGGTAAAATATGTCGTAATCTAGATAAAACACCTATTGCACGTGAAATCTTTAAAGAAATATACTCAATATGTTAAGACCAATTTATACTTTCATCAAGTTGGACACCAAGAAATTTAGTAACTGGGGTTTGACTTATACCTTTACCATTTAGAAGAATTGCCATTGTGTACAATTTCGAGGCAAAAACAAACCCCAAATTTTGACAAAAAAATTTCGAGTAATATCATTTGGCAGTTATGTTTATAAACTCATCAACTAACGTATGTGCAAGTATTAGATAAAACCGTTGCGTAATGCATAAATAAGCACACATTAAAGTTAAATTTGTCATGACAAAAGTCACAAAACTCACCTTTAAAATGTGCTTGCTCGTCCATGACACGACGAATAGTGCTCTTGTTCTCACAAAATGTGTCGATGATGTTGATGATAATATCTAATATCAATTCTTTAAATAAAATTGTTGGATTTTACAATTTTTAGAGGCCTGAACATAATTCTTAGAATTGTGCTCACTCATCCATGATTAAACCACCAAAACAATTCAACACGAGGTCAAATTTTTTTTTTTTTTTACAAAATTCTTATTTTTACAGACCAAAAAATGACCCTTGTGACTTTTGAAAATGTCCATTTTTGCTTTAAACGTTGATCACTCATGCATCTCTCAGATGATCGACGTCATTTTTTACAGAAGGTACTCAATAAGTGTAGAAAAAATCCCTCTAAATTGTTGTGCACAAAACAAGCCCGTTCAAAAGATACATCATTTTGATTTTTTTTTTTTTGGGGGGGGACTTACTTTTTTTGTTGTGTATATTTGTTTGAATCCAATTTATATAATAATCGTGTAGGGGTATCAAACTAACTGTTTCTTGTGAAAAATATCTTTCTTAGTTAATATATGGGAACATACTACCAAGTATTGGGGAAACACTAACTTTTAACCAAAAACGTCAATATTTGTCCTGTTTATCGTATGTTTATATCTTTTAATCAAGATTATTTGGTACTGGTAAGTGTAAGGTATTTTTCTCAACATTGTGCTTGATAACAAGCATAAAAACCGATTAAAATGATAAACGTTTAAACTAAAAGATTCACACATGAGAATAATGTATTGCGAATATTTTTTAATATCATCAGCCCCTCGGCAACAATAAAAAATTAATACGATATTTTCTGTCTAACATAAATACTTTAACACAATTCGATAAAAACAAATTTAATCAAATGTATTTCAATGAACATTACTTTATAGGTTTAGAGCACCTTTTTAATGATTCACCATGTGGTATACGCATTCTTTCATCACGTTTATTCTGATATCATATTTACATAAGCATGAAACCATAAACGAACAACATATTAGCAATATTTCATTTTTTTTTTAATGTAAATATTCATTATACCCTTCCTTAAAAAAAGAAAAAAGAATAAAGGTTGTATTGCATCGTCGTATATATCAAGGCACTTACATGCATATATGATTATCCAATTCTGTTATCTTATTCCCATGATACTATTTGTGGGTAACAGTGAGTGTCTTAAACTGTTTATGAGTTGAATTATTCATATGTTAAAAATATAATTGACTGTTTCTTGATATGATATGAATATTAGAAAGAATTAAAGACCTCTTGCTCAAACGTAACCAAAATCAAAGTATTTTGAAAGAATATAATACGTCAATGACAAACATCCAGGCTGAATATCCCAACCAAATTGAATTTCTGCTGCACTGTATGATTAAAGACAGCGATATACGTCTGCATCTGTCACTTGTACATCATTTTCATTTTCATGAAAAATAAAAATGAAAATGAAGTCAACTTTACTTTAATCAACATGGTTTCGATAACTTATGAAATTATGAGTCAGAGTAAGTGAAATTATGAGTCAGAGTAAATACGCATAAAACCCCAAGTTGGAAATTAAAGATAACTTAAAGAATGAGGCAAGTTTGCTTTGTATTGAACTCCAGATTGCAATTCGTTAATAAGAAACAAATACACCTGATAAATGAAATCTAAAAAAGGATAAGTCGTAAAAAAATTGACGTTTAGTTTTATTTTTATTTTTTATAAGTAATGAAAATCCATCTCAATAATTATTATTCATTTCGTATTTTGAAATAAAATTAAAGAAGGTTAATTCACGTCTGTTATGTACAGATTGTGTCAATTGGCAAACGTGCCTTGAATGAAATAGGAAAAATAGATTGGTTAATCCCGAATAATAAAATAAGCTATAATTTGGGAAACTTTACTACAAATCTGATAATCACCAATACAATAAAATAACTTATATTGTTGGGTCCAACATGTTCTATTGGGACTATTCCTTCCTTTCCAATAAATAAAAAGCAATGTGAGGTTAATTGTAAAGCCGAAAATGATAGTTTACGTTACATTGTTACCTAAGAATACACATTGTTACCTACGAATACACGTGACACCACTGCAGGAAATGCTATCCCATGTTTATACTTATTCATGAAAAGCTATAATTTTTTCGGTAATTAAATTTGAAAGGGTTTCCCCACTTGATAAGCGCTACGAAATACTAAACTAGATAATAACATTGTTTCAGAGGAAAATTACTTCTCAATAATGAAATTAAAAATAAAAATTATTTTACATTAATAAGGAAAATGTCAAAACATAATGAAAACATAAGATTCTAAACAAGAAAATTATCACACAATATCCTATTTATATGACAAATGAAACTACAAAAGTTTGTAATTTTAGTCTAAAGACAAATTACTAAAACATATGCCAGAAACACGCTATGCATGCTTGTATTCGTAGGTAACATTCGGAATGTCAAATGTTACCTACGAATACAGCACTTATAAGGCAATATCTCAAGAACTTATTGTTCAAGGATGATAAAACTTTACACGCGTCAGCAAGACATCGTTTGTCAACTTTCCCTACAAAATGTATCACTAATCCTTTCAGGTATAGAAATGGCAGTGGTTTACATGTGTATTCGTAGGTAACTGGATTTTTTTTACCACACGAAAAATTTGGAACTTTGACCTCTTCTGCCAGATTTACAAAGAAAGCAATGTCATTGGGAACAATGCATGTCGATAGGAAATAGTTAGGCGCTTCTGTACGGCAATCGCCAGCCGTCCCAGTAAACACATAACATTATTACAACATTTTCGGAAGGTCTCAAAGTTGTTTGTAGATAATGTTGTCGACAAAACATAATATTAACATTAATACAACATTCTCCTAGTACAAGCAAATGTCATATAAATGTTGGAATGAGAGAACACAAAAACGTTAGGATTACAACATTGTCTTTACGTTAAAACGTAAATCAATTTTTAGGAATAAAAATGTTTTAATAAATGTTGTTTGATAATCTCATCATAGAGTGTTAAAATGTTAAAGAAATTTTTATGTTATGATGTCAGTTTTAGAACATTTCAAAAAATGAACATAGAAATGTTGCATAGATATTGCAAAAATAGAAAACAGAAAACATCATGCTACAACGTCATCTACACATTTGAAATCAAATTATCTGTTAGGAATTAGAATGTTTAGGAAAAAGATTTTTGAGAATCTCATGATATGGTCTCATAACGTTCAAAACACGTTTCTATTATGATGTTAATTTGAAAACGTTGCAGACAATGTTTCCAAATGTACCAATAAATATGTTGGTAGATAATGTACCAAACAAACATTTTAAAAATATAATTCTTCAGTACCCCATGCATAACGTCATATTGGTATTTTATTAACATTCTCCTAATACAAGCAAATGTCTTATAAATGTTGAAAAAAGAGAACACAAAAACGTTAGACTTACAACATTATCTTTACCTTAAAACGTAAATCAATTTTTTAGGAATAAAAATGTTTTAATAAATGTTGTTTGATAATCTCATCATAGAGTGTTAAATTGTTAAAGAAACGTTTATATTATGATGTCAGTTTTAGAACATGTCAAATAATGTTTTTCTACAGACATTTCAATACGTTATTTTTTTGAAATAATGTGCTTAATAAACATCTCTAAAATGATATTGTTTTATAACGTTCTCACAACATCTTATTCTCGTTTACGTAACATTTTCTTTTTAACATAGAAATGTTGCATAAATATTGCAAAAATATAAAATAAAACATTATGCTACAACATCATCTACACATTTGAAATCAAATTATCTGTTAAGATTAGAATGTTTAGGAAAAAGATTTTTGAGAATCTCATGATAATATAGTCTCATAACCTTCAAAAAACTTTTCTATTATGATGTTAATTTGAAGACATTGCAGACAATGTTTCCATATGTACCAATACAAATGTTGGTAGATAATGTAACAAACAAACGTTTTTAGAATATTATTCCTCAGTACCCCATGCATAACGTCATATTGGTATTTTATTAACATTTTCCTAATACAAGCTAATGTCGTATAAATGTTGAAAAAAAGAGAACACAAAAACGTTAGACTCACAACATTATCTTAACGTTAAAACGTAAATAAATTTTTAGGAATAAAAATGTTTGTGTAAATGTTGTTTGATAATCTCATCATGGAGTGTTATTATGTTAAATAAACGTTTATCTTATGATGTCAGTTTTAGAACATTCAGAAAATGTTTTCCTACAGACATTTCAAAACGTTTTGAAATAATGTACTTAATAAACGTCTCTAAAATTATATTGTTTTATTACGTTCTCACAACATCTTATTGTCGTTTACGTAACATTTTCTTTTTAACATAGAAATGTTGCATAGATATTGCAAAGATAGAACATAAGAACATTAAAAAAAATAGAATTTCGTTATTAACGTGTTCAGTAAATTTAATTTTTTTCACTATCATTTTCATGAAGAACAAAGTGATGTATAAATATCTGAACTCCACAAATACTTTATTTATCACTTCAACATTACGATTCAACGTGATTATTATAATCATGAAGATATAAACAAAAGAGGGCGTTACAGTGTCGCACTGATGGCTCGGGCACCTTAAAAATGTCCCGGGTCAAACGAGTAAGTAGGCCTAATTATTATGTTTGAAATGAACACCCAGGATAAAGAAGGAAAAAAAATAAAAAAATCATCAAATAAGAAATGTCTTTGGAAATCGTTTGCACTAATATTCTATAGTCGAAATGGAATTTTTTCTCTATTTTTTTTTTTGTTTATCAAAAACTTTGTCAGTTCAAACGAAAATTGTGATGGCTAAAAGGAAAGCCGACCTCTGTTGGTGTCATTTAATTTCAAACATAAAACAATACAGTTCCTGTGAAATACATCAAAATGCCTAATGTACGAAGCCCCACAGGGCTGTCATTTTAAACAGTGTTAGAGCTTATTGGTTAAATGTAATTAATTGACTACATTAAATGAAATTAACCCTTAATTATTTCAATTTTCTCTAGAATTCCTTTTCAGCCTTTATGAAAAGGTAGTATGGTAACTACAAATTTTTTTAAGAATTTTTTTTTTTAAATACATGTTTGACTGAGATTCTACAATGATTGGGGGAACTAGACATTTCCATGGTGTACAATTGAATGAAATCAAGAGGAAAAAGAAGAAGAAGAAGATCCAAGTCTGTAACCATATTATAAACCTAGAGTTGAACAGCATGATTTTTGTTTGTTTGATTGTTTGTTTTGTTTTTTCTTATTCATGGCTGACTGAGATTCTACAATACATTCTTGGGGAGACAGACATTTACATGGTGTACTATAGTAAATGACATGACATCAAGAAGAAGAAAAAGAAATAGAAGAAGAAGAAGAAGAAGAGGAGAAAAATAAGACACAAGCCTGTAACCACGCCATAAACTTTTAAGATTTTTAAGGATTTACTTAAAGAACAAGAACAACCCTATACCTTTATGAACTCAGACGTGTTTTCTTGGGGTATGGACTGTGGGTTCCTTGGTTGGCCATGTATACAAAAAGTGGCTCCAAAATGAGAAACATTTTAAGAATTGGCATTGTAGGGGATGTCAAACTTAAAAAATAATTGACGATCTCCGGAGAGGATTGGTAGTTTTCATTTAACAATTTTTTTTCTTTATTTTTCGACATTTCCCAAACTCCTACACGGGTAAACTAATTATCTCCCCGAAAGTGATCTCCCATACCCCCATTTTTGAGCCCTTTTTTATTGACGGGAGGGGTTTGGGGGAACCAGACCCCCTCAGTCCAAACCTCCCAGAAAAAATTCTGGGGAAGACGTGAGTAAGGATTATTCTGCAAATTATATAGGCCTACAGATAGGTTGATAATTACCAGTTTAGGTCTATCATAAAGGGGAAGGGTTTATAAGTCATATTTTAGTTAGCCGGATTTTAATTTGATTTGATATTTCTTTTTTTTTTTCTCTCTTTAAAAGGGGATTGTAGAATCCAAGACAGAAATAGATTACAATCAAACCATAGACCTACATGTAATTACCATTTAATGGCCATTAAAGTAAAAACAAAATTTGCATTAAAACAATAATGATCAAAGGTTTGTGGGTGTCTTTGTTCTAATTGGCATTAACAGTAAACGTAAAAATAAAATATTCAAGTTGTCAATTATCCATATCAACTACACTTTTGATTTTAACCCTTCCCCAAGACAATATACCTATTTACCCTGTTACAATAAATCTAGATCTACCTGGAACTTTAATCGACAACCCTAACCCTAACCATACATCTCAGAATATTTTCCCGAGGGTAGGACCGAGGAGCATATACAGTGTGTTCCTAAAAAAAGGTAATCGAAGTTCAAAGGTCAGTCATTTCAAAAGTATATGGTTTGTTTTTGTGATTTGTTTACTAAAATACTAAGTAACTCATCAGCTTTAATTTGAGACATTGCTTACGTCCAAACTGTAATGGGTCACAGAGTTACGGTCCTTTGAAGGTGATAGGTACAAAACCCACTTTTTCCAAGTTTTTCGTTTTTAGGGTATGAAACCAACTTTTTATAAAATTGTGCATATCAATTCTAGTTGTAAACTTAAGAGATAGAGGGCGCTACCATTCTACTCAAAGCGAACGCTCCCATTTACTTTTTCTGTTTTTGGACAGTTTTTCACTTTATTTTCTTTATTGTGGCGAGCAACTACCCTTTCAAAGAAATGATCAGTTGGATTGAGTACGTTCACAGTCTGAATATTTCAGAAATAGGGATAACTTATTGCAAAGGGAAAAAAAGTCCTGTCACTTGAATCAATTCGAAAGCCTGGTCAGAACATATTCCTGTACAATATTGCCAATTTTGAGCCCAGAACAGCTCATGCGCTTCAAAGTCTTGCTCCTCAATGACGCATAATTATATTACACTTTAATGATCACACGGTTTTTAAAAGGTTGAATTCTCAGCTTTCCATTAATGGTATGTTTATTTCACTTGGTTAAAAAAAAGTCCTGTCACTTTGAACTATTATAAGAGATTTTTTTTCTCGATTGGTCAATGTTTACGCAAATCACATGCATATCGCATAGAAAATAATGCAAACGGCGTCTTGGCGAGATCTCTTGGTTTGGAGCATCAATCTAT
Source organism: Paracentrotus lividus (assembly GCA_940671915.1). Lineage (NCBI taxonomy): Eukaryota > Metazoa > Echinodermata > Echinoidea > Camarodonta > Echinidae > Paracentrotus > Paracentrotus lividus. Next base: position 140,426 of record CALNVZ010000992.1, read on the forward strand.
GTAAAATACAGGTTCTGATTACAACTTCAGCACAATCATGTTATAGGCTTTCCAAAATGTCTTTTTCCTCCATCTGGTCTGAAGCATCTACTAATTAAAACCATGAGAAAAGTTCATAAATTTCTTTCACCTCCACGCAGTATTTGCTCCTCACCGGACGGGCGATACCATTTGAATGCAGGGAAGTCTTCTTACGCGAGTTTTTGTTATTGCAGTCAGCTGTACAGATTTCTGCGCTTCTCAGCCGTATTTCCAACGTTACTTTGTTGCGTCTGGCCTCTTAGATAATGGACGCGCCTTGTTTAATTACGATTCAATGCCACACATTGGTATACGTTAACTTTACATTTTACATAGAGTAGAATTGATATGGTTTCATAGTTTTGGGGGTTTTGTCACACAAAGTTTCAATGAAATGCAATCTCATTTGTCAAAGGACCTATCTTACTGGCAATGAAATGGGTTCTCGATTATGCATGAGTCTCTGGAGTCTCGGAGAGGTCGCCGCGACGTCTCTTGATTCTGCAAGAAGTCGCGAGTAAAATCAAACAGATGTCAAACATGTCCAATATTTTAGTAGACTTCTTTAATACGTCAGCAAGTCTCAGTGACGTCTTTGCGGACGGTTGCCGCGACGTCCCTTAGGTATCCACGACGTCGCAGAGACGTTAATGGAACTTGCTAACGATTAAAAGAAATCGAAAGGGCTAATAATTTTTACTTGCTGGCGTCTAATAAAAGATTGAACATGTTTGAATTTTGTTCCATTTTCCCTCGACGCCCTGAAGTCTCAGGAGACGTCACCAAGACACCACGACTCGAGAGACTCATAACTGCGAACCCCTCTCATTGCCATTGAGATTGGTCCTTTGAGAAATGAAATTGAATTTCATTGAAACTTTGTGTGACAAAACCCCCCAAAACTATGAAACCAAAAATTTATAAAAAATTGGTTTCATTACCCTAAAAACTAAAAACTTGGAAAAAATGGGTTTTGCACCTATCACCTTTAAAGGACCCAGAGTCGACAAGTTGCAAGTCGTATGGTCATGATGGTGTGCGGTGGCCTTAAAGGTTTACTAAATTTAGAAAACAAATTGGGCTTAGTCAGCGGATAATTACCTTCTAAAAACGAAAGTGAAAATTGTTTTTCCTAATAAAGTCTCAATTTGACGAAAAATGTGAAAAACTATAGGCTTTTGATGACACTTCCTGAAACCCGGTGAGCTGATTGGTTCCTTAGCGGAATGACGTATATAAAAAGTAAGACCCATCACCCTCCGCCCCTCCCCCCCAGCATTAAAACACACGGAGACTGGATAATGCGTATGTACACAAAACGCAATATTGAAACTCTTTTTGCAGAAGAAAACTAACGAAATTGAAGAAGAATGATGTAGATTAGTATACGAAAGTCTAAGAACTATCTGTCACCACTCATCAGTGAACAATTTTGCGCACGAAATATTCAATCTTGCGTAATTCATCATTCTTCTACCAAATCCTCGTCTGTCTTTCTGTGCTGTTGCATTATCGTAAACGCATTAACAGTCGTTTTGGTGTTCCCTGTAAGTTAGTGCACTATTGTTGACCTCAAATGAACATAAGACTGCTATATGGACTAGAGTTTAGTGTGTGTAGACCACAAGGGGTATGTAACTCTATGGTGTAGACCGCAAAGCTATGAGCTCGATACGGCAGCTATGAGGTCGTATGTGTATTTAGTATATACGCACACGATGTACTCCTGGGACAATATTGCCCCATCAGCATATTTCTGGCAGCATGCGAATACACATCTCACTCACAGACTGTAGTACTAGTACATGTACAGAGTCGTGATCTCGTCTCGTGTATACATTGCACGGAATATTCACCTGTGGGTATTGCATAACTGTCCTGCCTTCGCTCTATGCATTGTATGCAACTATAACCACAGTGACTGTTTTATCATAAATTGACTTCTGTAAGTAGAAGAGATGTATTAATTGTCAGTAGGTCTAAACCAACGTAAACAGTATTCTCATTTCCTTCATATCGAATTAGGAATATTTAAGAGTCAACTCCGGCAAACTCACTGCAAGTATTTGTAAGTCAGTCTGCTGACTTACTTTTCCAAACTCCAAAAGCTTTCAATCTCTTTTGGAAAACGATGTATGTATAAAAGCTAGGCCCTCATCCATAGTGGTCTACTATAACCCTTATCTACACACAAATTAGACATTTATTGATGAAATCGTGTCCAAAATCAAGATTCTAGTGACCAAGTAAGTGTGTGAAAGAACAGTATAGTCGTCGTGCAACGGGAGCATGGAATATAGCAGCCCCGCCAGCTCGGGTGCTCATGCCTCTACATGCATGCACTGTACTGTCGTCGCGACTGGCTTACTCACAATACGTCACAGTCACGTGACTACGATATCGCTTCATGAAGCTTTTTAGGGGCGGGGCTTATAGCAGACGGAAATGGGCATTTATGGGCTTTTCAATGATTGTCCTTGATTACACAAAATGTTTTGGAAAAAATGGGTGGTAAATTTGTGACTTCTAATGATTCCTCCTAACGAAAATGGACAATTATTTTTCTAATTTAGTAAACCTTTAAGAAATGTGGTGTCGCTCTCCCCCTCTATTTTCAAATTTCTTGGATCTGCCATGACTGATGAGCCTTTATGGTCTTGAATTTGTGTTTGAAAGAAAACCTTGTCAAGAAGGGTTAACTCATGTATTTTCTTCTTTCTCATTTCACAGAAGCCTACCAAACCGGGAATCGGGTGCGTCATGTAAAGAGAGAGGAGGACAACGAATAGAATTCCTAACGAGAAAGTACTGACACCCATACCTTAATTACCTTTTTTTACCCCAATTTCATAGGCTAATATTAATATTGTAAAGAGTATGTATGGTTTGGTTTTCTTCTATCAAATTATCGGCCGATTTTCACCTGTAGGCTAAAACATGTACCGTACACATTTAAAAAAAATAAATGTTTTTCAGTTTTCAAGAATAAATCAGTAGGCTATAAGTAATTTATTTTCAACAGCATATCCCATCGGCTGAATTATAAAAAAAAAAAAAAATGGATTTTTTTTTTTAAGGCTCCAGCAAAATCATTTGCTCTCGTTTAATTTATTGAATCAGATTATTTTCTACTTACATTTTCGGACCCTTGCTATATCTTGGACGTTCCCCCAACCTCTCCCGGGGATTTTCTTAAGTTTGTCAAACCCGCAATACCCAATTTTGCCATGTTGTTTCTTTTGGGGGCCCTATTGATTACCGGCACCCCTGATCCTATCCCCCATGAAATGTGTCTTGGGTGTAGGGTTGATACTGTTCTTAACGATGGTATCTCACTTCGCGGAGAGGGGGTTGAGACACGAATTTGTGATTACTTTGAGACAGTTTTGAGACAGTTTTTAAAATTATCGCGGGACGTCCCGAGACGTTCCCTGAGTCCCCGCGACGTTTCACGAGTCTCAGGATCTCAAACCCGTCTCAAGGTAGTCCCAAATCCGTCTCAGAGACGTCTCCTCGACGGGAAAAATATTATCGTCTCCGCAAAAAAAAAAAAAAAAATATATAATATCAATTAATATATATTCGGAGACGTCTCCTATAGTCCGTTTTTAGTACCAAGAGCGGGTTTGGATACTTTAGACGGGACTCGGTTGGTATCACGCAACGACCTATGAAACGGCACGGGAGGTCAGGAGCCGTCTCGAGACTCTCTGTGAAAGTTGTCGTATTACAAAAACACGAGTGTTACAAAAAATAGTCCCAAACCTGTCTCAATTGTGTCGCTCGAGTGAAAATAAAATATTTATAATTATGAAAACGCACCGCTTTTGCGATTTTGGAAGACCCCAAAATTTGTTTGCTTTCAAAATCCGGCAGACTGAAATTAATCTCAGTGAGGGGTATGGGGAGGGTGGCGGGGCGGTAAATTTGGCCCTATAGGTATGTGTTTTTTCCACTATTTACAAGTGAATTACATGTATGTATGTATGTATCAAAATTAATATATTAATTCCATCCTAATGGAATTACGTGATTATCTGATTCAGTGCAACACAGACAGAAAAGTTATAAGTTCATTTTGCTAATGATCGCAAACTATTCAATATCATTATCATTACACTTTCAAATCCACCGGGTGTTAGAAAGCAAATAAACACAAGTCAAAAAGTAAGTAAAAACCAGTTATCACTAATTCATTAACCAGGAAAAGTTGAATACAGTCTTTTTATACGTATGTCCGTGTAGGTAATTTTATCAGCTAATATGTGAGCAATTTTTACTCTGAATCATTATGTCATGCTTCAGTGAGCAATGGTTGAAGGCAAAAATATTATTTTTTACACGCGTTATGTCACAAATTCGAATAAATGATTTCGGAACAAAATTTCAGATATGTAGGCCTCCGCGACGATGTCTCGCCAGAGGCATTATGTTATCGGGTTGTCCGTCCGTCCGTCCTTCCGTCAAGAGGTCTGTACGTCCGTCCCACTTCCGTTCTCACGATAACTTAAGAACCGTTTGACGGATCATCTTCATTCTTGGTACATGTATGCATACTGAGGTATCAATGATCTGATAAGATTTTGGGGTCACAAGGTTAAAGGTCACAGAGGTCAATAAAATAGCTCGTTCTCACAATAAATCAGGAATTGTGTCACTAATCATCTTCATACTTGGTACATGTGTGCATACTGAGGGAAAATGATCTGATTAGATTTTGGGGTCACAAGGTCAAAAGTCAGAGAGGTCAATAAATACATGTAAGTGAATATAGCTCGTTCCCACAATAAGTCAAGAACCGTTTTACTAATTATATTATTACTTAGTACAGGTGTGCATACTTGCGTGGCAATGATCAAAGAAGATTTTGGTTTCACAAGGTCAAAGGTCATAGAGGTCAAATAGGCTTCAAAAAGCTTGTTCTCATGATAACGCAACAACCAATTGACAGATCATCTTCATACTTGGTACATGTGTGCATACCGGAGTGACAATATATGATCTGATTAGATTTTGGGGTTACAAGGTCAAAGATGTCTGTATAAATGAAAACAAATCTATAGATTAATGTGTCATATATTTCTGATTTGGCAATGGCGGAGGCATAAATTTCGACCGTGCGCGGTCGAGGATTCATCTTGTTAAAGGGGAAGTTCACACTGGAATTTTATTGTTTTTAAAAAAATTAAGAAAAATAAAAGAAAAATATGAGTGAAGGTTTGGAGAAAATCGACCAAAAAATAACGAAGTTATGAATATTTAAAGTTTTGATTTTGTGACGTCACATGCGAGTAGTTCTCTTATGTGTTATATAATGTAATTTCCATAAAGTGTAATTTTTTCAAAAGAAAATTAATTATTTCACCTGTGCAGTCGATACATCATCAAACATATGTTAATATACATGCCACTATCAAATTGACCCATTCCTTTATCAAGAACTATGAAAAAACATTTCAATTCTACTCCACGTGAAATGTAAATCTAACGTATGACATTAAATCTTAACATAAAGACGCGTCCATTATTTGAGGAGGGGAAACGCAACATTACATTCATGAGTTTAGTGGAAATACAGCTGAGCGGCGCAGAAAATTATACGGCTCTACATTAATGTCAAAAAAACCCGCGTTAACGGCGGGAAGCGACCGATTGACAACTGCATGCAATTATTACTTAGCGTACAAAAACTCGCCTAAGAAAACTTCCCTGTGGTAAAATGGTATTGTCAGTCGATCCGTTCGAGCAAATTACTCATGGACATGAAATAAATAATTGAACTTTTATCACAGTTTTCTTATTTAGATGCTTCAGACCAGATTGGGGAAAAAGACATTTTGGCAAGCCTATAACACCATTGTGCTAAAGTTGTAATCAGAATCTTTATTTCACATAGATTGATGTTCCTAACGATTATTGATATAAATAGTGATCTTGTCACATCTTGCAAAGACGCTGTCCACATGCGATATGCATGTGAAATGCGGAAATATTGACCCATCGAGTAAAGATTCGTTTGTGATAATGTTCAAAGTGACAGGCCTTTTTTTTAACCAATTGAAATTAATGTACCATATTTGGAAAGCTGAGAATTCAAGCTTTTAAAAACTGTTTGATCATTAATATGGTGTAATATAATTACGCGTAATCGAGGAAGATGACTATGCAGCGTATGAGCTATTTTGAGAGCAAAATTGGCCATATTGTACAGGAATTTGATCTGACTAGGATTTCGAATTGACACAAGTGACAGGACTTTTTTTTCCCTTTGCAATAAGTTATTCCTATTTTTGAAAAATTCAGACTCTTAGCGTACTTATTCAAGTTGATCATTTCTTTGAAAAGGTAGTTGCTCGCCATAATCAAGAAAACAAAGTGAAAAAACTGTGCAAAATACAAAATGTCTATGGCCGCGTTCGCTTTGCGTAGAGTGATAGTGCCCTCTTCCCCTTTAAGTTTACAACTAGAATTGATATGGACAAATTTATGGAATTTACATACACAACACAAGGGAGAGCTGCTCGCACGTGACGTCACAGAATCAAAACTTTAAATATTCATAACTTCGCTATTTTTGTGTCGATTTTCTTTTATATTAATCTTTTATTTTTCTTCATTTTTTAAAACCAATAAAATTCCAGGGTGAATTCCTCTTTAAAATTTTGCAACAATTGTGCTCTAACATAATTAGATATCGAGTTCAGTGTCAAATTTCACATGAGCACTGGATTAAAATGGCAAAAACTGCAGGTTTGCATATCTAAGGTGATAGTTAGAATTTATAGAATTCATGGTTGAATGAACACATTATTATGAAGTAAATATTGCAGTAATTTTTTTTTGCACTAAGAATCATCTCAACAACAATTTTTTCATTATGTCTATAACATTTGGACAATTGTGTCAACGAGCCTATGGCTCGGTATAATGAACAATATTTATTAATGAAAATAGGCCGAATTTCACGATAGTTAGGTGTTAAATGATATCTTTCTCCGTTAATGATTTTAGGTACAGAGATTTAACAATAATTTATTGTAAAATTTGTTACATTGATTTTGTTAATTTTTGTCCATTTGACAGTGAGTTGTTTTCATGAATGAAACTTGGCATATGGTAATGTAAGGTTTTGCCCTCAAATGATCTCTAACATGAGCCTATGTCAAATTAATAATAATAAAAATTTCATTTAGATTGCACTTCATACTGGTATTTCTAAGCGCTCTGTTGTTCGGATAAACTTAAATAATAGGAGATATAAATCTAAACATATTTTTATACATTATGAATATAATATATACTACTGGTGTGCGCCTCCAGAATCAAATTGCGTATGCGACGAGTCACTGAACCATGACGAAGCCCTAAACTTTCCTCTTATTTGCATAATTTTCTTATAACTTGTGCCCATTGAGGCGTGAGACATTAAGATTAATACAAAAAATAAAAAATAAAATCAGACGTACTCCCCGAAAAGAATTGTGATGATCAATCACAGTAAGACATTTTTATAGTCCATACATAAACAAAAAAAACAAAAAAAAGGTTTTTCTAGTATCACATGCTCACTGAATCACAATTTTTAAAATAAATTTCCATTAGATCATTGACACATGTCTGAAGGTTATAAACATAATCTAAAACAAAATGTTGTTGAGATGATTCTAAGTGCATAACATTAGTGCAATACTTACTTCATAATTTTAAGATTGCATTTTTAGGGTTGTATTTATGTGTTCATTCGACCTTGAATGAAGGGATATTGTTTACAAGTGTCCAAAGCACACTTCCAAAACAATTAAGATTCCATTCGTGGACATATAATTAGTTTTGTTTGAACCAGGGATCCCCTTTGCATATCCCTGTTTAAACTCTCCTGGTTAAAAAAAAAAAAAATAAATAAAAAATATTGCCATCTGAAATGAGGAACTTACTTTTTGTGTTGTGATTATGTATACATGTACATGTGATGTAGGCTACATGTGATAATGATCTATTTTATTTATTTTTTTTTTTTTTTTTTACTAATATTTGCAGATGTGTTCTTGTCAAAATTGTAAGTACTTTGATCGTCCATTATGAACAAAGTACGGGTATGTTTGACGTTTTAGTTCATTTGCAAATGCCTTGGGGTTCATGGACCTCTATTGTTGAATTCGCAGATATACAGTAGGCCTAAGCAGCGATATCTTCTATTATTTTAACTGTTATTTCCCATGATTATCGTTTTGTGATAAAAGTATAGCATTACATGTTTGGCAATTACTCTCAAATTAATTTCACAGAGTTAATGGTTTTCAAGCAGTACCATATTATCGTGCTTAGCAGCTATATATATACACGTTCCTTTATTTCATTGGAGGTACTGTTATACAGGGCGTCCTGAAAAGAACTATACACTTTTGAAATGGCTGCCAAATGAAAAATATTTCATTTTAGGTAATGAAATTTATATGTATGGAAAGCTCATTATCCCAACTTTCATATGACACCAAAAAGTCCGAAAATAAGTCATGCATGAATGAGCAGCGTTCACTTTTGTAAAGGGTATGGAAATTAGGGTGCGCAGGAATTGCCCTACCAACTTGTATGAGGAAAGTCATTAGAAGCTTATGGAATTGAGGATGATATGCAGAATTACTGATCAATTATGATGAGTTGGGGTTTGCTAAGTGAAATTTGTGGAATTGGGGATTACAATTTCATGCATGAGTGAACAGGAATATGTATTTCCTATTGTTGCATTGCAACTTTCCAAGGTATATTTAGTTAGGTCCTTCAGCGGTGTGTTTAATCTCTCTCCCTCTCTTCTTTTTCTCTCCCTTCCTCTTTCTCTCTCTCTCTCTCTCTCACTCTTTGTCTTCATCCCTCTCTCCATCTCTCTTCTTTCTTTCTCTCCCTGTCTCCCTCCCTCTCTCTCTATCTTTCTCTCTCTCTTTTTGCATGGGTGTGTTTTTGAACATTCAT
>CALNVZ010000992.1:155324-190583 GCA_940671915.1 Paracentrotus lividus
AATCATATGACTCATTTTGCTATAAGTAAAATGGTAAATGTTCTATTTCTAGGACTCGCGTAATTTTGAATGAGTAGGCCTAGGGCCTACTCTTAAATTGACCAGAGCCACTAGATAACGTAAGAAATACCGATGAAATAGGCATTTTCACGAATTTGTTTTCATTTGGAATTTAATAAGCCTTTTTCATGACTGTCGGCCGTACTTTTCACCCGCTTTGCGTTAAAAAAAATCAAGGTTTCCCTGAAAGGTTCCCATAAAATTTGGAATCAGAGCAATGAAATTGACAAGAAGTTTTATAAAAAATAACCTCGGATATACACAAAGAAATTTTCTAACGTGGTTGATGGCAGCGAATATTGACGATTTGGGCAAAATGCTCAGGGTTTCGTGCCTCTAACTCATCAGATTTTGAATCAGCATTCTTCACTGAAAGAAATTATCACAAAAAACAAAAAACAAAACACACACACACAAAACCCCTTTAATGCGCGTTTTCATTTCACTTGGCTGCCGTTTTGAATTGTAGAGGGGTTGCACGGTTGGCACTCATTGGATTTGGAATCAGCACCCTTAAATTGACAAGAAACCACCAAAACAACCTATGAAACAATACATATTTTCATTTTAAGACAGATGATTTTAGTTACAAATATCCTGTAGGATTTTGTGGCTGTTAATCATCAGATTTGGAATCAGCGCCTTCAAATTGGCAAGAAACCACCAAAACACCCTGGAATATACCCATAGAACACGCATTTTCAATTGGGCGTCCATTTTGGCGTCCATTTTGAATTTTAGCGATTTGCATAAAATCTGTTGGGTTTCGCGGCTGGCACTCATCGAATTTGGAATCAGCACCCTCGAATTGATAAGAAACCACCAAAACAACCCCAGAAATACCCTTGGAATACTGATTTCTAGTTTTGGCGGGAATTTTGGCAGCCATTTTGAATTTTAGCGATTTGCGTAAAATATGTTGGGTTTCGCGGCTGGCACTCATAGGATTTGGAATCAGCACCCTCAAATTGACAAGAAACCACCAAAACAACCTCAGAAATACCATTGGAATACTCATTTTCATATTTTGGCGGCCATTTTGGCGGCCATTTTGAATTTTCGCGATTTGTGAAAAATGCTCAAGATTTCGCGTCTGGCACTCATCGGATTAGAAATCAGCACCCTCGAATTGACAAAGAACCATAAAAAACACTGTATATATCAAAAAACAAGGTTCGAGTCTTTTCCTATGGGGCCTAGCCTGGACTATATGTTATTAACAAACATTGAGTAAAAAATAAATGAATCGGTAAAAAAATGTTTTTTAATCACATGCATATAATGTTCTTTCAAATCATTCTGTAAAACATTATTTTGTCATTTATATAACATCATCGATAAAACATTATTGAAACGTTTTCTGACCTTTTCTGAGACCGGACATTTTAGATCATAGAAAACATTTAGATAAACATTTTCAAGCTCTTTTGGAAACATTTTAAAAATGTTTGTATGATATTTTTGTGTTAGCTGGGGTACTTCGTTATATCTAGTATGGTTTATAGGCTTTTGAAAAAGATGTATTCGTAGGTAATATTCACATTTACCACTCAAAAAAAAAAAAAATTCCAGAGATTGTTTGGATTGCCCTATGTTATTAAAATTCGGTACAATTTCTCCTGAGATGTGTGCCATCCTTTAAATACAATCTGAATCTAAATTATTTGATGATTTTCTTTAAAAAGTTTGGTCGCGAAATTTTTTTTTTATTATTTTTTTTCCAAAAATGGCCAAAAATGCATGTTTTTAAATTGTAAAAAAAAAAAAAAAAAAAAAAAAAAAAAAAAAAAAAAAAAAAAAGAAGTTTACTTCAAATGAAGTTGGAACAAATACGGCACGAATAAGTTCACCGGTGCGGATACGTAAAACGCAAAATTGAGGTTCCTACATTTTTGGGGATTTTTTTATTGGCCTGAACATGATCAAAAACACCGTGTACACTTTTCGCTGGAATCGACCATATATATATTATATACAGTGGTAGCCAAAATTATTAGAATACCAAGCACATTTAAATCATTTTAGTTGTTTTCAATCAGTTGGTTTATATACCTATAAGATGGTTGGAATGTCTACGAAAGTTATCATTGCGCAATAAAAACTAAGGGTGGTATCTCACTTCGCAGAAACAAAATTGAGACAGATTTGCCGGCATGGCATTGTACTAGCTTTTTCCGTGACGAAATCTTTTATGCCACGTTACGTGGTTACAAAAGACGGATTAGCCAGCATGGCATTGTACTCGATCTGTCTCCTGTGGCTAAAAAAAAATCCGTCGTGGAGACAGATCTAGTTCAATGCCATGCTGGGAAATCTGTCTCAATTTTCTGTCCGAGAATTGAGATAGCAACCTAAATAATATAATCATGCTTTTGGAACTCGCCCCCATCTCGCATTACCCGATGGTCGAAATTTAAAAAAAAAATGGTATCATAAGATGGGTAAGACTCTATGCTAAAAAGTCATCAAAGCTTTCAGCATAAAAAACTTATTCCTAAACTTACTTCGGCAAATACACTAGGGCGTTCAGAATCCCATAGACTTTGTGTAGCTTCGGATGTTCTAATAATTTTTGCCACCACTGTATATAATGACAATTTTCAAAATGTTAAGCCTGTTTCCTTAATCAAAATATTAATCATCAATCCATATACGTAAGACTGATGAATCATTTTCTTGTGGACTAATTAAAAATATAGCAATTATATCCTTTCAAAATTTACCTTATTTACTTTACTTTTACCCGTTACATTTATATCATTCTCAAAACTGAACATTTTTAAGCATAGCATATTATGTATAAATTCCTGTTTGTATTAAAAATGATTCGTCACTTGGTTATTGCTATGTGATATTGAAATTTAACATTTTTAGTCACCTTTTTGAATTCCTTTTGACACACTTTTTCATAAATCAACTTTCATCTTGACACCTCATTTTACAAAGATGCCAATTTCCCATTCCTATCCTGCTCAGTTATTTGTTTTAATGCTCGTTGCAAAATAGCTGTTTACTTTTCTTCACACCTTCTCTCCTTCTCGTTCTTATTCTATTTATTTATTTTTTTTTTCTCACTTTCTAGACATCACTTTTTACCAACTTTCTTGTATTTCCCCCTCTCTTTCCAGGAGAAGGTGGTCAGGGACGTTTTAGTTTGTTTATATGACTAAGCTTCATTAAATTCGTAAAACATATACAATTGAAATTCTGATGGTTAGATATTTGTCACTTAACACTTGATCATTATTACGGTATAAATTTTTTAACTCTAAGAAAGATATGTATGTGATATTACTAATATACTATTACTGAATAAAATAATTCTAACATTCGGCTATGTGCTGCGAATTAAGTTTCCTTTTGAATAAACCATTAAATCTGGTGTATAGTGTTGGGAGAAGGAAACATTTCATTCGGATTCACAGTTAGGTAATATGAAAGACTGAATCCTATAACTATAATAAAGAAAGTTATATTACATGAAATCTCGTTTTAATGTCGTTATTTCACGATATGAGTATAAAAAAAGATAAGTCGGGGATCCGAATCATCTCAGTGTGCACTAGGCGTTCACATGGAAAAATCAATGAGGATTCTCTTGTGTGGGTGATACACACAGATCGCAACACTCCATTCATGCCGGAAGTTCGGGGGACTTGACACTACAGCAAAGGTCTCAAAAACCGTTACATTATGTTTGGGTTAAAACATTTCACTGAAATTCACCGGAAATCGTGAAAGGAATATCACAAAGTCTCTCACACATATCTTTTAGTGCAATGTGAACAACATGAGACTATATTCAATCGCGTTTATGCCGATTCCTTTTTTGTTACCAAAACTATACACCAGGTTTAAGATTGCACACGATTTGAGGCGATTTTACTTCCTCTTGTAAAGAGATGGGGTTGACTGTTGCTAAAAAGACCATCTTTTAATACATGTATATGTTTATTTCCGTATCAGGACATCTCCCCCGGAGGACAACTCCCCGGGGACAATTCCCGGAGGACAGCTTCCCCGGAGGACATAGGGTTAGGGTTAGGGTTAGGGTTAGGTTAGGGTTGTCCTCCGGGGAGTTGTCCTCCGGGGGAGCTGTCCTCCGGGAATTGTCCCCGGGGGAGTTGTCCTCCGGGGGAGATGTCCTACAACCGTTTATTTCAAATGCGATAAGGGGTAAAGGAACTTGACAAGAGGTAAATCAAGGGTAAAATAAAAGGATATTGCTTGTCACTTACCTTCTCTTCGTAAATAATGTTAGCTCCGTTTACTACTAAGTTAGTGATGTTCTGATATTTGTAAAGTCTCAATTCTTTTCAAAAAGCATACACGTAGATATCTAAATCACCGCTATGAAAATAAAATGCCACATCAATAGAGCATGAATTTAATGTTCACCCGGTCGGGAGTCGGGAGTTTATGAGCACATTAATCATTTAATGTCACCAGCAATTTATGTTGGCAATGAGCCAGCTACAATTTCAATTAAATTATGTTCCCTCTTAATGGAGTACCTAATGCCTTGGTCACAAGCCGCCGTACGTTTTTTTCGGCCGTACGTTTTTTGGGGGAGGCTACGGTCGCTACGTTTTTCTGAAAACGTGGAGGGAAGTGACAAGCGCACGGTGCGAGTACGTCAACGCACGGACTGCGCAAGGTGTAAGTACGTGGCTGGTACACCATGTATGGTAATGGGCGGTTGTGTGCATCGCACGTTGCGCACGTTGTAAGTGAGCTGTACGTGCTTGTAACGTACGATCTCCGTGCGTTTGAATCGTTATCGTACGGAGGCCGTGCTTACAAGTGCACCTACGGTGTCAGTACTCACGCGCATGTTGTAAGTGCGTGCAAGTTCGATGAACGTAAGTTTTTGATCTCGATATTTGTGGTGAATAATGTATATATTTTTGTATTTATTTATATTTATTCATTTAGATTAATTTATTATATTATCATATTATGATATCATATCCAGTATACATAATAAACTGATATAAACCTATATACCATCACAAGTATTGCATCATAGCTGATACACATGCTTTTTCCTTTTTTACAAACAATTTATACATTTTGTTTGGTATATTATGAAATGAAACTTTTGTCTTTTTCAAATGGCATAGTAAAAAACGAACACCTTCTCTATAGAGAAGAAAAATTCTTTTTACGCCGTTGTAATGGAAGATGTGCATCAAAATGATTGATTATACAGAAAAACCTAATGAAATCGCATTAAACCTGTTTTTGCAATGTAAGACTCAATTTAAGCAACGCTAGAAACAAATTCATCTTCTTTGAGTGTTGTTGTTGTTGTTTTTGTTTCTTTTTACTTTGACAGTTTCATGGTACATTTCGGCGAGTTTTCATTTCATGTATAAGCGAAACATCAAAACAGTTTCCGGAGAAACTTGAAACTTGTATCATGATTTTGTTCACGAAATCTATTGACTAAGTAGGCTACCCAAAGGAAAAAAAGAAGAAAAACAAGAAAGAAACTTTTGGAGATGGAATTTATCAATAAAAAGTAATAACAATCGTAAAATAAATATTTGTTTACGTTTATTCTTTATTCGAAAGCTGATGAAATGTTTCGCGTTTTGCAAATTAATATTGGGAATAAGTTAACTTTGTTTTTACGATGCTGTGGATCATCGTCATCATTATCAAATTCAAATAAAAAAGGAGGTCACCAAGGGGGGAACATCTTTATGCGATGGTACTCGGATGATACGTGCCAAAATGACAAGCAGCCATTAGTCATTATCCAACAAAATATAATAAAAATTTGTTGTTGTAAACTACAACATAATTATGTTAATAAATTGACTATGATTTGGTGGAATAAACTTGCATCAAACAGTATTTGCAATACAGGACTAAATTTGTCTTTGTCAACGTTAACATTAAATTACATCTGTTGGTGGTGCTGTCTGCCGTATTTGCTATCTCTTTTGTAAACATTTTTTGCTGAGAAGTATGAAACATGTTTTAAGTTTTCATTTATTGATAATGCCCACCTCCCATTATTTTTTTATTTTTTTTTTTTGGGGGGGGGGGGGGGGGGGGGGCATTTGTTCTTTTTAAGAAAGACTTGTTCAAGTCATCTACTGTTCTCATGTTTGAAGATTTTCCTTATTTCAGGGCATACAAAAATAGTCGACAATATTCAGGCCATCAATGACATGTAATATCATAAAGACTCATAAAAAATAAATAAATAAATAAATAAATAAATTTTAAAAATGCAATGCTGCAATACTTTTTGACAGGTGAGGGGATTCTGTGCAATATTGAGACATACAGTATATACAAACATGTACATACACACATATTATCATAATTATATTTTATATACATACTAGTATATTTTTTATATATACATAATATTGAATACGAAACGTACGTCGGCTCAGCAGAAATCAGTGCGCACAACGCGCGTTGTAAGTGCGGAGCACTTGCTTAGTCCGTACGATCCACGCGAGTTCTGCGTGCTCAATCAACAGTTGAAATGAGCAAGAGCAAAGAAACCGTGGGCAACGCACTTATCCCGTGCGCAGCACGCACGTGCCAAGTGCGCCGTCGGTACAGTAAGTGACTGCCGCAAATATCTAACAAGACTTACGGAGTCGGCGCGTTGTGCGTGCTTGGCAGTGCCGAGGGCGTGCGTGCGCGCACGTGCGGCAAATCCGTAGCTCGAACGTAGCCCGCACGTAGCGAAAGTTCCTCCTGCACTAAAAGTTCTGCGTCGTGTCTGCGCACACCAAATTCCGTACCGAGTCGGTACTCACCACGTACGTGACGTACGATTTTTAAAAATTTTGCCCACGTTTTTGCACGTAGACAGCACGCACGTGCAAGTACGACGATATGTGACCAAGGCATAAGGGGGAAATGTTTACACGCTGGAAAAAAAACATGAAATTTTCACTAAAGCTGCATCATAACATATAACAAAGTTTCAACGGGAAAATGGTGAAAGTCAGTGATTTCTGTTAAATTATGCTAATTATGCAATAAATAAAATTTTCTGATGAAACAATAATTGATGCTCCAGGAACACTAATTTTGGGTGTAAATATCCTTTGTGTATGATCTTAGACAAATATCGTTATAAAAAAAAATAAAAAAAATCCAGTGTAAAAATCAATTACGGCCTAAACGGCAGAGAATTATGAATTCCTGCTAATTCTTGCTAATTTATGCAAGAAACAGAGTTGCTGATGTCAATCGGTAATTAACTCAACAGGAACACCAATTTAGGGTGTAAATATTCTTAACTGGATCTTAAACAGCAATCTTTAAAAAGAAATCCTACATGTATTTTAATTAGGGCCTCAGTGACGTGGTGTAAATTAGGGATATACGCTAATTTATGCTCATCTATGCAATAAATCAGACTTTCTGCTATAAATCATTATATAATGCTCCTGGAGGTGTTTCACAAAGAGTTAAGTAGACTTAAAAATCGCACTTAAATCGTGAGTTTCGTGCGTTATATTACGCATCACCTCAGTGGATTGACCATGCTCATGGGTTGCGCGCCATTATGAAATCTATCAATTAAATTGCGTGTTATAAAAGAAGATGCGCGTAAAAGTTAAGTGCGACTTTAAGTCTACCTAACTCTTTGTGAAACACCCCCCCCCCCCTCTCCAGGAATGCTAAATTTTGGTTTAGATAATCTCTATTTGATCATAAATAATAATATTTCACTAGAATCCAGTAGATCAATTAATTTTTCATGCATTTATACCCAGGGGGCAAGAGGTGTGGACCCGACTTGGCGAGATCTAAAAAGTAGTCCTATCTAATATGGCTCTATGTACCCATAGCAGCACCGCTAGGGTGGACTACCCGACGGTAAGGTGACACGAGGGTCTCTACGGGCGGGGGCGCCCGAAATAGCCGCCCTTTTTACAAAAAAATAGTATTTTGAAGAAAAGGACTAGAAATAATTCTCTAAACTCAACGAGTTGGGTCTCATATGAAAGAGTATTAGATTTCCTTTACGACAATATTAATTTCAATGAAAATTGAAATTAAATAAATTCAGTTTAGTACTTAACCGGTTGGAGACTGAGCCCGAATATACTCGGGATAGCTTTTGTCTACTCGTGGACTGAGCCCGAATATACTCTGGCTGAAAAGTCCTGATAAGTTCAGCCCAGTTTCCAACTGTTTTTCTACTCAATATTCAATGAATCAATAAAAACATGGTATGAGTCGAATATTTAGACATTTGTCACCGTACTTGTAGCTTTGTTAACTTGAAATGTATACGATTTATCGGTAAAAAGTCAATTTCAAAACAAAATCGCTTCCAACACTCGTCGCGAAATGTCAGCATAGCAACCATAATGTCACTGCCGTGAACCGTCCAATCAAAGCGAGGCTGTAGAGCCGCTCGTACTCTCTCCCATATTTGGAAGGTGCTTATTTGCATAGTATATGCAAATTACACCAGACCGATCGACGTTCAAGCTCAAACTTGATAATGAAAGTGTGGCTTTTTGTATTTCACCTCCAGCCCGAAACAAAACCTTTCTTTCTAAATTTGAACCGTCCTGAGATGAATGATAGTAATGTAAACCACAATGGACGTTTATTGAATAGGCCCTATTGTGCGAAGGTGTGATCGCTCGCGCTTGAAAGTTATCACCTATTCATGATTGAACGCATGAATTAAGATATTAATTAAGGAGTACTGCAATAACTCTCTCTCTCATATACACCATATTATATACCACTTTGTACCAATCTTTTATCTTTTATTGATATTTCTTATTTTCATACATCATAAGCGTAATAAAAACAAGCGATCTGTTGCAACATTTCTATATACATTGTAATGTAACATACATAGGGGTTATATATAAAAATAAAAATTAGGCTAATAGTGACTAAAAAGAATTTAATTGTAAACAAATGTTATGAGGAGAGGAAGAAAAATGTAAAGGATGATGAAGAGGGAAGAACGAAACTAAAACATAACAGTAAAAATCAGGGCGGGGGTAATCAATTGCGATATGTTGCGACTGAACCTAAGCTGGAAAGGTCCTCCCGCCACAACAAAATGAAGAGATAAATACGAAATGAAAACAGAAAGAAGAGAAAGCACAGAAGCAATAATTATAACTATATTGCTGTACCACTCTATATATAATAATATATCATATTGTATAAGCCTGTGAATGGGGATTATTTGAAAAGCTTGAGTTGAGATACGTAACCATATGAATCTCTATAGTGATCCTACATTAAAAAAAAAAAATCATAATTATCAAACTGCTAATAAGAGTTATTAGACAATAAAGATGATAAATGATGAATCATTTTATTTATTAGTATGAATATTATTGAAATCAATATCCAGTAAGCACAAGAAGGATTTACAAAGAACATCAAGGTTGTAAAATAGAATAAATACATACGTAAATAGAAGATTTGTAAAAAAAAAGAGGAAGGTATAGATTTAAAAAAAAAAAAAAAAAGAGAGAAAAAAAAAACAAACAAACAAAAGACAATGGGGAAAAAGGAGTCTAGGAGGGAAAAAGCATGAAAAGAAAAGAAAAGAATCAGGAAAAATGATATAATGGGCGATTCTTTGAAAAGTGAACCCTTTTTGGAAAAAATAAAGTTTGTCCTTTTTGTTTTAAGTTTGCACATTCATATAGAGCATTGTCTGAAGTTCATGAAATGCATTTTTTATCTGAATTTTACAAATTTTATGCTCATTGCGATAAATTACATGCCAAAAATTTGAATAGAAAATGGTACGTAAAATATCATTTGTTTGACCCCGACTTGATTAGTATATGGTGGTCTCCTTACTTTGATTATTGTCATATACCTTTTTAAACTTCATTCCTTTCATCAAATTAAAAATAATGGTGTTGAATTGATTGTTTAAGATAATAACTAAAGAAATCAATTGCCATACAATTCACACACGTGACCCCAAAACGAAAAAGTTAACGCCCCCCGAAACCATGGTTCTATTATTATTACAATTTTTTCTCCAAAGCTAGACATAATGTGCCTTGCCATATCACCAAATATGAAGCCATGATAGCTTTTAATTTAGTTGTTAATTAACTTTGAAATTGGTCACACACGTGACCCACGGGTCACGTGTGTGACCAACTATGGTCATGCCTTTTAAAAAAGGACCAGGCTATTCGGCATTCTTTGAAAGTGAACCTTTCGGGGGACAAATGAATTTTTTGCTATTTGATTTTAAGCTGCATATTCAATAGAGCATGTCTTAAGTTTCATGAACTGATGTTTTTTCGTGATTTTTGCAATTGTATTGCTCATTTGCATAAATTAACATAAATGATAATTAATGGAAAAACGGTAATAAAATATCTTTTTTAACCCTGACTGGATGGATATGATGACTTCCTTACTTGGATTACTGTCATTTATTTATTATTTACCTCTATTCCTTTTATTCTAAACCCACAAAATAATGTTGATAAATTGATTATATTAGATAATCAACCCTGGAAATTAATTACCCTCAAAATGTCACACACAAGTAACCAGAAAACACAAAAGTTTATGCCCCGTCTTAACCATGGCTCTGGTATTATTATAAATTATTTCTTCAAAGCTAGATTTAATTATACTTGCACTCACAAAATGAATCCATGACAAGTTTTAATTGATTATTAATAGCAAACAATTGTCCACACCGTGACCCGCTGGGTGGGGGCGGTCAAAATTCTGATTATTTCACTTTCATTTGCTGAAATTAATTTTATTTTAGCATTATTATGCTCCAAAATGGTTCTGCAATAATTTTGGCGAAAAAAAACAACAACAACAACAAAAAGAACAAAACAACAAACAAAAGGTCGAAAAAACAAGGAAATACATAAGAAATTCATAAAACAATGAAATACACAAGAGAATTTAGTTCGATATCAATTTTTTTTTCAAGTACAACGGTTAGGAATCCTATAAAGATTATGCAAACACAATATTAGCATCCAGAAGCTGTAGTTTGTCAATTAGAACAAAAAAATATGATTTATGCAATGCGTAAATTAGCATAATTAATTCATATAAAACAAATTATTATTATTATGGGAAAATTAACAGTGCTTTCTGTAGTTACATCACTAACTACCATCGTGCAAATTTCGGCCGCGCTCGCGCGATCAACAGCCGAGATCTTATAGGGGCATCATGCCCCCCCCCCTCACTACCCGCCCCTCCCCAGTCTTGACAGCTACCAAACACCCCATTAGCTGACTAGGGTTGAGTTTATAAATTTTTTTTTACCACAGCGGATATAGTAATTGCTCAAAATGTACATTTATTGCATAATACATAATATATTCATTTTTCTGTACAATTGCCATAGGTCAACACGTGACCCACTAAAATGTCACACACGTGACCCGACATCACGATATAAAATAATAGATAAAAAATAAATTTCAGAGATGACTCCTATCCAGTGTATTTTGGGTAACAGGTCCATAATGCATATCTCACAGGAATAAGAAACATTTCATCATTTTAAAACTCACAGGAATTTCAAAATGAAATTGAACTTTCAAAATCATGCCGTTTCTGTGAAGTCACACACGTGACCCCACTTCTTTTGACCTCTGACCCTTGAACATGCATATTGTAAATATCCAAAATATTTACAAATGATAGCAACAAAATATATTAGCATGATATAAACATTAAATCAGCTATATTTTTAAAATTGTTAGAGTTATAGCCAATTAAAGTCAAGATGTTGCATAATTTCGGTCACACACGTGACCAAGAATGGTCCTAATATATAAGCTTGAAAAATTCATAGAAACGGGATATGTGACACAAATCTGAACTTCATCGTAACAACAAAAGCTCTAGCCCAGCCACATTCATAACAAGAAGTGCATTTTGCATACAAAAACAACCTAAATCCGCATGACAAAAAATTCATGAGCTTTCGTGCCCTTGGATCGGCGGCATGACTATAGGCCTACTACACGCATATCGCCGCCCTAGAAAAATATTAATATTCCGTACCATCGCGGATACAAACGCACCGCTTATTGGCTGTTAGTGTTTATCGATGAAAATAGGCCACTCCCCGTTCTTAGCAACCACGCTCCATTGATCTTTATCAAAAACCCTTCGTCCACAGCGTGTGGGCCGGGGTACGGTCCCTTCGTCTCCAACCGGTTAAAAACATCATTTTTTTGCATTTTTTTCCAAAAAATAATTTTTTACATATTTGTTTAATCTAATGTATTAAAATTTCTATTGAGAGCTGAAAGTTGTTACTTCCTGAAAAATTGCCCATTGGTATGTCCTATCATCTGTAAAAAAAGATTTGAGCAAAACCTTATTTCTGTAAAAATTTATAATAGGCTAAATATATGGATGTAATATACAAACAAATAAAAATTTCGTCTATTTATTTTGAAAAACCGCATATATACGTGTTATACAGTACATAACACATACATGTATGTGTGTGACTGACCGTGGCTAATCTCACAATTCTTTTACAGATTTACTGAACTTTTGGGAGCATAATAAAAGTTTCTAAAGATTTTATCTAAATTTATTAAAGCCCGACAACATCTGATGTTTTGTATTTAGAAATGGAGCCCGTGCGTGGGGGCGGCAGGTTTTATTTTTTCATAGAGAATACATTGGTAATATATGACCTTGTGCACGCATATCTGTGATGTACATGTACATCGAACAAAGTCAAGAGTCACGGCACAAAAATAATGAAATGGGGTCAATTATCAACGAGGAACCTGGGGGGGGGGGCTCATAGGTCCGCCCCAACTAAAAGACCCATATTTCAATGATATATCGGGGATTTTTCAACGACCTGAGCCCCCCCCAAAAAAATATACCCCTTTCCCGAGAAATCGGGAACAAGCATACGTGTATGGTTGACCTCCAGAGTGGGGGGGGTGGGGCAACACCTTACGTGGCTTCAGCATGGTTGTATCGAATGAGAGAGAGAGAGAGGGGGGGAGAGAGAAAGAGAGCAGGGGCGACGCTTTGTTTCATTACTTTTCATTTAAATAACCACTTTATGCTTTTAAGGCAGGCATAGGGGAATTTATGCTTTTCATTAGCCACTTAAGTAAGTTTATATTATTTTCAGCTCTTTGATTTTTTTTTCTTCTTTTTTGTAATATCCATAGCGTAGACCGCCCCAACTTCACCCATGGACCCTTTTTATATGAAATATGGAGACTGGCACCCTTTTACATGTTTCACGCATATCACAACTCTGTATAAACACGGACATTGACAATATTTTGGTAGGTTATGGGAATAATGAATGGGCGGGGGCTCTGTCAAGGCCCACATCATAACTGTATTTGACACGGAGTGGCGTATCCAAATGGGCCTGATTCCAAGGGCCTTGGCGAGTTAATTTATTTTTTTAAATTTATTTAACTTTTTTTGGTCAATCATATACGTCACAAAGAATGCCTGAAGGACCTAATTCGCCTAATTTTATTGGTTTAAGATTACAAATTGATTTAAATTAAAATTCATTTATTTTACCACCCCCTAGTTGTCCCATACTCCAAAAAAAAAATATATATATATATATATATATATAATAAAATAATAATAATAATAATAATAATAATAATAATAATAATAATAATAATAATAATAATAATAATAATAATAATAATAATAATAATAATAATAATAAATACACTGTTCGTCATAAAGGTGGAATATCTTTTTCTGGCTCAAGCGACATTATGTTGCTCCGTTATTAATTTCTTGAATGTGTTTGTCACCGCTTTCACTCTCTGGGATCCTGGGTATACATTGGACGTTCCCTCATCCCTTCCCGGGGATTTTTCTTCAAAAAAGTCTGTCACGCCCAGAAGATGTCAATTTTCGTCATTTTTTCTGATTTTTGGGGCCCTTTTTTGTTCACGCGACCCACCAAGGCCCCCTCAGTCCCACCCTAAGGAAACACGTCTGAGGTGGAGATTTGTTATTGTTCTTTTAAATTAAATCTAGATTTATGGTTACAGGCTCGACTCTTTGGTCTAGGGAGGGGTCAAAATTTATTTTGATTGGGGTTCAACATTCATTTTATTCATTTTTACACTATGGAAATTTCTATCTCCCTTAAATTGTATTGTAAAATCTCAACCAAACATAAATCAAAATAAAATATTATCAATAATGACTATTTACAACCT
The DNA here is from genome assembly GCA_940671915.1 of Paracentrotus lividus. Taxonomy (NCBI): domain Eukaryota; kingdom Metazoa; phylum Echinodermata; class Echinoidea; order Camarodonta; family Echinidae; genus Paracentrotus; species Paracentrotus lividus. The sequence continues at coordinate 169,595 of CALNVZ010000992.1, forward strand.
TTTTATTAAGGCTAAACACAATTTAAGGGAAAAATGATGATATTTAAGGGTTAAAGGTGGTTTTCCATTTCTTTTGTTTTCAGCATAAAGATGGAATAAAATATTCCGAATTTTCACCAATCTCATTTTTTACTTCAACCCCTCCCCTAGACAAGAGACCTTATCCTGTCCCGAGAAATATAGATTTAACTTAAAGAACAATATAAAACATTACACCTCGGTCGCGTTTCCTGGGGGTAGGACTGAGGGGGGCTTGATCGGCCGGGAAAACAAAAAGGGGGCCAAAAAATGAGAAAAAATGACAAAAATGGGCATCACGGGGGTTGACAAAACTTTTTTGGAAAAACGTCTACGTGAAGGGTTGGGAGAATGTCCAAGATATAGCCAGGGTCCCAAAAAGTAAAAGCAAGGACAAAGATATAAAGAAAATTAAAGTCAGAGCAAAATCATGTCGCTATAGCGGCAAAAAAAAAAGATTCCACCTTTATGACGGACAGTGTAAATAAAATAAAATAAATAAATAGATAAACAATTTTTTTTTAAATAAAAAATAGAAATAAAAAATAAATAAAAATGACAATACCTGTCACATGACATGAACGACACGCTTCTAAATTGCGGTCAGTATCCCGTTTAAGATTGTGAGCAGTTGCAATCATTTTTGTTTATGTCATAATCATTTCAATTTGAAATAATTATATCGGATAAATATGAAGTTCAAATTTTGAGGCGAAAAATTTAATGACTCTATCTCCCTCAGTGAAATATATAGGGAACATATTTTCATGAGAGACTTTCGAGAATGTAGCTTTGAATATAACATGTCGTAAAAAGCAATATAGAAAGACAAAGGGGGCAGTATATTTTATTACATTTTTAAAAATCTATTAATTTTTTTTTTTTTTTTTTTTTATATGTTCAAGTGTTTTATTGTAAAATGCATTTCATCCCAAAACTGCTCCATGACCTTTTAATAAGGAGTTTACAGTGATTCAAATTTCCATGATGGTGTTAATATTTAAATTCCCTTATATATAATTGGGCACGGGTTCAGATTTCTAGGGAGGGGGATGCCAAAATCAGAATTTCAGATTTATCAAGTTCGACACCCCAAGAATTTGTTAGGACACACGAGCCGAGTAAAACGTACTCCCACATTTTTTTAGGTCACAGGATATAAAACTGCTCTCAGGGTGGGGAAGGGGTGTTGTGTTGTGAATAGGAAATCATTCTTCGGGCTTATAATGAGTCATCAATTTTTCAAATGAGAGTATCTCTAGATTGATCTTATTTGTATGTATACCATCACTGACCATACGTGCAATGATTTACTTCAGAATCTTCTTAACTGTATAGAATTGCCCCTTGAAAGAACAATATTCGTTATTTCAGAGGCCAACCTGTATAAATAAGACGTGAATAAATGAATGAATATGTATAAATGAATGAATAAAAAAAATTAAAAAAAATAAATAAGTAAATAAATGACAAAAGGAATTAATGGATGGATAAATTAATTAATGAATAAACAAGTGAATAAATGAATAAATAAATGAAAAAAGGGAATTAATGTATGGATGAATAAATGAATGAATAAACAAAAGAAAAAATGAATGAATAAATAAATAAATAATAAAATAAATAAATAAGAACCATGTGGGTGGTAAAGATATTTAAATTAATTTTGTCGGTCATCCATTCATATTTATTTTATTTTATTTTTCCTGGGGTGGGGGTGTACGTGTAAAAGCACAACATTCCCGTTTTAATTTCCCACTAAATTTGGGGTTCGGTTGAAACTGTCAGACCCCCACCCCCGGATACTCCTTTGATAATTTAATTGACACTCATCTAATCATTTTAGTATGTACATATTCGTTTAGGTAAAAAAAATGCATAATAAAACTATGGATATTAGAGCAATATATTCTTCATAAAAATATATAAAAAAATATTAATAATAACAAAACCTGCCTCCCCCATTAACGCACATTATGCTCCATTTCTATATACATACCAGAAAATTTGGTAGTGTTTTATTAAATCCATTTGGAAACTTTAGCATGCTTCCAAAAGTTCATTAAATTTCAAAGATAAGCCTAGTCAGTCACAATACAGTATAGGGGAGACTGGGGTAATTATGGCCCCGGGGTAATTATGGCCCCTTTGTCTTTGAGAGCTTATAATTCCTTGGTGCATTACACAATGATAATTATTTTTTTACACATGCCTAGCCAAACTCTTCCTACTATCATATGAGAAAAAATAAGCCATTTACTTCAAATTTTGTGCTATGGGGAGTGGCAAGTCAGCTTTTTTATTTGGGGTGTGATATAATTAATTAGAATCATTTAAGATGAAATTTCGATTGAAATAGAAACAATAGAAACTAACAAACACAACAGAAAAACTTCCACCTGAATATCTCCAATAGTAGAGCTGTAAAGAGGGATCAAATTGATAATGTAATTTGGGGGTAATTATGGCCCCCAATGCATAAACAGTGTATAAGCGGAGATCTCCATCTGCGTTAACATTAAGTTATATGATTATTGACATAAATTTTTGTATTGCTATGATTGTAGAGTTTCATAATTTTGGCTGAACCAATTATCGATTTAATCATTGTTGGTGGTTGATAAGTGTATTAGGAATACCCAACATCATTTATTATACATTTCCATAATTAACTAGCATAATATCGTTTAATTCATACAGTCATGACAAAAGGGGCCATAAATACCCCAACCCGTGGGGTAAATATGGCCCCCCAAAGTTGTTAACGTAATGGTAATTAATATACAAATGAGAAGTCACAGGTTTATTCTTTCCGTTGTATATTATAGGTATATAGACTGACTGTATTTTTACATAATTAGAATGTTATTGGACTTTTCATGTAATGGTAGTAATAGGAAATGTGAAAAAGGGGGCCATAATTACCCCAGTCTCCCCTATGTAAACAGTATGTACAGTATAACACTTGTATATACGGGTTTTCTGTATAATTGGTCAAAATTTGGTATTTTTCATATATTACGCTCATAGGTATAGCGTATAATAGCTTTTAACATAAAAAAGATTTTACCCCAATCTTTTAACAGATCATAGGACATACCAATGGGCATTTTTTCAGAAAGTAACAACTCTCAGCTCTTTTTAGAAATGTTGATACATTAAATAAAAAAATATGTACAAAATTTATTTTTGGAAAAAAAATAATAAATGACGTTTTTAAGTACAAATCTGAATTTATTTAATTTCAATTGTCACTAAAGTTAACATTGTTGTAAAGGAAATTTAATACTCTTTCATATGAGACCCAACTCATTGAGTTTAGATAATTATTTCTAGTCCTTTTCTTTAAAATACTATTTTTTGTAAAAAGGGCGGCTATATTGGGCGCCCCCGCCCGTAGAGACCCTCGTGTCACTTTACCACCGAGGAGTCCACCCTAGGGGTGTTGCTATGGGTACAAAGAATCATATTACATAGGACTACTTTTTATATCTCGCCGATGCAGTTAACTCTAAAAATATGGGTTTTGCCCCCCGGGTATTAATCATTTTATGAATTCGACATGTACAAGTATGGTGTAGTTTATTGTTCATAGGCCTACTGTAGTAACCTCAACTTAAGGCCTCGTCACACCGAGTCCGGTCCGGTAACCGGTACGGCAAACCGTCTCAAATTGCTCCATGAGCGCTCCCATAAAAACCGTACCGGTTGCCGTTCCGGCTAGTACGGCATAGCCCGTGTTTGTTGTGACCAGTCTCATTGCAATAGTACACGGCCGATTCATTTCGACCGTTTTTGCCCATTGTTGAACCGGAACGGGCCCGTGCCGTGACCCGGATCGGACTCGGTGTGACGAGGCCTTTAGTCGCCACTTAGCGAAACTGCGAATTGTTCCCGCAAACACGACGCCCGCGTGTTTGCCTTTCTGGATAAGGTGCGAAAGTCAGGCCTCAAACTGCTTAAGACAAAGTCTAGAGTTATGCTACAGTCACACAGAACTTACGTTGAGTTACGTCCAGCGTTGCGTCCAAAAAAGTCATATTTTCTGCGGATCCCCACGGATGCCTTCCCGTCACGCCTCAATAATTAGAAAATATACGGGACAAAATGCGGATGATACGAATAGTTACGACCAGATACGAACACTTGCGTCCACTTACGAATAACCTTACAAGTCTACTCGGTCTTTGTTTTGTCCGACTTTCGGAAACTTCCGGACACTTCTGAACACTTGCGGGGATCAATACGTATACAGATAAATGGGAATTGTAATGAAAAATTATATATCTCTCTGGTCAATGAAAGTGGGTTTCTTAAACCTTCGCTAATAGATCACCTTTCCTATTTCTGCTAGTCAGTGGCGGATACAGGGTTTCAGGATAAGGGAGGGGGGGGGGGCACCACCGAAATTTTCAGATGTCAACATGTACAGTCAATGAGCGGTTTTAAAATTATAGGGGGGCGCGCCCCCTGCGCCCCCGCCTGGATCCACCAGTTATATGGCTTCAAAGTCCATCCCAAAAGCAAAGTGGTAAGTATTAAGACAAAGGCTGAAGAGGGCTACAGGACAACAGACGTTGATCCAGGGGGCAAACACCCTCCCTTACCAAAGAGAGAGAGAAAGAGAGAGAGCGAGGGGGGGGGGGCCTAATTAGGTTTCAAACCACTTTTTATATCGCTTCTATATACAGGCCATTAAAGAAGATTCGGTTTAACTCCCATTTATATAGAAGAGGAAAAGAAAATTTCAACTTACGGCCCCCTTTTTTTGCTCTCACATTTTCCTTAGGTATATTGAGGTAATTATAGAATTGAAAAGCAAAAAGAGAATATATTAAAGTGATTATAATGTTAAATTTTTCCTCTTCTTTCTTTCTTTCTTTTTTCTTTTTTTTTTTTTTTTTTTTTTTTTTTTTTTTTTTTTTTTTTTTGGGGGGGGGGCGAGTGCATAACTTGCCTTGCTTTCAAATCACTATTTAGCATATTTTTTTGTTTACTCTCGCATTCTATCATTTAGAAAATATGAAATTGTAGCCAAAACAGATCAGACTGCCCTGCTTTCCTAATTATTAAATGGTAAATAAAGTATTTGCGCTGTGCGCTCACGTGATTTGAATGACATAATTTAAACAAAGGGATATCAATAACCCTTCTTGACCGGGCATCGAGCTCTAAAGAGGTCATAACCATGTTTATGCTAGGGATTATCCAACTAAAGCGAATTTTAATCAAAATTATTCAATATATTCTTGTCATATAAAAAGGGGGAACATTATTGAGTTATAAGATTTAATCTGAATCTGAATCTGAATTGCAGAGGAAAATTGCGAAATTTTGAACATTTCAAAATTTCGCAGGCTTGGGGCCGTCATTGTGCGTACCGATACGGTTCAGTTTCGGACAAATACGTATACTTACGTTCCTTGCGGATGACCGCGTCCATGCTGCGTTCATGCTGCGTCCACTCAGCCAAATCTATACGCAGCGGACGTAACTAAACGTAAGTGTCTGTGTGACTGTAGCATTAGATTGAATGAAATAGCTATATGTAGGCTATATCATCGCATGCGACGGCGCACAGTGGGCCAGAATGAACTCAAAGTGCGACAAAATTAATTCCTCCCCGAAGACGAATAATAAGATTTTTAAGAAAAGTCCTTCTATGGTTTTCAGACCCGTGGAATTCGATGAGAACAATTTCAAATCATTATGACTTCATTAAAATGTTCTTTTCTCATTGGACAAGACAAATATCAATAATAACACATAGGCATATTCATTTTACTTTGATTAATAGGACTTATAGGGGGTTTTGACACATGAGAAGCACGATAAGAGTATTTTAAAATGCATTTGACGTCATTAAAATACCGATTTCTGATTGGTTACAGTGGATTTCTTTGTTAAAAATTACATAACTGATATTACTTTTATAAGTGAGGTGTATATGGGGTTTACAGACCACGGAAACGTTGTTAGCAAGAGCAAACTGACCAACCCTCTCATTGACTGTGTGTTATAAATAAATAGTCTTAAAATATACCTTTTGAAATAGCTATTAACAATGCAGTGTATAAATTAACCCTTAACATAGTATAATTCAATTTGTATTGGAAAACTAAAATGTTTTGAGCGGAAAAGTATTTGTTTTGCTATTTGGTAAAATGATTTAATGATTTAATTGAGCAGTGAAAAGGTGTGTTATTATTCGATTGGGCCTGTTTTGTAAGACTACACTGCTCAGGATGTTGCATTATCAGGGTTGAATTAAGTAGTTGAGGATTAGAGATGGCTCCTGGTTTGTATTGGCTTTAAAGAGTATTTTCTAAATTATCTGACGTCCTTAACGTACTGTTATCTGACTGGCCAAGGAATAAATGCTTTTATAGAGAGATTTATATATTATTTTGAACTATATTGGGATTTTATGGACTAAGGAAATACAAGGGGAGTCTTTTTTTCTTCTTCTTCATAAAAATACGGTAAGGTTGATGAGACAGTAGGCCTATCATCAAATAAGTAGAAAAACATTTTGATTTTGGCTGTTTGTTCTTGATTATGATGGAAAAGTTACTGTAATATATATATCGCGAGTCCTTCTGTAATTGAACTTATTGTATTGTATTAAAGGTATTCTATTTTCTAAATCGCAACAATAAAAAATACAGTTATCATATAAACATATAATTAGCAATCTAAAATAAGCACGAATGGCTTGAGGACCCATTCAGCTTTGTCAACAATAAAAAAATACAGTTATCATATAAACATATAGGCCCATATTCTGATAGCAGTGAAATTTAACCATGGGCTAAAGTTAACCCTAGGTTAACTAAACCACACCTAACCCACACCTCTGGATTAAGTCCTATTGGTATTCTGATAGCCTAGTTTAACAAAACCCAAGATTTACATTTTACCCTGGGTTAAACACATTACGCATGCTCAGTAGAGCTCATCTCGAGCTGCGCTCCCAGGTCAGGGTCGCGCAACAGTGCAACGCACCTCATGCAACAATGCAATACGCGCCTTGCCAATCGTGCGCATCGCGCTGGTCTAGGGCGGGTCAGGGTTGGTTGATTGATTGATTTTTTATTTGATTTTTGTCAGGCAATGCATACATTTAGTATTGAGGATTAGACGTATTTTATCATTACAGATTAATCAATCTGGATTATTTTTCATTTTTAAATTGTTTTTATAATCCTCCCCCGCCCCGTTATCACAAAAGTTAACTTTACTTGTGTTGTTTTGAAAGTGCAAATGGCTGTAATGATGCCCCAAAATTAAACCAGGCTTAAACTACCCCCTGGGCTACTTTAAATTTTGGAGGATTTATTACCATACTTAACCCTGGGTTAAGCTAAACTTTGCTATCAGAATATGAAAATTTAACCCAGGGTTAAATTGAGGAGTTAGACTAGAGTTAAACTACCCTTAACCCTGGGTTAAGCTTAACCAGGCTATCAGAATATGGGCCAATATTACCAATCTAAAAGAAGCACGTATGGCTTCATGACCCATTCAGCTTTGTTAACATAAAATTACTAATCTGCCATTGGGTCCAGAAAAAACAAAAATTCGACAGACAAAATAACAATGACATCAAACTATAAATAAATAAGTGAAAGAAGGTATAATAATAAAGACATAGTCAAAATGTGTTAAAAGTCCTACATGTTCTCCTGACCGCAGTAGCAAAACATGTATGTGAGTTCAAGTCGTTATTTAAGAATGATTGTTATGAAATATATTACATACAATTATTGTTTGGAAACAAACGATAATAACCTATTATGACATAGCTGAGCTCCCAAATAAATACCATAATACTATTTCAAAACAACACGGGCGTAAATCCGGGGGGGGGGGGGTGGCTGTACAGAACATCCTTCCCCCCCCCCAGTTTTCAAAAACGAAGAAAAAAATACACTAGATAATTGTGTTATTGGTTAAAATAGCGCTCTCAATACTAAAAAAAAATGCCTCTTTTTACTCCAAAAACCCAAATTTTTCTGCTCGGTCGCTATGCAACCTCGCACTAAGTAGCCAAACAGTAACCTCCGTGTAAAAAGGTTGGGTCCAATGTATATGATTGATCGTCTGTCAAAACCCAATACACCCCCTTTTCTCGTCTGGGGACAAACCTTAGGAAAGGGTGTTGTTGACAATCAAAAACATTAATGTAGTTGTGTGAGGGCTAGGTTGGTGGAGGGCTTAATTGGGGCTTACAGCCCACAACATTTTCAAAGCAAAGATTGTGGATTCGTTTTCTATCGCTGTTTTTTAACAAAGCATGTAAAATGTATCTTCTAAATGGATACTAAATTATTATCTGCTCTCGCTGATACTAAATAGGATTTATAATCTCCCATTTTTAGCTTAAACATTTCGGCTTGCGCTTCTCGCTCGCATTACTTTTTCAATTCCTAAAAGAAACTGGAATCAAGGCAGCTATTATGATTCTTTAAAGCATACATTCAAATGCAAATTTTCTTCGTATCTCCTCGCTCTATGAATAAATATCTCTTTAGATCTATGCCTCTGATCTAAAGTGCCCCTAATCAGAAAAGTTGCCCTTTTTATCGAGACCCCACTTTCAAATCCATTCTGCCTCTGCTGTATATTTTTGTTTTTCGTTCTTATTATTTATTTTTTTTTCGCGCTCGCAGATACTATAGGGCGATTCTTTGAAAAGTGAACCTTTTTGGGAAAAAATAAAGTTTGTCCTTTTTGTTTTTAAGCTGCAAATTCATATAGATCATTGTCTGAAGTTTCATGAAATGCATTTTTTATCTTAATTTTACAAATTTTTCATGCTCATTTGCATAAATTAAATTTTTATATATCCTCCCCCGCCCGTTTATCAACAAAAGTTAACTTTACTTGTGTTGTTTTGAAAGTGCAAATGGCTGTAATGATGCCCCAAAATTAAACCAGGCTTAAACTACCCCCTGGGCTACTTTAAATTTGGAGGATTTATTACCATACTTAACCCTGGGTTAAGCTAAACTTTGCTATCAGAATATGAAAATTTAACCCAGGGTTAAATTGAGGAGTTAGACTAGAGTTAAACTACCTTAACCCTGGGTTAAGCTTAACCAGGCTATCAGAATATGGGCCAATATTACCAATCTAAAAGAAGCACGTATGGCTTCATGACCCATTCAGCTTTGTTAACATAAAATTACTAATCTGCATTGGGTCCAGAAAAAACAAAAATTCGACAGACAAAATAACAATGACATCAAACTATAAATAAATAAGTGAAAGAAGGTATATAATAAAAGACATAGTCAAAATGTGTTAAAAGTCCTACATGTTCTCCTGACCGCAGTAGCAAACATGTATGTGAGTTCAAGTCGTTATTTAAGAATGATTGTTATGAAATATATTACATACAATTATTGTTTGGAAACAAACGATAATAACCTATTATGACATAGCTGAGCTCCCAAATAATACCATAATACTATTTCAAAACAACACGGGCGTAAATCCGGGGGGGGGGGGGTGGCCTGTACAAACATCCCCCCCCCCCAGTTTTCAAAAAAACGAAGAAAAAAATACACTAGATAATTGTGTTATTGGTTAAAAATAGCGCTCTCAATACTAAAAAAAAATGCCTCTTTTTACTCCAAAAACCCAAATTTTCTGCTCGGTCGCTATGCAACCTCGCACTAAGTAGCCAAACAGTAACCTCCGTGTAAAAAGGTTGGGTCCAATGTATATGATTGATCGTCTGTCAAAACCCAATAACACCCTTTCTCGTCTGGGGACAAACCTTAGGAAAGGGTGTTGTTGCAATCAAAACATTAATGTAGTTGTGTGAGCTAGGTGGTGGAGGGCTTAATTGGGGCTTACAGCCCACAACATTTTCAAAGCAAAGATTGTGGATTCGTTTTCTATCGCTGTTTTTTAACAAAGCATGTAAATGTATCTTCTAAATGGATACTAAATTATATCTCTGCTCTCGCTGATACTAAATAGGATTTATAATCTCCCATTTTAGCTTAAACATTTCGGCTTGCGCTTCTCGCTCGCATTACTTTTTCAATTCCTAAAAGAAACTGGAAATCAAGGCAGCTATTATGATTTTAAAGCATACATTCAAATGCAAATTTTCTTCGTATCTCCTCGCTCTATGAATAAATATCTCTTTAGATCTATGCCTCTGATCTAAAGTGCCCCTAATCAGAAAAGTTGCCCTTTTTATCGAGACCCCACTTTCAAATCCATTCTGCCTCTGCTGTATATTTTTGTTTTTCGTTCTTATATTTATTTTTTTTTCGCGCTCGCAGATACTATAGGCGATTCTTTGAAAAGTGAACCTTTTTGGGAAAAATAAAGTTTGTCCTTTTTGTTTTTAAGCTGCAAATTCATATAGATCATTGTCTGAAGTTTCATGAAATGCATTTTTTATCTTAATTTTACAAATTTTTCATGCTCATTTGCATAAATTAACATGCAAAAATTTTGAATAGAAAAATGGTACGTAAAATATCATTTGTTTGACCTGACTTGATTGTATATGCTGGTCTCCTTACTTTGATTATTGTCATTATACCCTTTTTTAACTTCATTCCTTTAAATTTAAATGAAAAATAATGGTGTTGAATTGATTGTTTTAAGATAATTAACTAAAGAAATCAATTGCCATCAAATGTCACACACGTGACCCAAAAACACGAAAAGTTAACGCCCCCGAAAACCATGGTTCCATTTTTATTACAATTTTTTCTCAAAGCTAGATATAATGTGCCTTGCATCTCACCAAATATGAAGCCATGATAGCTTTTAATTTAATTATTAATTAACTTTGAAATTGGTCACACACGTGACCCACGGGTCACGTGTGTGACCAACTATGGTCATGCCTTAAAAAAAGGGACCAGGCTATTCGGACATTCTTTGAAAAGTGAACCTTTTGAGGACAAATAAATTTTTTCTTTATGATTTTAAGCTGCATATTCAAATAGAGCAATGTCTGAAGTTTCATGAACTGATGTTTTTCGTGATTTTTGCAATTGTTCATGCTCATTTGCATAAATTAACATAAAGGAAAATTAAATGGAAAAACGGTAAATAAAATATCATTTTTTTACCCTGACTGGAATGGATATGCTGACTTCCTTACTTGGATTACTGTCATTATATTATTATTTACCTCTATTCCTTTTATCTAACCCCAAAAATAATGTTGTTAAATTGATTATATTAAGATAATCAACCCTGGAAATGAATTGCCCTCAAAATGCCACACACAAGTAACCAGAAACACAAAAAGTTTATGCCCCGTCTTAACCATGGCTCTGGTATTATCATAATTATTTCTTCAAAGCTAGATTTAATGTACCTTGCATCTCACTAAACATGAATCCATGACAAGTTTTAATTTGATTATTAATTAGCAAACAAATTGGTCACACACGTGACCCGCTGGGTGGGGGCGGTCATAAATTCTGATTATTTTCACTTTCATAGGCTGAAATTAATTAATTTAGCATTATTATGCTCCAAAATGGTTTTGCAATAATTTTTGCGAAAAAAAAAACAAAAAAAGAACAAACAAACAACAAAACAAAAGGTCGAAAAACAAGGAAATACATAAGAAATTCATAAAACAATGAAATACACAAGGAATTTAGTTCGATATCAATTTTTTTTCCAAGTACAATGGTTAGGAATCCTATAAAGATTATGCAAACGCAAAAATTAGCATTTCCAGAAGCTGTAGTTTGTCAATTAGAACAAAAATTATGATTTCATGCAATGCGTAAATTAGCATAATTAATTCATATAAAATAAATTTATAATTATTATGGGAAATTAACAATGCCTTCTTGTAGTTATATCACACACTACCATCGTGCAAATTTCCGGCGCGCTCGCGCGATCAACAGCCAAGATCTTATAGGGGGCATCATGGCCCCCTCCCTTACCCGCCCCTCCCCAGTCTTGACAGCTACCAAAACACCCCCATTGACTGACTAGGGTTGAGTTCATAAAATTTTTTACCCACAGCGGATATAGTAATTGCTCAAAATGTACATTTATTGCATAATACATAATATATTTCATTTTTCTGTACAATTTGCCATAGGTCACACACGTGACCCACTAAAATGTCACACACGTGACCCGACATCACGATATAAATTAATAGATAAAAAAAGAAATTTCAGAGATATCTCCTATCCAGTGGTAGTTTTTGGTTAACAGGTCCATAATGCATGTCTCACAGCAATAAGAACATTTCATATTTAAAACTCACAGGAATTTCAAAATGAAAATTGAACTTTCAAAATCATGCTGTTCTGTGAAGTCACACACGTGACCCACTTCTTTTGACCTCTGACCTTAACATGCATATTGTAAATATCAAAAAATATTTACAAATGATAGCCAACAAAATATATTAGCATGATATAAACATTAAATCAGTATATTTTTAAAATTGTTAGAGTTATAGCCAATTAAAGTCAAATTTTGCATAATTTCGGTCACACACGTGACCAAGAATGGTCCTATATAGGACCTTTAATGCACAAATATATCCGATTTCAGCTTAAAATTTCGGCTTGCGCTCTGCGCTCGATAATACTAAATAGGAACTATAATGCATAAATATCTCCAACTTTTAGCTTAAATTTTCGGATCGCGCTTCGCGCTCGCATTATTTTCCCCATTACTAAATGAACAGTAATCAAGGCAGCCATAAGCTAGAAGAATACATTCAAAGACAAATTCTATTCATACCCCCTTCCTCTCAAATCCGTCACTGCCACTGCTATATGGGTATTAATAACGTTCCTTGTGTCACTTTGGTGCTTGTGTATGCCAAACAAGATCGCGACAAGTTGGCAAATTGTTTCGATCATCCCTCGCCCCCCCCCCCCACTCCTCGACACGGATTTACGCCGCTGCAAAACAATGGTCATGCAATTGATAGCCGGGGGTTAACAGTCTAAAGACTACATGTCATCTCCATAAGCAGGGGCCGCGAAGCCGGGGGGCTGGGGCTGCAGCCCCCCCCCCCCCACTTTTTTTCAGCCAACGTGTACAAAAATGCAAAAAATGGCATTTGGATTTTTAGCCTGTTTAGCCTCCCACCCCCCCCCACTTCGGCTGAGCCCCCCACTTTCAAAAACGCTCCGCGGCCCCTGATAAGCACACATAATATTCTTAAAATCATTTCATTCAGATGTTTTGGTTTTTCGGCTTTCAATTGAAATATTTACGCCACTTACGGTGAGACTTATGTGTGCACAATAAGTGCGCAGTATCGCTTTGTGCAGAATTTGACGATAAATTAGGCTAACATGCGGATGGAAAATTGGTTATATCTCCGAAGGTTGCAGCTAAATTTGGTATTGATATAAAGCTTAAACTGTAACAAAGACCGCTATGGTACTTTGAATGCGAAAATCGGCGGTAATCGTGAAATGTATGCATATGAAGAGAAAAAAAGGCAATTTCCCCCCATTATTTAGGGGTTTCGTCCAAAATTACTTCCGAATGGATTAAACATTTGTCTTCAAATTCTATGGGCACTTAAAATGATCATTCTTAATCAAGCAAATTTAATCTAAAATATATTGAACCACCAACTTCGCAAAAAAATCCCAAATAACGAAAATTTGTCATTTACACATGGTGTTCCACAAACAAGTTATTTCTGGTCATTTCAAAGAAAAATAACCAACTAAAAGTCAATTTCATGATGAAATATTTTATGGAGATGTTCTAGAGGTTGCTATCTTTGCTGAGAATTGTTTCTTCTCTCTCCTGTTCTCTCTAACTCTCTTATTTAGTTACTTCATGGAGACATGACATATTACAGTTCGTACTTATTCTGTCAGGTACGAGAGAGACAGACTCCTTTATTCATCACTCAAGACCATAGCTGGCGCTATATATAACATATTGTAACACCTTTCCTTTAAAACAAACAAAAGAATTGCTTCGTTTACAAATGCAATCCATAGCTGGCGCTATATATAACATATTGTAACAAGAATATTAAACAAACAAAATTAGTCAGGTGACCAGAAACCACTTTTGCGCACTTTTGCAAACGCCTGGCCCACTGTGCGGCGTAAAACCCAACAATGATAGGATTAGGACGATCGTGTGGCGCTCCAATACCCGACCACCAAAAAAAGATGTTGAAACCATTCTCGGTATGGTGACGTACTTGGGTAAATTCATATCCAACTTGTCAAAAGTCACCGCTCCCTTGCGCGAACTAACGCAGAAGAATATAGCTTGGCATTGGGACATTGAACATAAACACGGCTGTTGTAAACTCAAAGCAATTGATAAATCCAGCCCCGCCCCCCCCCCTCCGTGCTACAACTATATGATGCCGCTGAGCCCGTTGCCTTGGCAACCGACGCATCCAATGAAGGATTCGGTGCCATGCTGATGCAGGATGACAAACCGGTAGCTTATGTTTCTAGACGGGTAGATGACGCGGAAAAGAATTATGCCCCGATAGAAAAGGAAATGTGCGCGATTCTGTTCGCTTGCCGTAGGTTCATTGATTATGTGTATTGCCAAAGATTCATGATCTTCACAGATCACAAGCCCTTAATGAATTCAGAATTCGGGATTACACATGCTAGAAACCATTAAAAATATAGTAAATAAGGATTCATTGAAAATGGTTATACAATGCACTAGTATCAACGCATCTAAATTATTGTGATTTTGTATGGGCAAACTGTGGAAAAACGCTGTCAGACACCCTTCAAAGCATCTAAAACCGAGGTGCACGATTTATCAACAATATGGTTTTCATCTGGAAGTGAAAACCTTGAACTACTAAAATGGGACTCTCTATCCAAACAACGATAAAAAGATACTGCAATGCTGATACATAGAAATAAGACGAACCTAGTGCCTCCTTATAAAAGCGAGAAATTTTCATGGTAAATTTCCACTACGTCCAATGTCATTTCGTCCAATAGCCATTTGGTCCGATAGCCACTTCGTCTAAGAACCATATGGACCAAGAGCCACTGCGTCTAATAGCCACTTCCAAAAGTGATTTTGTCCAATACCCATTTGGTCCTATTGCCATGTGGGCCAATAGCCACTTGGTCCAATTGCCAGTTGGTCCAAAAGCCACTTGGTCCAATTGCCAGTTGGTCCATTTGCCATTTGGTCCAATAACCGTTACTACAGGAAATGTGTGGTAATATATCATATAGTCGTGTGGTAATTAAAATAGGTGTCTGTGGTATTCCTCTGGTACCTAAATTACCACACAAAATACAACACGAATATCTTATACCACCATGACCACAGGAAATGTGGGGTAATATATCATAGAGTCATGTGGAAATGAAAATGGGTGTCTGTGGTATTCCTGTGGTACCTGAATTACCACACAAAATACAACAAGAATATCTTATACCATATGAAATGTGTGGTAATATAAAACAGAGTTATGTGGCAATGATAATGGGCAACGGCGTAAATCCGTGTCGAGGAGTGGGGGGGATGAGCGAAATAATTTGCCAACTTGTCCCGATCTGGTTTGGCATTCACAAGCACTAAAACACATGGAACGTTATTAATACCCATTTAGCAGTGGCAGTGGCGGATTTGAGAGGAAGGGAGTGTGAATAGAATTTGTCTTTGACTGTATGCTTCTAGCTTCAGTGGCTGCATTGATTACTTTTCATTTTAGTGATGGGAAAAACTAATGCGAGCGCGAAGCGCGAGCCGAAAATTTAAGCTAAAAGTTGGAATTATTTGTGCTTTATAGTTCCTTTTTGAGTATCAGCGAGCGCGAAGCGCGAGCCGAAAATTTTAAGCTGAAATTGGATATGTTTGTGCATTAAAGGTCCTATATAGTATTTGCGAGCGGGAAACAAAATAAAAACGAAAAGCAAAATATGTAGCAGAGGCAGAATGGATTTGAAAGTGAGGTCTCGATAAAAAGTGCACTTTTTCTAAAAAGGGGGCCACTTTAGATCAGAGGCATAGATCTAAAGAGAAATTTATTCAGAGAGCGAGGAGATACGAAGAAAAGTTGTCTTGAATGTAGGCCTATACTTTAAAGAATCATAATGGCTGCCTTGATTCCAGTTTATTTTAGTAATTGAAAAAGTAATGCGAGCGCGAAGCGCAAGCCGAAAATTTTGAGGTAAAGGTTTGAGATATTTGTGCATTGTAGTTCCAATTTACTATCAGCGAGCGCGAAGCGCGAGCCGAAAATTTTAAGCTGAAATTGAATATATTTTTGTTCCTTAAATGTCCTTTATAGTATCCGAGAGCGCCAAAAAAAACACACAAAACAAAAACAGAACAAAAACACACAGTAGAGGCGGCGTTACGAATTTGAAAGTGGGGTCTCGATGGAAAAAAAGGGCACTTTTTCTATAAAAGGGGACACTTTCAGAGGCATATACAGACCTAAAGAGAAATGTATTCGAAGAGGGAGGGTGTACGAAGAAAATTTATCTTTGAATGTATGCTTTTAAGAATCTTAATGGTAGCCTTGATTCCTGTTTATTTTAGTAATAGAAAAAAGTGATGCGAGCGCGAAGCGCGAGCCCAAATGTTTAAGCTAAAAATTGGAGATTATAAATCCTATTTAGTATCAGCGAGAGCGAAGTGCGAGCAGAAAATAATTTAGTATCCATTTAGAAGATACATTTTGCATACTTTGTTTTAAAAAAAAACAGCGATAGAAAACGAATCCGCAATCTTTGCTACGAAAATTTTGTGGGCTGCAGGCCCCAATTAAACCCTCCAAACAACTACATTAATGTTTTTGGTTGTGAACAACACCCTTTCCTAAGGTTTGCCCCCAGACGAGAAGAGGGGGTGTATTGGGTTTTGGCAGACGTGTATCAATCAAATACATTGGATCAAACTATTTTATACTTAGGTTACTGTTTGTTACTTAGTGCGAGGTCGCATAGCGACCGAGCAGAAAATTTTGGGGTTTTGGGAGTAAAAAAGAGGCATTTTAGAGTATTGAGAGCGCTATTTTAACCAATAACACAATTATCTAGTGTATTTTTTTTTTTCCATTTCTTTCTTGAAAACTGGGGGGATGTTTGTACAGGGCATCCCCCCCTCCCCAAAATCTGGGGGGATGTATCCCCCCATCCCCCCCGGGATTTACGCCCGTGATAATGGGTGTCTGTGGTATTCCTGTGGCAGAGTACCACACGAAGTACCACATGAATATTTAATACTACAAGAAATGTGTGGTAATGTACCATAGAGTTGTGAGGTAATTAATATGGGTGCCTGTGGTATTCCTGTGGTACCTAAATTACCACACGAAATACAACAGGAATATCTCATAGCACAAGAAAATATGTGGTAACATTCCATATAGTCATTTGTTAATCAACAATACCAGAGCAGGTTACCACACGTCAGTAGGGGAGACTGGGGATGGAAGTTACACGGGTCAGTTGTTACAGTTCTCAGTGTGCTAAGTTGGAACAAGAGAGTTCGTGCTAACTGGCATCTATATACAGCCTACACATAGCTGAGATGAACTGCCGGTCGTGAGGTTTCTCCGTTGTTTTATTAAAAAGTAAATCAACAAATACCATTGTATACAGTTCCAAGTGAATTTCTGACAAAAATTACAATTTGTAATAGTTCTTAAAACTGAAGGAATATGATGATAGTCTGGTATTGTGAATATAGTACATGTATGTCTCTAATATATGGCTTTGCTACAATTGATTTCATGTTTAAAATCACCCATTGGGTAGGTTGTTACAACAACCTACCCCATGTCGATGTAACAACCTACCCCAATTACATTACACATATAAAGTAATTTTGTTTCAATTTTCAGGTGTTAATATTTTGATATTTCTATTATTACTTTAGTCTATTCTAGAGCTCTACTTGATGGACTGTTAACGATACCAAGAAACTGGAAAGTTGAAACAAAAGTATGGTATAAGAGATGTACACATTGTAACAAATTACCCCGTATGTTTATATATAGTAACAATTCACCCCGTATGGTGTAACAACTTACCCCGTATACGGGGTACGTTGTTACAAAAAATGTCTTCATTAATTAAGTTGTAGTTAGTGTACTGTAAGTGTTTACATGTTTTCAAGTTTTATGTGCCTCAGGTTTTAGCCAACATAATGGGCTAACTACAGACCCAAAATGGAGTATGTGAGTACTTTCATTAGAAGTATCTAGCCAAAAATGTGAATTTTGTAACGTCAATCCCTGGTCTCCCCTATCACACATGAGCACCACACAGGAAAACCGCACACCGACTTTAACAGGATCAGTACGCCTATCACAGGAATACCACACAATCCCTACCACATACTGATTCCACATGAATGTATAACAGGAATATACCACAAACTATGTATGTACATGTATATTTGTGTATGTTTAGGTGTGTGTGTGTGTGTGTGTGTGTGTGTGTGAAAGGTAGGCAAACCACAGGAAATGTATGTGGTAATATACCAGAGTCGTGTGGTAATCAACCATATAATGCTGCACCTGATCCACGAACTATCCAATATAATTCTATGGATCCTGTACCTTTAGGTTCACAGTTGAATAACTGGAATGGAGACGCTAGCTGGCTCCTGGGACGGAGCCTTGTAGGTAGGTCTTCGGATCCTATAACCATATTTGCTGATACCGTAGCATCCATTGAGAGTACAGTGGCACAGGCCCCTAGCTATGCGTGACGACGCGTGAGGGATCGGGGAGCATCGAAAATATTGGTATACACAGTACAGCCTGCGAGCTCGCTAGCTTGCTAGGCTGCTCTCGACTCACGCGACGAGCGCATCGAGACGTCGCTAGAATGCTGCCGGTGTGGTAGCGGATCCTGGCATATCCGCAGATAGTGACGACTTGCCGATACCTGCGCGCAGATATCGGCAATGACCTTCAGCGGATAATGACTCAAAGTGAGCCAAATCTGCGGTAGCCTATACCGCAGATCTTGTCCGTCAGCAGATTTGGTCTGCTGGCTGAAAGTGAAGGACTATTCGCGATTTCCGCGGATATTGTCCGTTTTTATTTTTTTTTTATTCTACTTCTTACTCTCTTGGTCCCTCAGCAAGGGTCAATAGGCCTACCTGCTGTTCCCGCGGATATTGTCTGCTCCCTCTCTCTTCTTTCTCTCTCTGTTAGCATTTTCTTTTCCCTCTCTGTTTTTGTCTCGAAGCGAAGGACCATATCTGCTGTTCACGCGGATCTTGCCGCTGGACCATTTTCTTAATTCCCCCTCTGTTCATCTCCCTCTTTATCTCTCACTCTCTTTCAGCATGTTATTGTCTCTTCTCTTTCTCACTCTCTCTCTTCTTGATCGGTCTTCCTCTTTTCTCCCTTCCCCTTATTCTATCTCCTTCTTGGTCCCTTATGCTACAGTCACACAGACAGTTACGTATTTTACGTTTTTGTTGTTTATTCTTTTTTATCTTATTCTGTACGCTTTCATTTCTTATGTATTTCTTTGTTTATTGGATGAATGAAATTATCATTATTTCCACTCCTGACTATGTCGGGAAGGCATCATTTGGGAACCACAGAAAAGAAAATAAGTTTTGGACGCAACCAGACGTAACTATACGTAAGTGTCTGTGTGACTGTATCATTAGGAAGGACCATAGATGCGGATGTCGCGGATGTCTTTTGGTCTGTCAAGAAGGGGCAATATCTGCTGTTCCACGCGGATATTGTTCGCTGGACTCCCTCATGTTCTTCATTTTTTCCCCTCTCTCCATCTTTCTATCTCTCTCTCTCTCTCTCAACATGTTCTTGCCTTCTATCTCTCTCTTTCTTGTTTGGTCTCCATCCTTTATGTTTTCTTTCCATTCTTCTTATATCTTTTGTACTCAATCCTCCCCCCCCCCTTTTTTTTTTTCCTTTTTTTTTCGCCCCTTCTTTCTACTTTCTTCTATTTCCTTCTTCTTACAGTAAAAGAGAAAAAAATATAGATAACAAAAAATGAAACGGTGAAACATATAAATACCAACTTTCATTATATATCCATGCTACTACGTCAAATCTAAATTAAAGTGGAATATAATAAACTTAATAACTGGTTGACCTGAACTGTTAACGAAGTTCAGCAGTGCAATTAATAAAATCTTATGTGCCTGATTGTCAGTAACACATGATACACATGTTCATGCTTAAATATATCTTGGAATCTCTGGACGCTTCGTAATTGACGTGTCAGGAGACTTCAAGTATCGCATATCGCACCAGTGGGCCAGAATCGCCTCAAACTGCGCCAAAACTAATTTTTCGTTAAAGACAACATAATAACTTTATATGAGAGGTCAGGTGGAGTGGTCAGTCTGGGGTTTTCAGTCACGTAGAATTCGATAAGAATATTTTTAAATTTGTGTGACGTCATCTAAGTACAGTTTTCTGATTGTTCAAGGAAAAATATTAATGGTAACGCACGAAAATTATCTTCTTTTTTTATTAGTGTGACTAACATGGGGTTTCTAGACATAAGAAATAGATTGAGAGTATTTCACATATCTATGACGTCATTTAAATACTGTTTTCTGATTGGTTTTCTAATTGATAATTTTTATAGATAACATGCGCGTATTCTGGGGGGGGGGCTTCGGGACCGGGCCCCCGGGGGGCACGCAGGGGGCGCCTTAAGCGCCGGAAAAGACGAAGCGAAAAAGGAAACCAAGCGAAAAAACCAGGAAGCAAGATAAAAGCAGGAACAAAAAAAGAAAGGGAAAAAGGGGGGGGGAAGAGGAAGGGAAAAAAGGGGGAAAAGAGGAACGAAGAAAAAAGAAAAAAAATAGAAAGAGAGAGAGAAAGGAGGGAAAAAAGGAGAGAGAGAAGGTGGCGCCCTTAAAAAAATGGGGGGCGCCAAATCGACAGTAAGCTATAAGGGGCGCCAAATTGGCCTTAAACTTAGGGGCGCCCAATCGACGTTAAAATTAGGGGGGCGCCAAATCGACCTTAAATTTA
>CALNVZ010000992.1:191840-214793 GCA_940671915.1 Paracentrotus lividus
ACCAGTGTCCGTTTGTATTTTCTTCGAGTGATGCTGAGTGACCCTACCCCTTCTCCCTCTAAGTCCTTACCATTCGGCCCTCTTTACATTGTGTTTACAATGAATATAATACTGAGGCAGCATTGAGAGATTTTGTTTAAATGCACAATATCTTTGGCAATGTTTAAATAGCACACACAATGTTATAGTTCCATGGTTAAAATAGTTTTTATACATATTTATAAAGTACATGAACAGAACTTATTAAAAGGCATATTCATAGTTAGAGAAACAAAAATTAAAACATTATTCAAGCACAGTTTAATTTTGACAGGTCACTTACCCAAATGAGCACAAGTTATCAACTTCATGTTCAGGCAGTAAAGGTAATTTGCATTTTCAACACTGTCACCATATGATATGTAGTAGAGAAGTGACGACAATATCCTATAGAATATGGTTGAAATAAACTCTTAAATATCCGGTAAGTACAAGACATAATGGCAGCTATATTTAGCACATTCTAAAAATAAGTGACCTAATTTTAGACAAAACTGAAGAGAAAGTACATCAACATAACACTGTGACCCTGACTGAAAACCATAAAATATCACCAGAATTCACGTTTCAGATTTGAGTTTTTCTTACACTACATATTCAAAGCCTACTACTGAAGATACCAGAAATGTGTAGTTTACTAAAGTATAAGTAAGTGAAAAACCACTTCAGAATAAGAGCTATCAATGTATTCCTATATAGTAAACTTTCTTCTTGTACCATTTTCAAAAGACCAACGAGCTGTCAAGTCTAAGGTTAAAAAAAAAAACAACAACAACAACAACAACATATATATGTACAACTTGTACAAATACATGCATATCCATGTCACTCTATATGGGTTAAGTTTATAACAATGTTTCATTATAACAAGGCAATTGACTTAGACACAAGCTACTTACTAAAACAGGAGTGTACTGTAATGCAAACATTTTGAGATCTGAAACATAAATAAAACAGTTGCAACTATAAGATTATCAACTTTGTCTCTCTTTCGTGAATGGCAAGATAGAAAATGGCAAGTTTAGTCTCAGCTGCAACTCGCCCTTATTTGAGTGCTTATACAAAACGGAAAATGTAGATCCAAGTTGGATTAGAAGAGACTGCAATTTGTTGGTTAATAAGCATGTGCTAAAACATCAAGGGGTACAGCACATTACCGAACAGGTCAGAAGTGATTTATAGTATTAGTCAAGGAACTAACTTACCATTTAAGAACCTACATCAATTCCACACCTGAGTTAGTAAATTTCTATATAGAATGGCAAAACAAGGCACAGCTTGTTTGTTTGCTGGTTTTTTTTAAGCAATGGTATTAACCAATCTCTGGACACGAACCGGCATGCTCTGGTTCATGTCCAGCTTAAAAACATGTTGTTGATAAAATAGCATAGTGTTCTTGGCATGCCGCGGATATTCTATTCCATAAATATAGAAAGCTGCAAACATGGCAGCAAAGCCATCTACCACAGTTGTTGGTGTGCTGATGGTCACCCCTCTCTCTCTCTCTCTTGGCTGATCCCTATACTATTTTGGAGATTCCTGTAGGTCCAGAAAATGAATATACATGTAGATCCAGTGGGTTAAGATATCTGTATTGTGGCAGTTCGGTAGGCATCAATTTTATGTAGAAAGAAGAGGGATAGCAAAAGCAGGCTATTGTGGGTTTCGGCAGACAGACAGGGGTGACATGTTAGGAGAGTAGCACAGGTAAACTGCTCTGGGTTATCTCCAGCATACAGCTTTAGACAGATGGGAAAGTGTACAAGGCACTCCTTAACTTTGGTGACGTAATCTTGACGAAGATGGTCTAAGATGGGACATGTTCCTATGAAGTGTTCAACGGTTTCATCATCAGAACTACAGAGCTGGCACGTGCGGTGGGAGGATTTTTTGAGTGTGTGGAGGCGGCATTGTGTGAGGTATGTGGATGATAGTAGCTGAGCTCTCACTATAAAAGCATGTCTGATGACAGGAGCTTCGGCGTACCTCCAGCGGGTTCCCATTGAAACCGAGTGTTGGCGTAGGTCCAATGGGTGCCTGGTAGTGGGAGGGGAAAAATAAAAGAGACCATTTATAACATTAAATGGAGGCAATATTTCTTCATATTTAGAATTGGTTGGACACAAAGAACACATTGTAAACATATCAACTCTTATCATCACATTAGTCTTCTCCTGTTACACATGAGCATGGATACCAGATTTCTTTTTCACAAAGCAGTCTGAGCATTAACAAACTTAAAGGCTTTTGTTAAAGTATCAAATATCTATGCTAAATGGCTAGGAATACTTTCAGATGTGATCATTTTGGAAATTTCTTTTTTTTCTTTTAACTTTTTTAACTGTGGCTTAAATACTGATGTGTCAAATTATTATTATCATTTTAATTTGGTGGTGATATTGAGGTTTATAAAATCACAATGTTACCTTGTCAACGGCATAGACTTCCTTTTCTCCTAAGGCCAAAGGGAGCATCAAGCAGCAAACAGCTTCCTTCACATCTACAAAGAAAATTATATACAGAGATAAGAATGTTTTCTGAAGTCATAAAAGACCAATTATTGAAATTAGATATTTTTTAGAATAAAGAAGAGAAATATAAAAAGGAACTTCAACGAATCCACTGTCGAACTTCGCCCAACATTTGAAAACGTATAAAGAAATGAGGACTTACCAAAAAAATAAATGACGAATCTAAATTTTATCGTGACTATTGTTCATTGGAAGGCACAATGGTAGTGTATTTCATATGCTAAACGTGATCATTCGAGCGTCGTGCATAAATTATTAAATTATGGAGTAAACATTTCTACGTGGTCCGACAGTGGATTCGTTGAAGTTCCTTTTTATATTTCTCTTCTTTATTCTAAAATATATTGAAAGAGTGGGTTTGTGAAGTCAAGTCTTGCAGTTTTTCTTGCGAAATGGGTCCACTTTGGTTATGATTGACGGTGCGCACGACAAAGCAGTCTTTATCGGGAACAGCTGAATCGCGTTGTTCAGTTACGGTCAACGCACTTCAGTCATCGCAACCAGGAGGCGGAGCTCCGCGCGATAGCTAATCAGAGCGCCCAACAATCAAAATGCATTGTTCTCTAGCTCTGTAAAAACAAACTTGTAACAAGTTAGATTTTTCTACGTGTGGGGTGGCCACTATAGTATAGACAGGTTTGACTGTAGATATCTAACGTAAGTAATAACTTAGACCTCTAAATCATAAATGATTTCCAAATTGAAATTCCATGACCATACCCACACTGCACAGCCACGGCAGAAGGGGCCGGGGAGAGCGGCGGTAATACAGAAAAGTTGAAAGTGTAGGGTCTATTTAGTATTACGTTAAACAGTTAAAATTGCAACATTATTTTCAGTACGTGGTGCTACACCTAAGAGTACAACGACACGTTAACGATTCTACAGACGAACAGAACCCAAGTCACGTCACACTCATACTCAACTCAACAATCAAATAAAATCACATTAATTTTGATCTAGGAGATATTTACCTGCAAGAATATCACCTTTCACAGACGATTTTGGCACAATTATATCGATATTAAAACGGAGAAGTTAGTGATGGCAGAATCAATTTCAAAAACCAGCGGTAGACGACATGCAACAATGGTACTACGTGTGCGATCGCGATCGCGCCAGTTTTAATCGCTGCTATTGGTCAGTGAACGAATAGTCTATTTATGATCACAATCATCAATTTCTATGTCATTCAAAAGATATTTAATCAAATATTGTTTATCAAAGAAATTTTTTTACCATTAATCAGTTTTGATAAATCATGTCAACTATTTGAATATTGTTTTTTTTTTGCGGGATTTATCCCTAACAATGAGAAGTGTTTGATAAGAAATTACAAAAGAGACATAATTGAGACTAATGTCACAGCTCTGTGGGTGCCCGCAGTTACCCTGATGAAATCTTGACTTTTCGAGGGTGGATGCGAGAACCATTTTACCCCCGGCACCCTTTTGGCGCCGGTGGGCACCCCTGCAGAACCCTTTTTTCTAAGAGTGTATGGTGAACCTCTTTATAGTGCATACTGTATGCAGTCCATTTTGGTCAGAGGTTAAGCTTGTTGACCTCACAATTTTCTGGTCATAACATCATTATATTTGTTTCAAAATATATTTTGCTCTTGGATTATGCACATTTTTTAGCTATATAATTATGTAGAGACTAAATGTATCAGTTGTGAAAGACGTTTAATTGATTTTTTACGTTTGGTGTCGGCCTATCTATTGTAGGCCTACTCTATTTCTTTCTTTCAATACAATGCTTTGTAATGTTAGTTTTTGTATATAGCCAATTTCTTATGTTTCCTAGCTGAAAGTAATTTAAAATGAATATATAAAATGTAGGCCTACTCAATATTCTCATCCCCTCTCCATAATCGTATCAATAAGGATAGGCCTACCATTTTGCAAAATATATGACAAAAATATATTAGTTACAATACATTTAAATGTATTCTCTTATCAATTCACATTAAACCAAACAAATTATTTGAAGGATTGACACAGTCACATAAGACATAGATTTTAACATTCTATAAAAGCATAATTGTTATAATGTTGTTCCATTTAGTGGCTATATATTTGAAAAGATAAGGAGTCTCTGAACAACATAAACATTGATTTCGCCTTTACTAATCCTTTGAAAAATAAAATCCTGCCTATGATTAATTTTAATTTAAGACGACTTTTTTTTACTTATTGAAATTTTACAAAATTTTCCTTTTGTAGACTCTACGTGCTGATCCTATGATTTTTTAGTCAGGTCTCTTTGATGTTGTCCATGCATACCAATTAAAGCATGATAAATTTAGAATACTATTTCAAGCATATAGCCAGGCTATAGGCAATGTGAATACTGTTCGTACACATGTACACATGGTCAATCATTACAGTGCATATTGTATGCAGGCCGTTTTTTTGACAGAGGTATAACCTTCTTGACCTCACACTTTTCTTGCCATAAAGCATTTTATCTTTCAAAATATAGTTTGCTTTTGAAAAGAACAGGATTGAGATAATATAGCCTATATCCAACAGCAACTAACCGTTGTGAAAGACCATTAGTTGATGGTCTTTTCTCTTTTAATTGTACCTATTTTACTTTATTTTTTGCTTTCAATAATTTGTAACGTTGGCTATTGCATGTTATAGCCTAACATAATGTACCAGTGATTTATGTATGTCATGTATATTGTATGTAAATTTGATAAACATCAAAAGAAATTGGAAGAGTGAACGATGATAATTTTTATGCCTAATGACCTCATGCAGAGCTAGTTGTCACCAGCTGTAGATCGAGGAAAGTTCTTTGCTTTTTGTCCAAATTTGTTTTGTTATATTTCGGCTACTCCCGTGCATTAAGTAGTACTGCATTTCAACTGTGATTGATTTTTGTTTTGCTTATAATAAATGGTGATGAATTGTTATAAGTGATCACAATTATATTTGAATTTGAATTTGCTACAAAAAACGTCCCCCTTGAATTTAGATCGGACAAAATTGATTCACCATTTCAGAAAAAAGAATGACCTGTAGGCCGAATATAATAAGTTTTTAGCCTTTTACGATTTATAATTTCATTATCGAATTTTAAAGATGTATCATAAACTGTTACTATTGGTTTTTATGTATTATTACGGTAACATCTAGCTAGGTCCTCCCAAATAATAGTCCATTCAAATACATTTTTTTTTTTTTTTGGTACAAGCAGCTAGTGCTGTGCAACACTACAAGACGCGATCAATACAGCTAAGAACAGATGATAGACAAATCGTGAATGGCATTGTAGAATGTCATGTAAATACAAAAATTGAAAAGCAGTATCAACTGATTAAAATAGAGTCAAATAATGAACTAATATTTTATTCAGCATAATTTCTGTTAAGAGCTGATTTGTTGTAATTGATGAGCGTGTTATGAAAAGAAAATGTTAAATTAAATTGAAAGTTGTACATAATAATGCATTAATGCCTTTCAGTTTCAAGCTATTAAACTTAAGTTGGCATTTATTCTCAACTATGAGATTTTATTTAGATGGGTCCATAGTATGCAGGAGGTCCATGCCAACCATTCACATATACCAATAGTATAGTTTACATGTACATGTACTGAATGCAAAGACTTCATCCTTCCATACATGCAACATACCCATGTCGTAAAGAGGCAATAAATGTCCAGTTCCAAGGACCATGGCCTGGGTTAAGCTTCTTGACCTGTATGAGTTGTTAGCATCCCCCCTCCCCCACCTCCCTTGTCATGGAAATTTGAATACTGGGAATATTCTACCTTCAACTCTTTTCATGGGTCAAATTATCAGAAACCAGGAATTTATTGTTTTGTTATTTATTATTTCTATTAGTGCAATACTGTAATAAAATATATATATAAAAATATATATATATAGATTATTCAAAGTTGTAATTTATTCGATACCATGTTTGTATAATCATTGCATTTGATATAATTAAGGTCAACTCTTACACCCCTATGTTAAGTACAAATGGAATGTTCCAATATGAACTATGAAATTTGTGTAAAGCCATTTCCTCTTGGAACCTGAGACCAATGTAGTGTAGACAACGTTTAACTCGATCTGCAAGCTATTCAATTTAATTCGAATTTCAGGTAAGATCAAAATCTTTCTTTACAATACATTATTTGATTTATAATGAATACTTTGCATGCTATTGATATTGTCATTTCTAGATATAATATGGTGCATTAGATTTGAATGGTTGAATACCTATGTCACTGTAGAGTGTGAGCATGGTGAGTGCGGTCAATTAGAATATGTACATTATAGATTAATAACCATATATTCAGACGATCAAGTTACAAACATGTATACTCGAGAAATACACTCCCCTTATATATCATGGTCATTTCCAAACAATGTTCTTGGGTATGATTCTGTAGGCGAGATGTGGAATTTAAATAATGTTCTGGTTGAGTTTTATCCCTGTTCGTAAGAAACCGCGATAAGATGTCAAATGTCCCCCACCCCCCCCCCAAAAAAAAAGAAGTTATGTAACGAAAATCAAGGTAGTTTAATTTTTAGTATAACGTGATTAAAGCTTTTAGAGCACTTCATGACGAAAGCAGTCCGTTTGAAGACAGTATACCCCCTTCTTGCAACACTATTAGTTCTCTTTTCCAAGTGTGACCAGGGACGTGAGAGGAGACCCTGGTGTGACAAACACCTCAATCAGATATCTATCTAAAAAACATCTGTTCCTTGACCTCGGTCCAAACAGTGGTCACCCAAGGTCACAGCTGGGGGCCAACATTGTTTACATTAAACGATCAAGATGTCTGTATCGATACATTTTTATTAGTTTTTTATTCTTGTACTTTCCTTATTCCGAGGTCGATTTTCTTCGTTTGAAATTGAAAACGAATTAACATTTGATTTCTAAATATAATATGCCTGTGAAAACTTGAAATATATCAAATACAATCACTTTATTTTTAAGAGCCTACTCATAGGCAGAGCTACTATTACGTAACATCCCAGCTGTTGTTTATCTTTTACCCCTGGCTCAACGCTCAAGCTGGCGTGTGGAGTTGCAAAGTTTGATAACAGGGATTATCTGGCCATGCAGGGCCAATAGTGATTGGAAATAGTTTCAAACGAGGATTTTTTATAAGGGGGTCCGACACCTGAGCTCAGCTCTCGAACTGGGGATAGGCTTGCAAACGAGGGATTGACGTAATGTATTTGCATGCACAAAGAATGAAATGAAATTACAATGGTTAAGGAGTAAGGACATAAGGTGGTGTTATACAAGGTTGTAAAAGTATTGGCATTGAACAATTATGGTAATCATTTTCATTTCAGAGACGATGTGAAGTTTCATCATGCTCCCTCCAATTAGGCGACATCGTCTCGGCCGGTTTTCCGTAACGCACCCCATCAGCCTGGCTGTTAAAATGCAAGGTAAAATTATTTGCAGTCATCCACTTTATTCCTCAAACATGGTTCAATAAGGGGGAATCAGCTGTTATGACAGATCTTGAACCTTATAGGCCTATTTTAACAGTGGGTTGCAAAAAGGACACCATAATATTTTCAATGGCGTTGATAACAAAAACGTCTCCAAGCATCTATTAATATTTCATTTGAATAAACATGCTATTTGTTAATGTTATGGAATTTCAATGCATTACAATGATTTGCATGCCTTTGCATTATCATGTTGTGATATCTGTATTTGTACATTTTCCATTCTACTTGCCATCTTCATTGGGATTGCTTAACTTCGTTTAGGACGATAAAAATACTCTTCGATAATGTAAATAATTGCAAATGATTGATGGCTGAAAGTCCCTGTTGCCATGAGCGTCCCACGGTATGCTTAAAATAACACCAGGGTCTATGGAGGGAATAATCACCCTTTTACTCATTGTGAAGCATGTAATGATGCTTCGGAAATGAGTTTTTCAGGTTGCCTTCTTGATAATTAATACATGCATTGAAAGCATATACGACCCTACAGCTCAGATTTTCTAGCCTCAATAAAGATATTCGATCCCTACTAAAATATATACTTGAATACTTGGTACAATGTAAATACAATGTTTGTGGAAATTCCTTACACGATACTCTAGCGCAATAAAACAAACAACAAACGGGATAAAATTATTGTCCATTAAGGCGGGAAGAAGTCTTTTCTAACTCAGCACCAATGACGAATCCAGGCGGGGGCGCAGAGGAGCTCACCTTCTTTATCTTTTTAAGTACGGCACATTGGGCCATGTTTGGTATATAATAGGCCTATTATCTAAAGGCCACCACACACCATACAACTCACGACTGACTGACCTTGGATCCGAAATAACAAAGCGCGTTGAAAAATATACGCGCTTTGTAATTTCTGATCCAAAGTCGACCAGTTGCAAGTCGTATGGTCATGATGGTGTGCGGTGGCCTTAAGAAAAATGTGGTGTCGCCTCTCCCCCCTCTATTTTCAATTTTTTTTTGGATCTGCCATGACTGATGAGCCTTTATGGTCTTGCATTATGTGTTTTTTAAAGAAAACCTTGTCAAGAAGGGTGAACTCATGTATTTTCTTCTTTCTTATTTCACAGAATACTACCAAACCGGGAATCGGGTGCGTCATGTAAAGAGAGATGAGGACAACGAATAGAACTCCTAACGAGAAAGTACTGACACCCATACCTTAATTAACTTTGTTCACCCTGATTTCATAGGCTAATATTAATATTGTAAAGAGTATGTAGGGTTTGGTTTTCTTCTATCAAATT
Organism: Paracentrotus lividus; assembly: GCA_940671915.1. Taxonomy (NCBI): domain Eukaryota; kingdom Metazoa; phylum Echinodermata; class Echinoidea; order Camarodonta; family Echinidae; genus Paracentrotus; species Paracentrotus lividus. Next base: position 201,172 of record CALNVZ010000992.1, read on the forward strand.
ATCGGCCGATCTTCACCTGTAGGCCAAAACATGTACCGTACACATTTCTAAAAAATAAATGTTTTTCAGTTTTCAAGAATAAAATCAGTAGGCTATATAGGTAAATTTATTTTTCAACAGCATATCCCTTCGGCTGAATTATAAAAAATTTAAAAATTTTTTTTTTTTTTTTTTTTTTTTTTTAGGCTCCAGCAAAATCATTTTGCTTTCGTTTTAATTTATTGAATCAGATTATTTCTACTTACACTTTTCGGGACCCTTGCTATATCTTGGACGTTTCCCCAACCTCTCCCGGGGATTTTCTTAAGTTTGTCAAACCCCGCAATACCCAATTTTGCCATGATGTCTCTTTTGGGGGCCCCTATTTGATTACCCGGCACCCCTGATCTTATCCCCCAAGAAATGTGTCTTGGGTGTAGGGTTGATACTGTTCTTAACTTGCTCATCTTTATTAGATCACGTAATCTGTAGCAACATAAATAATATCAGTCAGCACGGTACAATTGATCTTGGTATAAGCGATCATTCCTTCACCTATTGTACTAGGAAAAGTACTAAACTTGCTATTGGACTGCATAAAACAGTTACTTTAAGATCATTGAAAAATTATAACGAAGAAGCGTTTAATAATCAACTATATCTCGTTGACTGGTCACTAATAACTAATTGTACTGATGTAAATATAGCTTGGTCATTTTTTCAAGATGTTTTTACCTCAACTTTAAACACGTTTGTTCCACGTAAACAGGTTAGGATTAAACAAAGAACAGAGAAGTGGATGAACAAAGATATTCTGTGCCTAATTAGAGAGAGAAACATAGCTTACAAAAATTGGAAGAAACATATGAATGACGAAACGCTCTCCAAAAAATATAGACCATTACGAAATTTGATTCAAAGAAAAGTTAGGAAGGCCAAAGTCGAGTACTTGCAAAACCAGATAGAAGAAAATAAGCAAGATTCGAGGAAGCTTTGGAAGAATTTGAAAAACTTGGAATTGAAAAATAAGAAAAACAAAGAACAAGAGTATGTCATTCGTGTCGACGGCCAATTATGTCATGACAAACTGACAATCGCTGACGAATTCAATTCTTATTTTACAATGAATTGTGCACACACCACCCACCCCATGGTTCCATCAAAAACTCACCCACCCATCCAATAATCTTTAATGCAATGCAGTATAATTCATTGTATTCGTGACTTTATAAGAAAAAGGTGTACTCGAAAATAGTTTTGTGTTTATCACCAGTAAATGAGCAATTTGTGTTTAACGAGGTGCGCAAATTAACGTATCTAAAGGTACTGGATTAGACATGATTCCCGCTAAATTTTGAAAGATGCGGAAGTAATATGAATCCTTTGTGTAATATAATAAATCTAAGTATTAGAACGAGTACTTTTCCAGACGACATGAATAGCAAAGTAACACCATTGTATAAAAAGAAAGACAAGACAGAAGTTGGAAATTATAACCAATAAGTGTATTAAGGTGTGATCCAAATTTTTGAAAAAATCTATTTCATGTTCACTGGAAAGATATTACAAAGAAAAAATATCATTTATGATTTTCAATCTGGCTTTAGACATGACTATTCTAACCAAACATGTCTAATTCATTTGACAGATTATGTGAGGACCGAAACATCACATGGAAACTACGTTGGTATGGTGCTCCTTGACACACAAAAGGCATTGATACTGGTTAATCACGAGATATTATTGACTAAGTTAAAAGTAATCATCGCCCGAAACTTTGGCAGGTTCAGATCATATTTATCAAATCGACACCAGGTGGTATCGTTTCATGATGTATACTCCAGATTACTACCAATAACTTGTTGGTGTTCCACAAGGAAGTATATTTAGATCCTATTTACGAGTTATATTAATGATATAGTTTTTTGTGTAAAGACTGTAAGCTGTTACTTTATGCTGATGACAGCGTGTTACTTTTTCAAGTTCTAAACCCAAAACTTGTTGAGAAAAAACTCAGCGAAGAAATGTCAAATGTGTTTGATGGGATGACTGTAATTTAGCTATCTTTACATTTGGGTAAAACAGAAAGTATTTTTGTTCCTAAAGTAATAAGAAAAAGGAAGATGAATTCAACGTAGCTTACAAAGATCAACATCATAAAAAAAATCCGTTAAGTATCTAGGCATCGAATTAAATTGTAAGGTTTCATTTTGTTCTTAGTAGAATCTATTGTAAGAAGGCAAACTCCCGTTTTGAATAGTAATGAATCTAAAATTGTATGATCTACATGCAAGGCGTAATTATGTTTGCTCTCTCCTAATGTTATTGATTATGCTAACGTGCTCTAATTTAGGCAAATTAGATCAAAAGAATGAAAATCACACAAAATAAGATGGTAAGATCATCAATTGTTACAACATGTGGTTACAAACCCTGCAGCTCGGGGTCTACGTAAATCAAGATCAAAACAATTAATACTCACCTAGCACAAAAATTTACCACTCGACCGTGACAAATCATTGTGATTCCTCACCTTTAAACCTTTGTCTTCAAACTACATAATTATGATACAAGAAATAGTCATTATAACTTTAGCTTGCCAGGGCGAGTTGGTAGTATTGGCAATTGCTTTTATTACAATGTCATCAAATACTGGAATTCTCTTCCTAATCATATTAAAGCAATAGAAAACTACGCACATTTCAAAAGAGTGCTTAAGGAATTTCTTTCAATTGAGACTAAAACAATTGAAGCAAGCGACGTTGTAACGACAGTATGATATGCCTTGAAATATTATTTTCTCAATGTTTTACTTTAATTTATTTAATGTGTTTATGTTTTGAACTAGTTTTTATGTGTTTATTAACTGTTTAAAGTTTGCTGTAAATACGTTCCATGTATATATTATAATTTATAATTTTGTACCTGTATTAACTTTATTCTATTATTTTGGGACCCCGTTGTAAATAAGCTCTAGGGCTTTCATGGGTCATCCCGTCAAGCTTATGTGAATGTTGTTTATACTTGACAAATAAATCAAATCAAAAAAAAAAAAGATGGTATCTCACTTTGCGGAGAGGGGGTTGAGACGAATTTGTGACTACATTGAGACAGTTTTGAAAATTGCCGCGGGACGTCCCCGAGACGTCTCCCGAGTCCCCGCGACGTTTCATGAGTCTCAGGAATCTCAAAACCGTCTCAAGGTAGTCCCAAATCCGTCTCAGAGACGTCTCCTCGACGGGAAAAAATTATCGTCTCCACAAAAACAAACAAAAAACAAAAAAATATCGGAGACGTCTCCTATAGTTTCCTTTTAGTCGCAGAGACGGGTTTGGACTACTTTGAGACGGTTTTGTGATTCGCAAGACTAATGAAACGGCACGGGGACTCACGAGCCGTCTCGGAGACGTCTCTGTGAAAGTTGTCGTTTCAAAACCGTTTCAAAATAGTCCCAAACCTGTCTCAATTGTGTCGCTGGAGTGAAAATAAAATATTTATAATTATGAGAACGCACCGCTTTTGCGATTTTGAAAGATCCCAAAATTTGTTTGCTTTCAAAATCCGGCAGACTGAAATTACTCCCAGTGAGGGGTATGGGGAGGGTGGCGGGGCGGAACATTTGGCCCTATAGGTATGTGTTTTTTCCACTATTTACAAGTGAATTACATGTATGTATGTACGTATGTATCAAAATCAATATATTAATTCCATCCTAATGAAATTACGTGGTTATCTGATTCAGTGCAACACAGACAGAAAAGTTATAAGTTCATTTTGCTAATGATCGCAAACTATTCAATATCATTATCATTACACTTTTAAATCCACCGGGTGTTAGAAAGCAAATAAACACAAGTCAAAAAGTAAGTAAAAACCAGGAAGAGTTGAATACAGTCTTATTATATGTCCATGTAGGTAATTTTATCAGCTAATATGTGAGCGATTTTTACTCTGAATCATCATGTCATGCTTCAGTGAGCAATGGTTGAAGGCAAAAATATTATTTTTTACACGCTTATTGTCACAAATTGGAATTAATGATTTCGAAACAAAATTTCAGATTTTTAGGCCTCCACGACGACGTCTCGCCGGAGGCATTATGTTTTCGGGTTGTCCGTCCGTCCGTCCTTCCGTCAAGAGGTCTGTACGTCCGACTGTACGTCCGTCCCACTTCCGTTCTCACGATAACTTAAGAACCGTTTAACGGATCATCTTCATTCTTGGTACATGTATGCATACTGAGGTGGCAATTATCTGATAAGATTTTGGGGTCACAAGGTCAAAGGTCAAAGGTCACAGAGGTCAATAAAATAGCTCGTTCTCACAATAAATCAGGAATTGTGTCACTAATTATCTTCATACTTGGTTCATGTGTGCATACCGAGGTGAAAATGATCTGATTAGATTTTGGGGTCACGAGGTCAAAGGTCACAGAGGTCAATACATACATGTAAGTGAAAATAGCTCGTTCCCACAATAAGTCAAGGACCGTTTTACTAATTATATTATTACTTAGTACAAGTGTGCATACTGGGGTGGTAATGATCAAAGAAGATTTTGGGTTCACAAGGTCAAAGGTCATAGAGGTCAAATAGGTTTCAAAAAGCTTGTTCTCATGTTAACGCAACAACCAATTGACAGATCATCTTCATACTTGGTACATGTGTGCATACCGGGGTGACAATGATCTGATTAGATTTTGGGGTTACAAGGTCAAAGATGTCTGTATAAATGAAAACAAATCTATAGATTAATGTGTCATATATTTCTGATCTGACAATGGCGGAGGCATAAATTTCGACCGTGCGCGGTTGAGGATTCATCTTGTTAAAGGGGAAGTTCACCCTGGAATTTTATTGTTTTTAAAAAGTGAAGAAAAATAAAAGAAAAATATTAGTGAAGGTTTGGAGAAAATCGACCCAGAAATAACGAAGTTATGAATATTTAAAGTTTTGATTTTGTGACGTCACATGCGAGGAATTCTCCTATGTGTTATATAATGTAATTTCCATAAAGTGTCATTTTTTTTCAAAAGAAAATTAATTATTTCACCTGTGCGGTCAAAACATCATCAAACATATGTTAATATACATGCCTCTATCAAATTGACCCATTCATTTATCAAGAACTATGAAAAAAAAGACAAATTTATGGAATTTACATACACAACACATGGGAGAGCTACTCGCACGTGACGTCACAGAATCAAAACTTTAAATATTCATAACTTCGCTATTTTTGTGTCGATTTTCTTTTATATTTTTCTTTTATTTTTCTTCATTTTTTAATACCAATAAAATTCCAGGGTGAACTTCCCCTTTAACATTATGCAACAATTGTGCTCTAACATAATTAGATAACGAGTTCAGTGTCAAATTTCACATGAGCACTGGATTAAAATGGCAAAAACTGACATCTAAGGTGATAGTTAGAATTTATAGAATTCCTGTTTTACCCTTTCATTCAAGGTTGAATGAACACATTATTATGAAGTAAGTATTGCAGTAGTTTTATGCAGTAAGAATCATCTCAACAACAATGTTTTCATTATGTCTATAACATTTGGACAATTGTGTCAATGAGCCTATGGCTCGGTACAATGAACAATATTTATTAATGAAAATAGGCCGAATTTCACGTTAGTTAGGTAATGAATGATATCTTTCTCCGTTAATGATTTTAGGTACAGAGATTTAACAATAATTTATTGTTAAAATTGTTACATTGATTTTGTTAATTTTTGTCCATTTGACTGTGAGTTGTTTTCATGAAACTTGGCATATGGTAATGTATGGTTTTGCCTTCAAATGATCTCTAACATTAGCCTATGTCAAATTAATAATAATAACAATTTCATTTAGATTGCACTTCATACTGGTATTTCTAAGCGCTCTGTTGTTCGGATAAACTTAAATAATAGCAGATATAAATCTAAACATATTTTTATACATTATGAATATAATATATACTACTGGTGTGCGCCTCCAGAATCAAATTACGTATGCGACGAGTCACTGAACCATGACGAATCCCTAAACTTTCCTCTTATTTGCATAATAATATTTTCTTATAACTTGTGCCCATTGAGGCGTGAGACATTAGGATTAATACAAAAATAGAATTGTGATGTCATGATCAATCACAAAAAGACATTTTTATAGTCCATACATGAAAAAAGAAAGCTTTTTCTAGTTTCACATGCTCACTGAAACACATTAAAAAAAATAAATTTCCATTGGATCATTGACACATGTCTGAAGGTTATAAACATAATCTAAAACAAAATGTTGTTGAGATGATTCTAAGTGCATAACATTAGTGCAATACTTACTTCATAATTTTAAGATTGCATTTTTAGGGTTGTATTTATGTGTTCATTCAACCTTGAATGAAGGGATATTGTTTGCAAGTGTCCAAAGCACACTTCCAAAACAATTAAGATTCCATTCGTGGACATATAATTAGTTTTGTTTGAACAAGGGATCCCCCCTTGCATATCCCTATTTCAACTCTCCTGGTAAGAAATAAAAAAAAAAATAAAAAAAAATATTACCATCTGAAATGAGGTACTTACTTTTTGTGTTGTGATTATTTATACATGTACATGTGATGTAGGCTACATGTGATCATAATCTATTTTTTTTTTCCTACTAATGTTTGCAGATGTGTTCTTGTCAAAATTGTTAGTAATTTGATCGTCCATTATGAACAAAGTACGGGTATGTTTGATGTTTTACTTCATTTGCAAATGCCTTGGGGTTCATGGACCTCTATTGTTGAATTCGCAGATATACAGTAGGCCTAAGCAGCGATATCATTCATTATTTTAACTGTTATTTCCCATGATTATCATTTTGTGATAAAGGTATAGCATTACATGTTTGGCAATTACTCTCAAATTAATTTCACAGAGTTAATGGTTTTCAAGCAGTACCATATTATCGTGCTTAGCAGCTATATATACAGTCTTTGTCAAAAAAAATGGTACAGTCGGAAAAAAAAATATTTAGGTGTGAAATGTTTTCAGATAATGTGTGTATGTGGTACCAAAATAAAGCCAAAAGATTTTCCTTGCTGATGCGCTTTGTTCTGTATAATTTGCTTTCGTAAAACAAAAGTTATGCTAAATTTTGTGCCACGAGGAACAAATCGAAATTGAGCACTTCATGGCCATTATGCGAAATCTATACACAAAGGCATGGGACGGCGTGCGAAAAATGGATTTGTCTTGATTGTAGAAAACTAGCCATATTTCAAAAATTACAACACCAAATGTGATGAAAAAAATTGCAGGTGAAAGTCTGATCTTCCTGCTTTATGAAAATACCAAACAATAGCAGGCTGTGACTAAACTTCATACTATAAAAAAAATGTTTTCCACTTGTACCATTTTATTTGACACAGACTGTATATATACACGTTCCTTTATTTCATTGGAGGTGTTATAGAGATAACATGTACTAAAAATATTACAGATCATGTTGGTGATGTAGTTTGAAAGTTACAGTCCAATTATATGATATTGTCATAATTGTGATGAACATGTATACAAATATAATGGCAATTCAATATAAAGAGTTCTGATAAACCGAATTACATGTACCTGTACCAAGCTATTTTTCATGTCAGAATATATTGAATTTAAGAGTATTATATTCACTACTGTATCGTGTACACGAAGGCCTATACACAACAAATTGTCAGTGCCAAGTACCCCTGTCAATGTGCCCTATGTATGTAGTACCAAAGTATTGAAACAACTTACTTTTGAAATTGTATTCTGATAAGGTAATTACTTTGATGATATAGCATAAAGTTGTGGTAACATATTCACAATTCTGTAACGTTAAACCTGGTGTATAGTTTTGGTAACAAAAAAAAATCGGCATAAAACCGATTAAATATAGTCTCATGTTGTTCACATTGCGCTAAAAGACATGTGTGAGAGATTTTGTGATATTCCTTTCACGATTTCCGGTGAATTTCAGTGAAATGTTTGAATCCAAACACAATTTGTAACGGTTTTGAGACCTTTGCTGGGTTGTCCTGTCCCCCGAACTTCCCGCATGAATGGACCGTAGCGATCTGTGTGTATCACCCACACAAGAGAATCCCCATTGGTTTTCCATGTGAACGCCTAGTGCACACAAAGCTGTGTCGGGTCCCCGTCTTATCTTTTTTATACTATAATATCGTGAAATAAAGACGTTAAAACGAGATTCCATGTAATATAACTTTATTTGTTACAGTTACAGGATTCAGGCTTTCATATTATCTAACTGTGAATCCAAATTAAATTTTTCCTTCTCCCAACACTATACACCGCTTTAACAAAATTATATCAAATGCTACGGTTTGATGTTGAAACAATGTTGCAATATGATGGGAATCGGATGGGATATTAGTACATTATTAAAATGTGTAGATGTTATCATCATAATAATGCAGTGTAATGTTAACACAATATTGTTTTAATGTTAATAAAATGTTATATTTTGATATATCAACAATCATGTTGTCATAATATAATTTTAATGCTAGTGTTTTGTGATGCTATAATGTTTTAATAATGTAAATATGATGTTGTATAGGTGTATTGGCAAAATGATATAATGATGTTAATATGATGCGGCGGAATGATATCGCCACAATGTTGTGATGATGTGAATATGATGTTGAATTGTTCTGTTGTTGGAATATTGTGATAATATCATTATAATGCTTGAGTATGATGTTTAAATGATGTTGGAGTGATGTTAATGAGATGTGGTTGTAATTCATAAATAAGATGTTTATGATGTTGCTTTATGATACCGAGACAATGTTATGACGATGTGAATATCATATTATAATTACATTGTTGGAATCATATTATGATGTTTTTACCATGTCATAGTATGATATGGTAACAATGTGATAATGATGTTGTTATAATGATGTGCTTTTTTGTTAAGACAATGTTAGATAATTGTTATTGAAATGTTACAATATTATGTTGTAACAGCAATATTCTAATATTAGTATAATGATATAGTGTAATTTTTGAAAAAGGTTGTATTAATATTTTATTCATGATGTAACTTAATGTTGTGGCTCTGTTATATGTGCTGTTCTGACAACATGAACTTAAACATATTATTAATGTTTAAGATAAATATTTTAAAAATTATATGATCATATATGTATAAAACATTATATTCAAACATTTATCAGTTGTTAAACAATAGCATAAAATATAAAATAAATGATAATGTTTGTAGGAATCATTCATAAATATAATTATAATGTCAAGTAAAAATGTTTTTACCCATTATTAAAAGACGTTATTTTCACATCCATTTCATGTTAAGTAATGTTGTTTTAAAATATATTTTGCCGACTCTTTATTAAAAGATTTAAAAAGCATACGTAAATAACGTTTTTCATATGTTATTAACAAACATTGAGTAAAAAATAAATTTTCGGTAAAAAAAAATGTTTTTTAATCACATGCATATAATGTTCTTTCAAATAATTCTTTAAAACATTATTTTGATATATTTATGACATCCCAAAAGAACGTCATAAAAACATTGGTTGGCCTTTTCTGAGACCTGACATTTTAGATCTTTATGAAACATTTTGAAAAACATTAATATAGTGTTTTTATATAACATTCATTAATGGTTCTTTTAAATCATTCTTTAAAACATGATTTCGTCATTTATATAACATCATCGATAAAACATTATTGAAACGTTTTCTGACCTTTTCTGAGACCGGACATTCTAGATCATAGAAAACATTTAAATAAACATTTTCAAGCTCTTTTGGAAACATTTTTAAAATGTTTGTATGATATTTTTGTGTTAGCTGGGGAGGCCCGCACGCAAGCTAAATTATGGTAGTGGGGGAAAATCATTTGTTTCTTGTATTTTCATGAATTAAAAAAAAACATCAAAAATACACTTCATTCAAACAGGAAATGACCATTTACATTCATTTACTGTTTGTGCGTGGACTACAATGTACCGTTCAGTTTTGCCAAAGCAAATTTGACAGGGTCGTGTAATCGACTAAGCTTGCGCATTCTCTTTAAATATTTCAGGAATATTTTACAGAGAAAATAATTTTTGATTAAAATATTTCAAATTATTTGACTTTTTAGCGGTTTAAGACAAAGTGCATGGACTAAAGTCCTCCATCATACACATGCAGCATGTAGTAAGCTATCTTGAATATAACGATTGCCTGCATGCAAACATCGCACCTCTCAAGGCTTGATGCGTGACAAATATGCCGATTTTTAGGGTTTTGAGGCCCCATATTTGGTACAAAATCTACAGTAATTCAGCTTTTTTGTTGGTTTTGCCTGAGAAAGTGGGTGTTCTGTGTGAGATTGTGAGACAGGCCCTAATTGCGTAATTCTCACGCAGAATGCGTTAAACTTGGTACATGTTGCTCTAATAGGGTAGGGTGGTCACTTGGTACAGTGGTGTGTATGTATACCAAGCTGCACTAGCGCCACTGCATTCATGGTCTTTGAAAGCCTGTCTAATCGTGCAGTTTCGTATTCCCTGTACACGTACACACCACCCTCGTGCCCTGGGGTCGTCGTTAACCCTATCCCTGATAACATACCCACTTACATTTACATGTATGCATGGTCAATTCATAATTGACCTTGCACTGGGAACTACCTTGCTGTGGTGGTAGTTTTCTTCCAATGGAAAGTTAATGCAGAAGAGAAGAAAATGTGTCTTTAGAAACTCGGCCCAGTCAAGGTGGCATTTCCAAAAAAAAGGTCCTAAAAATTCAAATAAAAAATATTTAATTGAATTATATTGCAATGATACTATAGATTGTCTTAATTTATTTCGAGGTAGGTTTAAAGCTGGTTTCACTAATTAACCGAGAGGGCAACAGACAATCATTTTTCAGCACAGCATTATATTGGTTTGCAGCTGTATGTGATCCATACCTGGCTTTACATTGCCCTTGTCGTCACCCCGGATACGAAGCTGCGTGGGCATTGGGGCTTTTTTTTTTTTTCTTTTCTTTTTTTTTATACATATATATTTTTGTAATATAAACAAAGGTAACAGTGTTTATTAAGATTACAATTAGCATGAGGAAAACCCTAGTGTGTAAGGCAAGATAATGTTAACATGGTTAACATGACACCGGGTCACAATATCATATCTTGCAAACTTATTTTGCTCGAGACCCCCTCTAGGCCCTAACCCTAATGTACATGCAACCCCTGGTCACATTGACCCTATACCAAGGTGTATGTATATCTAGGCAGACTATCGACCTTGTGGACTATATATCTAGACCAATCTGACCACACGCCCACGGTGTGAGACTCACGTCTCAGCACCTCATCTCACACTCACCCGCCCAGCCCTCAAAATATCACGCCCCAGAAAAAATAAAAAGGAGAAAGTATTAAAAACTAGAGTTTTTTACCATTTTCAGGCCTCAAAACCCTAAAAATCGGTTCTGTCGTGCATTGCAATGTGAGTGCGATGTTTTCATGCAGGCGATCGTTAGATGCAAGATAGCTTGCCCCGTGCTATGCAGTGTAGCGTGTGCAAGCACCTCCTTCGTGTACAAGTTAGTACCACGCGCGTGCACGTGTGCACTGCTTCCAAACACAGTGCGAAAGATCTCACGCCCAGCCACTCTTGGTCCACCCCCTGGACTGTAGTTCATTAGTTCATTGGTATTACACATGCGTACACGCAGTGCGTACGTACACATAACGGACACGTACACGCAGATTATCACCCACTAACTACATTTCGGGAAAGTGAATTCGTTGGGTGAGGTGAATTTAGGAATTGCGCGCAGCGGGGTAGCATGCGTGATGCACCGAGTGATGAGCTTTGCCTGATTAGCCAAATCAGATTATTACTGTCTCAATCAGCGACTAAGAATTTCAGGCCGTACAGTGAAATTCACTTTCCTGTATTGTGTGACGAAGCGTAAATGCAGTGATCGCTCAATAACTTTAGATAGGGCACCGCTGCATCACTCGCCTCTGGCTCATTGCAGCACGACCGCTATAATCTCGCGGTGCACTGCATTACCGCTAACGCACTGAGTCTAGAGTCCGATAGCCGAATTTCGTGGATATTTTTGTCCAGGTTCAGTCTTGAAAACTCAAAGATGGGTTATTTTTTTTTACATGTCCATGTCAGAATCATTTTCACTGTATTTGCAAAGTCTGGCGATAAGAACAAGTTCTGTCTGTAAAATTATAGTTGGTTAGAAATTCACACAAATAAAACAAATATCTCGTTCATTTCATTTAAAGTTTAAAGCTTACAAGCATGCTTTATTCATGAACTATTGATCATTTGCTTCAAACCACAATTGGTTCCCAGGACTTACATTATGTCCTCATAATTATATTGTAAACAATAAATTGGCATAATGTATATTCCATAAATAAAAGAGATTTACCACAATATTACTATGATGCTAATATTGAGAAGATATTCCTAGGTAAATGTTTAGACCACGATATATTCAACCATGATGTTTCAAAACAAGAACTCAAGAAATATTAACTCAGATTTCAAGAACTTCCGTTTATAGTTTAATCAATAAAGGTATACCTTAAACAATGATATTTCTATACGTGAACTCAAGAAATATTAACCCAGATTTCAAGAACTTCCGTTTATAGATTAATCAACAAGCTACAAGGTACCTTTCCGCGGATTTAAATTATTGTTCTGTTAAAGTCTCAAAATAAACTGTTGAATAGATAAACGATACTCATCACGCGACGCGACTGGTTTATGTTCATTTAACCGCACGCTATCTGTCTCGATCTGTCCTATCGAAAACCTACGATAGATGCCCATGGATCTCGGAAGTAGCAGTCGAACGCCTGTAGTTGAAGTCAGCTGATCTCCCATTGACGAAAGCGTTAACCCATACTTAGGTCAGGAGTCGATCAGTGGTTGAAGTCAACGATGTTGAGCCGTCTACGAAAACTTCTGCATGTGCAAATCCAGAATATAAGTGAACTGGAAATTGTTGAAACACAGCTGAAAGCTGAACGCTGAAATATAGCTGAAACTGAAACCGAAACCCCAGTTCATATGTAACTGCTGTTGAAATAATGCATCCAATACAAAGGTCATAGCATACATGAACATGCTTATTCTATATGATTATATTCATAAAACTATACACACTTGGATGCTTTCATGTATCAATAAAGATTATCTTCAGTATTAAATTCACCTAAATATTCCATCAAAATATCACTGCCTTTTGTACAGGGTTATATAATATTAAACATCAATGCACTAAAGCTTTCAAAATACACCCTCTTCTAGCAGTACAAAATATCAAGAATCATCTATAATTCCATTTCTTCATTTAGTAAATAAATGCATAATAATCTGGTAAAGAGCTCGAAAATAATTTCCTTTCCATTTTATTAAAGGAAACCATAAATTACTGGTTTTTTAAGCCTCATAATATTTGCTCTATGATACCAACTCACAATTTCTCTTTTAACAAAAGAATCATAAACTTTACTATCCTGCCTTCTTTGCTGTGGAAGGACATCAAAATGTATAATTGACACAAATATATAAGGTCAATTAAGATCATTGAACTCTATCGAACGGTTGTCAATA
>CALNVZ010000992.1:214818-230272 GCA_940671915.1 Paracentrotus lividus
TAATCCCAAATAATTAATTCCAATGCTTTGCTGTATAAATGATTCAACATAATGATTTCTTATAATCATTATCTATATCACAACGTGTGGCTGTGTAAATGTGGTGCCACGCCCTAATTTATGACAATACCTAAACAAGAAAATAAGATAAGGATAAGGAAATTGTACAAAATATCACTTACAGGTTTCACAAATCATAGTGGAGCTGTAGAGGAGTCTTCACCTGGCTGCATGCCTGGATTTCATGATGGCACAAAAAGTTAAACAGCTGCGCATCCTACATGCATGAATGGCTTCTCTCAGACACTTCAGCACACCTTCTCTATCAAGGCTAAATGTCTTCTCCAACCCTTCTCACTCTAACAGCACACCCTAATATAGGGCATGTACTGTGCTATGCATGAGGTATGCCTAATAGCACCACACCATAACCGCTCCTTTACAACTTGATTCACTCTACCCAAAGAGCCTATTGTCCTCTAAGTACACTATAACATGACAAAGTTTTTACTAGTCTTTCCCCCTAGTCTAAAATATCAGTCACTTTGTGACATTATCCCCCTCCTTAAAGACATTAATTATAATTTAATTCCAAAAATGTCTAAGAGTAGTTTTTTCTTATACCTATCTGGAATATATTCAAAATAAATTCAAATACAAAAAAGAAAGAATCAAACTCTCTCGAATTACTATATTCGATTTACGTCCATGTCATTTCATGGACATGAAATATATCTGAAATATTACGGGTATATCAATAAACAATAACAAGTCAAATTTCCGTTATTTATATGAGTGTCTATATCACTTTATGGATCTGGGATTTGGATCAGATACAACATTATAATCTCCATCAAGATTCTTACGATCCTATTAGTGCTTGGCCTCTTCTAGTAGTGGCCCTTGCAACAACTTATTGTTAGTTTCATCTTGGTGAAATTTCTGTCACTGTCCAATTAGTGATGATTCGTCGGGGTCTGACTTGGTTTTGCATCCATCACTGTACCTTGGTTGAGTTTCCGGTCGAGTCGCAACAATTTTTATTGCATCATGCTTCATCTTAACCTTGACAACCGGAGAGTCGTACGGTGAGGATGAAGGCTCCACTATGCCGAGATCAATCTTCTTACGAACTTCATTCTTCTCTTGTTCTCCTAGCATAGGTGGTAAAGGATAAGGTTTGCTCTTGATGGGCTCCTTATCCGTCAGCCTAATGTCGTGTTCCCGAGATTAGTCAATCCTGGTATATCAGTCATTGTCTTTCAAATTCCTGAAGAAGGGTACTTATTTCAGCTTGTGATCTTTGTCGGATGTGGGCTGTATGTACATCGTCGATATTCTCCGACTGGGCGAGTGATGAACATGAATTAGGCCCCTACGCACGCTGGCACTCCTCCGACTCATCTTCATCTACATCCTCGTCGTCCATGGTATCATCGACTACTGATGTACACACCACATCTAAGATGCTAACAAGCTCTTCCCTTCTGTAGAATTCTTGAGGAGATTGGCGTGGAAGGTTTTGGTATTCCATCCATGTCTAGCTTTAGTCCATCTTTCCTATCTCTCAATAACCTTGAATAGCCCCCGCCATTGCATTAACAGCTTAGTGTTGTCGGTTGGTAGAAGAGGAGGACTTCATCGCCTATCTCAAATTCCTCATCTTTGCCTTCTTGTTGTACTGCTTCGGTATCTCTCCGCAGCCTTGCTAAAATTCTCTTGGGCTAATTTGCAGGTTGCTTCTAGTCGGTCCTTGAGGTCCAAAGACGTACTGATAGGTATCTTCGTCTCTGCTTCGACTGCATCTCCTGACAAGCTCGTGTAGAATTGTCAGCGGGCCACGAACTGCTCGGAGCGTACAACAGTTCAAACGGCGAAAATCCGGTACTCTCTTGAATCGATTCCTGTAAGCGAAAGAAAAGGGTTGATGTAGCGATCCCATCTTTGGGACGTTCCTCGCCATTTTCTTCAACATCGATTTCAGAGTCCCGTTGAATCTCTCCACTAATCCATTACACGTGGGTGATATGGTGTTGTGGTCATCTGGCGGATTGACAATAGTCTATTTACTCTCTTCATTACATTCGAAATGAACTGTCCGCCATTGTCCGAAAGTATTTCTCGTGGCACACCAACTCGCGAGTAGATGTCCACTAAGGCTTCTGCTACAGTCTGGTATCTATCCTCCGAAGCGCCACTGCCTCTGGATACCTGGTAGCATAATCCATGAAGTCAAGATAAATCTGTTCCCTTTACTGGTAGCAAGGTTCAATGGGTCCAATTAAGTCCATTGCAACCTACGAAACGGTTCGTCAATCAAGAGGGGTGAACCAAGCGGACTTTACTGACCTTCCCTTTAGCATAGTCCGCTGACATGGTTCACAAGACCTGCAGTGACGAGTCCAATCCGCATGCATTCCCGACCAAAAGAACTGCATGAGGATTCTATCCGATGTCTTCTTTACCCCGAGTGTCCTCAAGTATCGACTCGTGGGCTATCTTCATACCTGCTCTCTGTACTTAGTAGGTACCACTATCTGTGAAATAGGGTCGACTCCGGGTTGTGGTGTCTACGAATTCTCTGTACAGCACTCCTTCTTAGAGAAAACGAGAAGAATTCCTTTGTCGACTCACCTTCCTTCTCCACTTCTGCACACTGTCTAGCCTTCGACAACGATTTGTCCTCAGCTTGGGCTTGGATCAAGTCTTCGACGTCACAACTTCATCGAATGGCTTGGTACAACAAGGGGTGGCTTACTGCGTGCTGCTTGCCTCTTCTGTTCCCTTGTTTCCACTGCACTCGCTTGATGACGTTGTGTGTCCAGTCAGGATCAGGGTCATCTGCTTCCTAACTCCAGGCGCTTGTCCAAGTACTAAGTCTATATTGGGTTCTTCACACACAGGGCCATTATCTCTCCTGTGTAGTATGGCGTATCAATCTGTAACAAGCAACTTGAAAAGATCTTAGAGTTCTATCAACCAGAACACACAGCTTCTCCTCCTTGCACAGTTGATCTTCACGCACCAAATCACGTCGCACTATCACCGTGGTACATCCTGTATCTCGTAGCATATCAACCTGTTCACCATTCACGAGGCCCTTACATACTATCAAATCATCTTGTTCTATTCCACATGCCGCTGCAGAAAGTAGGCAAGATGTCTCCTCCTGCTAACCTAACACCATTCCACTTCTGTAAGCTCCGTTCTATATCCGGTGTTTTGTAACCGTAAGACACATACCTCCAGCTCGACGTTAGTTGTTCTCCTCTCAGCTGGTTCGCTGACAGGTCCGCTAACCATCATGCTGGCTCTTTTCTCTGACGCTTCTTCTGGGGGCAGTTCCAAGAAAGGTTGTCCTTTTTTGTGTTTGTAGTTTTGTGTTTGTTTGTTTGTGTTTCAGAGGGGTTGAACCAAGCGGAACTTTACTGACCTTCCCTTTAGGCATAGTCCGCTGACATGGTTCACAAGACCTGCAGTGACGAGTCAAATCCGCATGCATTCCCGACCAAAAGAACTGCATGAGGATTCTATCCGATGTCTTCTTTACCCCCGAGTGTCCTCCAAGTATCGACTCGTGGGCTATCTTCATTACCTGCTCTCTGTACTTAGTAGGTACCACTATCTGTGAAATAGGGTCGACTCCGGGTTGTGTGTCTACGAATTCTCTGTACAGCACTCCCTTCTTGTAGAGAAAACGAGAAGAATTCCCTTGTCGACTCACCTTCCTTTCTCCACTTTCTGCACACTGTCTAGCCTTCGACAACGATTTGTCCTCAGCTTGGGCTTGGATCAAGTCTTCGACAGTCACAACTTCATCGAATGGCTTGGGTACAACAAGGGGTGGCTTACTGCGTGCTGCTTGCCTCTTCTGTTCCCTTGTTTCCACTGCACTCGCTTGATGACGTTGTAGTGTCCAGTCAGGATCAGGGTCATCTGCTTTCCTAACTCCAGGCGCTTGTCCAAGTACTAAGTCGTATATTGGGTTCTTCACACACAGGGCCATTATCTCTCCTGTGTAGTATGGCGTATCAATCTGTAAGCAAGCAACTTGAAAAGATCTTAGAGTTCTATCAACCAGAACACACAGCTTCTCCTCCTTGCACAGTTGATCTTCACGCACCAAATCACGTCGCACTATCACCGTGGTACATCCTGTATCCCGTAGCATATCAACCTGTTCACCATTCACGAGGCCCTTACATACTATCAAATCATCTTGTTCTATTCCACATGCCGCTGCAGAAAGTAGTGGCAAGATGTCTCCTCCTGCTAACCTAACACCCATTCCATCTTCTGTAAAGCTCCGTTCTATATCCGGTGTTTTGCTAACCGTAAGACACATACCTCCAGTCTCGACGTTAGTTGTTCTCCTCTCAGCTGGTTCGCTGACAGGTCCGCTAACCATCATGCTGGCTCCTTTCTCCTGACGCTTCTTCTGGGGGCAGTTCCAAGAAAGGTGTCCAACTTTCTTACAAGCGTAGCAGGTCTTCTCTTTCCTTGAGCTTGACTCTGATGTGGTCTTGCTGCCGAAAGACTGTCTCTCCTGTCCACGACTCTTTGAAGTGCTCCCATCCGATGACTAAGCTCCAGTCGACGGTCTATCTCTCATTCTGCGTAACTTTGGGTCATTGTGAGCATCTCGATACTGATCTGCAAGGGTTAAAAGATTCTGCAAATCTCTAGGTTTACGTTCCTGAATGAACATTAACAAATCTTTAGAAGTTGCATCTAATACCTGCTCTTGCAAAATGAGACTCTTGACACAATCTACAGAATTTTCATACGGGCTAAGTTCTAGCCATCTATCAAAGTATTTTTCAATCCTAGATGCGAACTGAACATAACTCTCTCCCGATTGGATTTTTGCATTCCTAAACTTCAACCTATAACCTCCCTCGGTTAAATCGTAACCCTTCAATAAGGCGGACTTTACTGCACTATAATCCTTAGCCTCAGCTACTGTAAGTCGTGAAATAATCTGTAGTGCTTTCCCTGATAACAAAGCAGACAATGATAAGGCCCAATCATTAGAGTTCCAACCCACACTAGAGGCATGTCTTTCAAAACGACATAAATAGCTATCAATATCATCCTTCCCATCTTGAAAAGGTGGGATAGGTGGAATCTTGACCTTGAGAGTGGAAGAATCTGAAGTACTTCCTCTATCTCTCCTCAGCTCCTCTAATCTAATCTGTTGAGCAACTAACTCTAACTCTTGCTTCGTAGCTTCCGACTCACGCCTGCTTGCTTCAGCTGCAGAAGCTCTAGCTTCAGCCCTCTCATCTCTTGCTTCTTTCACACAGTCATCTACATACACTTTAAGATCATTCCCACTTAAGCCAAAAGACTTTCCCTGTTCTATGAATGTATCCCTATCCATACTAACAGTTGCAGCGCACTCACCAACCAATTGAAACGGTGTTTCAGGAATCACGGGCACCGGCCTTAGATGAACACTCCTCTTCACCTCCAGTAACCCGACAATGCAATGTTCCACTGTAAAGGGAAGATGAAAATACAAACAGTTAATTCAGTTAAAACTTCAGTTTGCAATTCCTACATTCCATACCAACTTTTATACAATATTAACTGATCCTATCAATAGAGAAAGAGAGTCCCTTCGTGGTCGCCAATTTGTCAGAATCATTTGCACTGCATTTGCAAAGTCTGGCGATAAGAACAAGTTCTGTCTGTATAATTATAGTTGGTTAGGAATTCACACAAATAAAACAAATATCTCGTTCATTTCATATGAAGTTTAAAGCTTACAAGCATGCTTTATTCATGAACTATTGATCATTTGCTTCAAACCACAATTGGTTCCCAGGACTTACATTATGTCCTCATAATTATATTGTAAACAATAAATTGGCATAATGTATATTCCATAAATAAAAGAGATTTACCACAATATTACTATGATGCTAATATTGAGAAGATATTCCTAGGTAAATGTTTAGACCACGATATATTCAACCATGATGTTTCAAAACAAGAACTCAAGAAATATTAACTCAGATTTCAAGAACTTCCGTTTATAGTTTAATCAATAAAGGTATACCTTAAACAATGATATTTCTATACGTGAACTCAAGAAATATTAACCCAGATTTCAAGAACTTCCGTTTATAGATTAATCAACAAGCTACAAGGTACCTTTCCGCGGATTTAAATTATTGTTCTGTTAAAGTCTCAAAATAAACTGTTGAATAGATAAACGATACTCATCACGCGACGCGACTGATTTCTGTTCATTTAACCGCACGCTATCTGTCTCGATCTGTCCTATCGAAAACCTACGATAGATGCCCATGGATCTCAGAAGTAGCAGTCGAACGCCTGTAGTTGAAGTCAGCTGATCTCCCATCGACGAAAGCGTTAACCCATACTTAGGTCAGGAGTCGATCAGTGGTTGAAGTCAACGATGTTGAGCCGTCTACGAAAACCTCCGCAGGTGCGGATCCAGAATATAAGTGAACTGGAAATTGTTGAAACACAGCTGAAAGCTGAACGCTGAAATATAGCTGAAACTGAAACCGAAACCCCAGTTCAACTGTAACTGCTGTTGAAATAATGCATCCAATTCAAAGGTCATATCATACATGAACATGCTTATTCTATATGATTATATTCATAAAACTATACACACTTGGATGCTTTCATGTATCATTAAAGATTATCTTCAGTATTAAATTCACCTAAATACTCCATCAAAATATCACTGCATTTTGTACAGGGTTATATAATATTAAACATCAATGCACTAAAGCTTTCAAAATACACCCTCTTCTAGAAGTACAAAATATCAAGAATCATCTATAATTCCATTTCTTCTTTTAGTAAATAAATGCATAATAATATGGTAAAGAGCTCGATAATAATTTCCTTTCCATTTTATCAAAGGAAACCATAAATTACTGCTTCTTTAAGCCTCACAATATTTGCTCTATGATACCAACTCACAATATCTCTTTTAACAAAAGAATCATAAACTTTACTATCCTGCCATCTTTGCTGTGGAAGGACATCAAAATGTATAATTGACACAAATATATAATAATCCAAATAATTAATTCCAATGCTTTGCTGATAAATAATTCAAACATAATGATTTCTTATAATATCATTAATCTATATCACAACGTGTGGCTGTGTAATATGTGTGCCATGCCCTAATTTATGACAATTACCTAAACAAGAAAACATAGATAAGGATAAGGAAAATTGTACAAAATTATCACTTACAGGTTTCACAAATCATAGTGGGAGCTGTAGAGGAGTCTTCATCTGGCCTGCATGCCTGGATTCCATGATGGCACCAAAAAGTTAAACAAGGCTGCGCATCCTACATGCATGACATGGCTTCCTCTCAGACACTTCAGCACAACCTTCTCTCATCAAGGCTAAATGTCTTCTCCAACCCTTCTCACTCTTACAGCACACACTTAATATAGGGCATGTACTGTGCTATGCATGAGGTATGCCTATTAGCACCACACCCATACCGCTCCTATACAACTTGTTCACTCTACCCAAAGAGCCTATTGTCCTCTAAGTACCACTATCAACATGATCAAAGTTTTACTAGTCTTTTCCCCCTAGTCTAAAATATCAGTCACTTTGTGACAGTCCAGACACTCAACAAAATTGAAGCCATATCATCCTCGACATTTGTTTCTAAAAAACTATAACCTTTTCAACTAGTTTATAAAAATGGATTTTTCGGACACCTAATAAATCTTACTGGGCAAACATGTATCGGGTATAGCCCACGAAATCGACAGCCCACGAGACCGAAAATATGTTATAAATAGGCTAACGAGATTGACTTTAAACGAAAAAGGCACACAAGACATTAACTCTTTACCTGCCACATTAATTTCAAGCAGAAAAAAAGAAGACTTTTCTCTTTAATTACTAAAAAATAATATAACAACATTTGCTTAGTATGAATTACGATAAATTATGCTGCAGACCTGATCCTAGCATTATCAGTGATTTTCAAATCTTTTTGCCCAGCCATTACAGAGAAAATGAATTATTACCATTGTATAGTTAATAATTACAATTGTGACTATAGTCGAATTTTGCAGGCAAAGAGTTAACTAATATAGGTCCACAAGTCTGACATCATATAAATATGACCCATGATCAAGTCATAAAATTTGTACAATTTGGGCCCATGATACCAACAGTACACTGATAGAGCACAAGAGACCGACAGTACAGAAACTGAGCTTTCTAAAACAAGCCCACAAGGACGACATGATGAACAGTGCCAGCTTGTGAAGTATTTATACAGGGTGACTAAGAATTGTTAGGTAGCAGGGGGTGGGGGGGGGGGACCGTCTTTGAGCCCCTGTATCTCAAAGAGATGACTGCATATTATATATACAAGCAAATACTTTCAATTTGTTAGCCCTAAATTTATTTTTCCAAAACATGATTTTAATTTTATGTTATTATCTTTATTTTCCATCAATCACATAATTTATTACTTAATTGTTTTATCTTTGTTTTGTTTTTCCTTTCTTTGTTAACAAATTTTATTGCCTATTCGTCTTTGAAGCAAAATTGTTTTACTAAATTGCAGTCATAGAAGAAGAAAATATAATAATATCTAATCTTTTTGAATAAATTGAGAAAACTCAATTATTGACTTTCCAGTTGGCAGTGATGGATTCTTTCAATGTATGTACTTTAAAAAACATCAATTGACTTAACAAACAATAGTGTTTATGTTAAATTAACTTTATTATTATCATATTTCGTTTGAATGCAGGTCTGACCAGGGAGATACTTTGAGTGATACGTCAGGTGACATCACATATATGGAGGCGGAGCCAGACAGTGACGTGGAGCAGGACTTGGATCAGATGTTAGGAACATGGCCTGGGGAACTCAAAACAATGACAAAGGTTAGTAGAAACATGAACTTTCATTTTAGTTACAATATTCAGGGCTGTGGAGCGTGTTTGAAAGGCTACAGCCCGATAGTCCGCGGGTCCGATAGTCCGCGGGTCCTATAGTCCGCGGGTCCGATAGTCCGCGGGTCCGATAGTCCGCGGGTCCGATAATCCGCGGGTCCTATAGTCCGCGGGTCCGTTAGTCCGCGGGTTCAATAGTCCACTGGGGGGGGGGGGGATGATGTTTGTTACTCTATAGGTTCGTTATTCCGAAAAAATAGAATGAGGTTCGTTGTCCCGAAAATGGAAAAAAGTTCGTTACTCAGAAAATAGAAAAGGTCCGTTGGTCCGAAAATAGAAAAAGGTTCATTATTCCGAAAAAAAGATAAGGTTCGTTACTCCGAAATTTTGTTATATTCCAAAATAGAAAAGGTTCGTTATTCCGAAACAAGATAAGGTTCGTTATTCGGAAATTTTGTTATATCCAAAAATAGAAAAGGTTCGTTATACCGAAAATAGAAAAAGGTTCGTTACTCCAAAAATGGAAAAAGGTTCGTCTCTCCGAATTTTTGTTATATCTAAAAATACAAAAAGGTTCATTATTCCTAAAATAGAACAGGTTTGTTAATCCGAAGGCTCATTATTCCCAAAATGCAATAAAGTTCATTATTCGTTAATGATTTGAAAGCAAGGCAAGTTATGCACTCGGCCCCCCAAAAAAGAGAAAATTGTTGACATTATATGATCACTTTGATATATTCTATATTTGCTTTTCAATTTTATAATAATCTCAATGTACGTGTGAAAAAAAAAAAAAAAAACATGCGAGAGCAAGAAAAGGAGGGCCATAAATTGAAATTCTCTTTTCCTCCTCTTTATAAATTCGAGTTAAACTTTTGAAAAATAGCGAAAATTAGGAATAACGAACCTTTTCTATTTTTGTAATAAAGAAAATTCGGAATAACGCACACTTGCTATTTTTGGACTAACGAACCTTTTTATATTTTCGGAATAAAGAAAATTCGGAATAACAAACATTTTCTAGTCTTGGACTAACGATTTGGAAAAACGAACCTCATTCTATTTTCGGAATAATGAACCTTTTTCTATTTTCGGAATAACAGACCTTTTTCTATTATCAGAATAACGAAATTGTTTTATTTTTGGATATAACAAAATTTCGGAATAATGAACCTTTTCTTTTTTCGGACTATCGAACCTTTTCCTATTTTCGGAATAGCGAACCTCTTCTTTTTTCGGACTAATGAACCTTTTCTATTTTCGGACTAACGAACCTCGTTCTATTTTTCGGAATAACGATCCTTCAGAGTGACAGACATCACCCCCCGCCGGCTATCGGACCCGCGGACTAACGGACCCGCGGACTATAGGACCCGCGAACTATAGGACCCGCGGACTATCGGGATGACCCCGTTTGAAATAGGAGAGGGAGGGGGTTCTGAACGGGCTAAAAGATTACAAATCTATTTTTGTACATATACATTACATGTTTGCTGAAAAAAATCGGGGCTGCAGTCCCCCCTTGCCCCCGTGTCTCTTCCAAAGTTTAGTGTTATCTCATTTCATTGAAATGATTATGACAACATCCATTTTTGCCTCTTCTCACACCTTGACATCATTTTCCTGAAAGTTGTGACTTGGATTCAAACCTCTGTCCCATTCTTATCAGCATTTGGGCCTTTTTAGAAAAAGTAACGGAAATCATGTCAGCCCACATAGTGATGCGGATTGGACAGAGGTTAGTATTCCTGTAACGTCTTTTGGATGGTGTCATGACAGAATTGTCCCATACGTTAATTATGAGTCGCTGGACATTACTTGTTTTGGGGCTACAGGGCCTACTAATTTTAAATGTAAGAATAATGTAAGAATTTTACCCCACACATGCATGGTATATACATGCAGGCTTTGGGGTTTAGTAAAATGTCTACATTTTGTAAATTAGGTTACTGAGTTATACTTAATAACTTGTAATCTATTTCACAGGGCACTGGTCTAGTGACATAACTTTATAAGAGACTACCACTGACCAGGATCATACCAGATGAAAATACATCTTATGGTAACACACAGTATCTAGAGAAGCATCACACAGGCATCTTCTTCATGTCCTTGTCAAGTAGGTAGGCCTAAGGGTTTGAAAAGGTGATCATTAATAATACACATACTGGATACATGTATTCTTGAATCTGCAGCAAAGTCTTCCTGGAGTCATTAGGTTTTTTTGGTTGTATGTCCGTCTGTCTGTCCTACGTACTTTGTTCTCACGATAATGTGAGAACCGTTTGACAATCATCTTCATACTTGGTACATGTGTGCATGCTGTGTTGACAATGATCTGATTAGATGTTGGGTCACAAGGTCAAAGTTCACATAGGTTAATTGATAGGTAAAAATAGCTTGTTTCATGATAACTCACAAAGTGTATGACTTATCATCTTTTTCTGTGGTACATATAGGGTACATGCAGGTAATATGGGCCAGCAGGTAATATGGGCAACCTGAAGCAAATCATGTCGTGACCGTCGACCGGTGACCGGTAACCGGTGGGAGCACCATAATGTTGTTCATATAAACTGTATACGAAAATATAGCGTCGTGAGAGCATCTGATGCCAAAATTTCTCTGAGAAAATTGCTGTAAACCAACAAGGTATGTAAAACTTACGGCATTTTTTTACCCTGATGTACAATTTGATATTTCACAGAATGTGATGGTGAAAGAGTGTTTGAGGGGGTAACCTCAATTGTTTTGTATATTTAGTAAGCTTATAGTTTCATTTTGATCATACTAGCGTGTACAGGTCAATTTGTTGTAGTGAAGGGGTGCAATGTGGCATTGAATGCTTGCCTGACAGAGCAACATTAGTGCAGGTAATAAGGGCCATCCAAAATGGCGGAAATGATTCTGGTACTTAGTATTGGGATGAGGCATCAATCTCTTTCCTACGACTTTTTGGGTATATTCACAGTATATAGTTAATATAAATAATTTATTGTAGGCCTATATTGATTTGTATAATGAAAATATTATTTAAATAATATGAAAAAAAGAAGTAATATACAAAATACAAAACAATGAAATATATAGTAAACATATTTACTGAAGGGTCTTATAATTTCAAATGATATCTCTAAGTTAATGATTTTCAATATTTTAAGCAATTCCAGACATGGTAGAGTCATTGTACGTTTTAAAACATACATTAGATACATGTGCCCATATTACCTGCACATGCAGATAAAATGGGCACTTTGGTAATGACGTCAACATTTGAATATTGCAGACAGGGGGGGGGGGTTGGTGATAATGGCTTTCCTTCACAATAAAAGTTAGAGCAGTAGTTATTGATTCATATAAACAAAGATTAGACTGTGTGTCATTTTGTAATTTTATGCAAATTAAGCAAATGAACTTAGGGGGCCCATATTACCTGCATGTACCCTAGGCCTACAAGGGTGAAAACATCAAAGTTCACACATGTTAATAATCAGACTATAGCATGATATAACTTGTACTCACAATACATGTACACTGTACATGTATCTCAAGAACTGTTTTGCTGATCATTAGTCACGTCAAAGTATTTCAAATTCAATCACAATTATGTTTAACCTAGCAAAGACTGGGGGCCATCATGCCCCCCCCCCCCCCCCCCCCCCCCCCCCCCCCTCGACATTTCCCCGACCATTCCGCCGCACGGAATATTTTGATCACGCCGCTTGCTGAATTTATACTTTTAAGTCTCGTGCATCTTTTGAAACCATTTTTGCGAAAATCAGTCTTCCCATTACGACGCTGCACGATTTTCTAAAATATCTGTCAGACCGAAAACGGCTGAAAAACATGATTTTGTGTACAAAGTCAATGCAAATGGAGTTTTCTCACCTTATTCAGAAAAGATATGATTATTTTCACTTTCATTCAATGGCTAAAATCAATCTTTTTTTAAAATCATTATTATGCTTCTTCAATAATTTTAACAAAATAAAACAAAGAAAAACAAAAGCAGCCATTCCATTGTGACTCGTGTGACATTGACACACAAATTTAACTTCTTAAGGCTTCAAATTACTTCAAATTTCATTTCATGACACATTAGCACAAAGAAATTTTGGTTGCAAAGTCTTTTTTTGTTTGAGCTATTTCAATTTGTTTCCTGTGACTCGCGTGATGCGACACCATTGAAGGTTTGTGACCGTATTGTACTTGACTGAAATTTCCTCAGAAGTTACTTATCCTATGTACATGAAATTTTCTGGGGATAATTTTGAAACATTAAGCAATGAGCTGGTAAAATTTCATTATCCTTCGGCCAGTCTTTTTGAGTGTCACCATTTCAATATGTGACTAGCGTGACACAGGAGTGTGACTCGTGTGGCAGGTGTCATTTTGGACTAAAACTTGAACCAATTATCATGATTACATAAAGTACAATAGGCCACAATTCAAACAAACAAAACATTTATAGTCAGATTTATAGTCAGTTGTATCACATATAACCTAAAATAAGAGAATTTCAATTCAAGGCAGATTTGGAGGTCTTGGAACCTGCAATGCAAAATTGTAATTTTCCCATTGACTTGTGAATTGTAGCAACAGAATTTATTGAAAAGCAATTATGAAAACCTATGATTATATTTCTAAATATTGTAACTCAGAATATATCTAAGATAAAGTTATGAAACGTTAACGGATTATATTTCACAAAATGTCCTACCAGGATGCCAAGTTTTATAAGACTTACTAGTGTTCCTGCGTTTCGAACGGTCGACCGAATCGTCGAACGAAAAACCTATCCATTGTCCAATCACATGCTCAAAATTTGAAGCTCCGCCCAACGGGGACCGTCATCTTTGTATTATTCATGTTATGCATTAAGGAGGCGGGGACATGCGATGTTGTGTTATTGTCAATGTATAAAAAAAATAAGCTTCTTTCCTGTGATGGGGGGAAAAGACCGAATTGACTAGCATTTAATTCTGCTCAGGTTTTTTCAACATAAGACATTGTGTTTAAATTCGAATAATGTATTTCAACATCATTCTGTTCCTTCCTTTCTTTTGCTGATATGTTGGCATATGTAGCCCCGACCAAGTAAACATTACGTTTTTATTGTGATTCAGCAATACAACAAATTTAAACTTTGGGGGAAAAAATTATCAACTAATGTTTCTTAAGGTTTCCTCCCCAAAGTATTATAATCCGAGTCCGCGATGGAAACAATATCGGATACGTCTATAGTCTCCAGGTGTCTATTCGATACCACCCTTAGTGTAATGTACATGCAGAGTCGTAACTGTATCGCTTGTCAAATAATGTTCTGTACTACTCTATAATACTTCCCTTAAAAAAATAATCTAACCTTTTCCATAGAAAAATAAGATGACATTTCTAATCAGCATTAAGGGTGGTATCTCACTTCGCGGAAACTACTTTGAAGCAAATTTGAGACGGATTTAATTGTCAGCATAGCTTTGCCATAACTCAGTTTCCAAAGTTTCAGAGACGTCTCTAGTGGCCCAAACGATTCCGTCGCGGAGACGACTCCACTACAAAATAGAAAATTTCGTTTCCGCGACGGATAAAAAGTATTAGAGACGTCTCCAATATCGCGGAGACGTCTCGGAGACGTCTCCTGAATTTTGGAGACGGATTTTTAAAAATGATTTGTCGCGGAGACGTCTCGGAGCGTATCAGGACATCTCCCCCGGAGGACGACTCCCCCGGGGACAACTCCCGGAGGACAGCTCCCCCGGAGGACAAAAACAATATACTGCTTCTGTATTTTTAGTCCAAATTTTGGCTCCGCGCTTTGCGCTCAGAATCACATCCCTTTCAAAAGGTTAATTTTTTCAGATTCGACCCGCAAAATCTATGTACGGGTCCGACCGACCTACATTACTCTAAAATCTAAACGATATTTCCTATGAGTGATTTAAGCATTGATAGTTGATATTCTCTCTCTCTCTCTTTTGACGATAAAACTTCGGTTCCAATAGCAGCACGGCCCTACGCCTGCCAACTTTACCCCTTCGCCGGAAAAGAAAAAAAATGCCAAGATTTTGTTATTTCCATGAATGGCTATTTTCGGTTTATTTTAATCAAAAAAAAATAAATATGTAAATAAAAAAAAAAAAAAAAAAAAAAAAAAAAAGAAGGAGCAAAATAAGAACGGTGCTGTGATTTTCTGCCCGGAATGGTTGAGTGTGCCTCGTGGGACTCTGCGGGTTAGTTCTGTGTCGGGGAGGGTGCCTCCCGGGGGATGTCTCTCGGTGGGGAGTTTGTCCCTCCGGGGAGTCGTCCGGTCGGGGGAGTTGTCCTCGCAGAGGTATTTCTCTGCCGGGGTGAGTGTCCTCGAGGGACTTTCGTCCTCCGGGAAGTTTCATCAGGGAGTTGTCCTCCGACAGGATGTCTCTCGGGGAGTTTCTCGGGGAGTGTCTCCGCGGAGGAGTTGTTCTTGGGAGACGGACCTGTCCTCCGGGGAGAGTGTCCTGCCGCGGGGGAGCTGTCGCTCGGGAGTG
>CALNVZ010000992.1:230813-259060 GCA_940671915.1 Paracentrotus lividus
ATCATTTCTTTTTTTTTGTGCTAAATGACTGAGAATATAGTATGGCACCTAAGAACATGCTCCTGTCGTTTGTAAAGTCGTTTGTAACTTTACAAACCACAATTGGTGAAACACCACTGAATCATCGAACAACACTAATAACTGCTACTGCACGAAATTGGATTTTAGGGTTCAACGTATAATTTTATTGATCCACGAAAAGATCCTGTCTGTCATCCTAAACATACATTCAGTCTGAAATGAAAGGTAAAGACAAACAAATCTGTTACAATTTGTCTAAATAAATTCATTTGTATATCTATCTGACGTACATTTGTCTGAATAAATTACCTTTAAATCCATGTCCTTATATGACCTTTTAATGGACACTTTACAAATTATCCTATAACATTTCCTGAGATTAATTCATCTCAAATGACATGTTCATAAGAGTTTAATTTTAACAAAAGAAATCCCTTTATATTTGCCACTTATACGTGTATAATTCATTACACTATCAACTCACTTCAATTCACTGAACAAACATTGAAAATGGATGCCTTTGTTTAGACATTTATAACTTATGTCAAATCTAAGCTATGTAAAATTTAACCAAATACTATTTGTACTAAATATTAACATAAAATAAATTCTTCGTTCTTTGAAGAGAAAATTTCACTCATGACTCTAATTCCTTTTACTCACCTTGCCCTTCATTAATTGACCAACATTTTCTGACCAATTACTTTTCAAGTCAATAAACGGACAAATTTGTCATTTATTTCCACTTTCAGGAACTGGTTCAACCTTTTAAGAATATTAATCACTAAATGACTCCTTTCATATATGAAAATGTGTCTTATTCTGAACCTAATTTATTATTCCAATACACTTTACATTGGATTTAATACAAGTCTATATAAACTCATCATGCTTTTTGGATGTTTACAACCAACTTTTAACATCCTAATTTCACCTTTTCATATAACAAAAAACAAATATCGTTAACTTACTTCAAAGATGCATCAGTATAGCTTTACGGATATGACACTCTAGTTGTCGATGACTCGATGAAAAATGTGATTTTTGAAGATGGTTTTCCCCATCCTCCCTGCTTGATTGTGACTGTGACTGGCTTGGTGTACAGTGATTGATTATGGCAAGCCACCTATATTTCACATTTAACATGGCTATGGCAAGCCAACTGTCCAAACACATTATTAATTATAAAACAAATGTTTTTTATCACATTATTACAAGCCTTCTAGACAATATTAAGAGAAAAATTACACTGTTTTGAAGGAAACATCCTCCCGCCTCAAATCAAAACAGTGACCATTACATTACAAACACTTCCTTTAAGGTAACCCTCAACAGGATAGATAAACGCTAATTTAGAAATAGGTCTACGATACTCTCCAGATGACGTTTTGATTTTGACATTTCTGACTTTACCATCGAGACCAGGGTAAACATCTATCACCCTTGCAATCGTCCATTTTCCTTGACTGCATTGCTATCAGCAGTCATGACTATATCGTCAACCTTAACATTCCTACGATCTGAATTCCACTTTCTTCTTGGCACGAGAAGCGGAAGTACATTTTGTGTCCATTTCTTCCAAAACGAGTCTACAATGCGTTGAACAATATTCAAACGACGCTGTGGATTTTTTGTGTCCTTGAAAGGTCCTTGTGGTACCTTTGCAGACGATCTCCCTAGTAAACATGTCATTTGGACAAAGATATCCACCATCATCTGGATCATTACACTTACGACCTATTGGACGTTCATTTATCAAATTTGCTATTTCCAGCAAACAAGTATACAACTCAAAAGGTGTGAGTACTTGCTCACCAATTGCTTGTTTAAGTGCTACTTTGCTACTCTTTACTAGTGCCGCAGCACACCCATTTTGATGAGGTGCACTAGGAGTGGTAAATTTCCACTCGACCCCACTTTCAGCACAATAGTCTTTGAGTTCATTCTCGCTCCAACCTTGAATCATTTCACGGAGCTCTCTCTGTGCCCCTACAAATTGCATACCATTATCACTTATGATTTGAGCAGGTTGCCCGCGCACTGAGAAAAATCTGCGGAGCACCTGTAGGAATTCCATAGTTGATGCATCAGTAGCTATTTCAAGGTGCACCGCTCTTGTATTTAAACAAGTAAAGATGACACCATAGTGTTTGGCTCTTTTGTTTCTACCTATCTTAACTGTGTAAGGCCCAAAATAGTCACAAGAACTGTAATAAAATGGCGGTGTGTGTGGAGCCATTCTACAATTAGGCAAATCAGCAATAAATTGCGTTTCTCTTTTGCATTCTGAAGCTCTACACTTTATGTATCTGTATTTTACAGTTTTTGCTAACCTATGTGCCTTGACTATCCACAATCTTCTTCTGACCTTTGCTGTGGTAGTTTCAACTCCATGATGACCTAACTCATGAACATGCTGTGTTATCAACATTGAAATATCATGCTTGTGTGGAAGTAACACAGGGTGTTTAGACTCATATGATGTGTCAAGATTCTTCAATCTACCCCCTACTCTAATAATTCCTTCTTCATCTACAAAAGGAGACAATGATTTGAATTCCCCCTTTTCAACTTTTGGCTTTAGTGTCTGTTGTGCACTTTTGACCCAGTACTTTTCAGCTTCTACCAACTCTACTGGAGTTACACTTTCCGATTCTTTCTGATCTACCTTCTTGATTTTGGATTTGAACACCTTCACAGCTTTAAGCACGTATGCTGTTACTCTTAACAACTTCCTCCAACTTGAATATCTCTTTGTGTATATCACCTCTGATTGTACTGACACATTGAACACCGATTTAGAATTTTTCATTTCTTTGTTCTTGTCTGACTGATCAACTTCAATAACTTGTTTTGGCCATTCACTTTCCTCTTTGTACAGAAAGTCAGGCCCTCTACTCCACTCTTCAGACAACTCCTCAACACTTATCCCTCATGATAAACTTGTCAGCTATATTATCTTTCCCGAGATATGCCTCCAATTTGACGGATCAGTGAGTGTTTGAATTTCACCGACTCTACTCGATACAAACTGTTTGTACGATCTAGCAGAAGATTTGACCCAATGCAATGCAATGCTACTATCAGTAAACAAGATTACTCTATCTAGATCGATTCTTGTTTCATCTACAATTGATTTACACAAACGAGCTGCGAGTACAGCTGCCTGTAACTCTAACCGTGGTATTGTTAACGCTTTCAAAGGTGAAACCTTTGATTTTGCTGCTACAAATCTACACTCAATTTGTCATCACTGGTTTGCCACCTAATGTATGCTGTAGCACCATATGCCTTTTCAGATGCATCTGAAAAGACACACAAAGTTGGATTCCCTATAGCACTTGGCGGAGTGATACACCTATCTATTGATACTTGATTCAATTTCTCAATGTCATGGAAGAGCTCCCTCCATTTAACCTGCTCGTTTTCTGATAAAGGCTCATCCCACTCATAGCCTTTCTCCCATAATTCTTGTATTCCCCCAGCCTTAGAGCCCATGGACTCAATATATTGACTCAACACTCACACCTTTCTTTTTGTGAGCGTTGTTACACTCTCTTTGTGCAAAGCTTTCTCTATCTTCTTGCTTGCCTTTACATTACAAGATATGGTGTCTGTTTCTTTATTCCATATTACACCTAAGACTTTTTCTTCATTTTCTACTTCTTTGTTTCCCCTTTGTTTAGAGAGGTCATTACACTTCAACTCTTTGTTAGATGACCATCCCTTTACTTGAAAATTTCCTTCTGCAAGAACAGAATCTAGTTTCTCTGTCATTTCGTTAGCCCTTTCTTTTGAAGATACAGAGAAACAAATTCATCCATAATTGTATCTTCTTTGATTATTTGTGCTACTCTCGGATGTTTGTCTGCCGCTTCATCGGCTGTCTTGTGCAGTGCGACCTGAGCCATAGCTGCAGATGGCTTGTCCCCAAAAGCAACTACGGTCATGACATAAATGTCGGGTTCTCTCTGCGTTTCCATGTTACGCCACAAAAACCTATGGACATGCTGATCACACTCTGGTATTGAAACCCTATGATACATTTTGGATATATCACCTACTACTGCTACTTCGTTTTCTCTGAAACGAGTTATGACTCCAAAAATATTGTTCAATAAATCTGGTCCCTTTATCCAATAATCATTTAATGCTTGTCCCTTGAATTTTGCAGAAGAATTGAAAACAATTCTGATTGGTGTTGATCGTTTTCTGGTCGTTCTACTGCATGATGTGAGATGTAATGAACAGGACCTTTGTATGAGTCTACTTCTTCTTTTGACAACTTTCTACAGAATTTCATTTCTTCCATTTCTTTATTTCCTCGTTATAGAGCTGTGCATGATTCTTGTCTTTTTTCAATCTTGTTTCAGTTGACACAAGAATTTTCTCTGCTTGACATTTGTTGTCATGTAATGAACCTGGGTCCTTTTCCCACGGATATGGAATTTCCCATTGGTTCCCATTCTTTTTCTTGCATGATTCATACCGTATCAGGACAATTACCCCCGGACAATACCCCCCCGGACAACTACCCCCGACAATTACCCCCGAGGACAATTACCATTACCCCGGACAATTACCCCCCGGACAATACCCCGAGGACAATTAACTGTTGCTCCGAGGGACAGCCATATTGTCGGGGGGTTAATTGTCGGGCGGCGGAACTATTAACTTTCTGCGGTACCTCTGCGTCACAGATGGAGGGCTATTGTTCGGGGTAGTGTCGGCCGGGGAGATGACATACTTATCCGGGGGTAATTCGTCGCGCCGGGGCGTAAGCCGGGTGATCTTAGTCCTTGACCGGGCGCGCGTACGAGTAGTCTCAGTTACCGGAGGGTACCTAAAACTTCCGCCCTCGGACAATTAGTGAGTTTGGTCGAACATGGGCTTTTGATTGTGGGTCCGCGACTATACGCCTCCAGGACAGATGGTTAACCGGGTCCGCAGACATATGAGCGCCCCGGAGCAGAGTACCGCGCCGAAATTGATCGGCGCGCTTCACAGGCATGATGTTGGGATGATCTAAGATGCGTCCAAGTTGTGAGTCTGCGCTCGCGAGGTTTATTCGTAAGTTATTTGTCGTAGCTCTTTCTAGTCTTAATGAATTTCGGCATTGTTTATTTTTATGATCTATGCAGTATCCAAGACACTAGCCGGGCCCAGGACAATTGGTTGACCCCGAGGACATATTAACTCGGATACAGATTACCAGGGTCTCCGGACTGATTACCCCTTGGAGGAGCAGATTACCCGGATAATTTACGTCCGTCCAGACATACCTTCCGGACGTTTTACCCCCCTCCAGGCCGCAATTGTATGTTTGGATTACAAGCGCGTCCCATTGTGGAGTACTCGCCTGAGTAGTCAGCAAGTTTTTTTAGTCGAATTATTTTCTACATTGGATCTTATGGCTATTCTTTTTCCTCTTCTATATTCTCTTTCATACTTTTAGATGATGTTCTCCTTTTACTTTCTAAATCTCTGCGTCTTCTCTCTCCACACTTCACTTGATACTTAGGACTTATTGCCTCATTCGTTTTCTCTTGTAAAGGTAATATATTAATTAATGAATAATCTAAATAGGTTGTAAGCTTATTTATGCGGCCGACTGTATCGTGTAGTGGTTAATTATTTCGAAGTGGCGGCGAGTCTTATTATTGATTAGCTCGCGGGCTATGTATGGCCATAGGCTTGCCCTGTTATTATTGAGAGGTGGCGGTAGGGCTATTAGGGGCAATTCGAGGGATTTCTTCTACCGTGGTACTCGGGTTTAGCTCTATTCTTGGGTCAATAGGTGCGTGCAGGCATAGAATGTGGAGAGCTTGAATATGCCGGTATACCAAGGAGAGTGATAGGACTGGACAGGGAATACGAGCTGCGTTACCTGGTGTGTTCGTGTCTACACTGGCGCCGACGTTGATATCCGAGTTTTCGGCCTATGCATCCCACCTGCCGCGCCCCTTGCTCATCCGCGGATGTGTTTTGTTTTAGTTTGAGTGCGGCGCCGCGTTGTCTGCGCCGTGAACATTGGTTGGGGGGGGAGGGATTGCGACCACATTAGCAACCCTGATGATTGATCACATTCTATTATAGGTTGTATCATAGAATATGATTAGAACAGGCCTCTTTTCACGGTAGATTGCTGCAAAAGTACGTGGTACCGAGAAACCGGAATGGTCTTATCGTGGGCGCAATAACGGAATATACTGTGTTTGATATGTATTTTCGATGAACTCTTATTTTTGCAATAGATATTGCATTAAAGACTTTGGAGGTGTTGATTATTATTCACTTAATTGTTTTATGGAATTTATATAATTCATGGAGTCTTGTGAGCCGCCTAAGATTCATGGTTTAGAAGGTTTGATCCATTCTGTGAAAGATTAAACAAAATATAATTAAAAGAGTTGGAATCAGGTAGTAGTATAGGTTTAGCGGTGCATTGCCAGCTCAAAGGTGAATCAGAGATATTTGACTTATGTGTGATTTATTAGTTATGGTCTCCATGGAATTGTCAAAATGTTGTCATTGGGTGAATAATAAAAAGGTAATATCAAGGGTGACCTCTTACATATTTTTGCTGATTGCATATATGAGGGATGCAAACGGGTGGAGGTCATTTGGGGGCGTCTAATGCCGATCCCCCCTCCATTGTTTCTTGGCGCTAGAGGTGAAATGGGGGGATAAATGTCAAGGAAAAAGAGAAAGGGAGAAGAGCAAAGGGGAGTAGAGAGAGATTCAGATGATAAAACAGTAGAAATCATTAGGTGGAAAGACCTTCGACATTTTGGCCGGGCGAGACCCAAAATGCGCCGCTGGATCCACATCAATGCCTGGGGGGGGGGGAATTGTCAGTCGGGCTACTTGACCGGGTTCGTAACTCTCCGGGTAATTATGTCCGGGAGTGAGTGGTCCGGGGTAATTGTCCCGGCGGGGTAAATTGTCTCGTGGCTGGTTAATGTACGGGGTATATTATTGTCCGTGTAGATTGTCCGGTATATTGTTCCTCAGGGGTAAGTGTCCCGGAGTCAACGGACTCGGGGTAATTGTCCGGGGAGGGGGTTAAGTTGTCCTGGAGAGGTTATATGGCTCGGGGGGTATTGTGTACGGGGGGTATGTGCCAGTGTGGTATAGTGGTCCTAGTAACGATGTGTTAGTCACTGGACAATCATGAATCACTAACTCCTCTCTTCTGTCCTATCTCAAATGCGTATTGTGACTTGATACCGCTCTCTTTCTAATAATAGTGAGGTATAGGGATTGGTAATCGCATTTGTATAGCGCGCCATCTGTCTGATGTATTAACTATTCCGAGCGCTTGTAAACAGAAGTATGTGAAGCAACATAACATAGTAGTACAAATCACATTCTTTAATAAAAAACAAGATATAGAGGACTCGGCGCGAAGCGTGCACGACTCCAATCTGCGCGGATCAAATGTCAAAGGTAGGAAGGATGTCTATTGCCTATAGGATAACTACAGACAAAGCACATTAGTATAGTAGAGGTTTGATAATTTATATGGAGATTGATCACATATTACAATATTGAAATATTACATTATTATGTCAAGTATCAGTATGCCTTCCAGCCAAAAAGAAATGTTTAGAATTAGATTTGAATAGTTCTAAATGTCATCCGCAGAGAACGTATATCCGTGTTAGGTAGAGTTGCACAGTTCATACACTCGAGCATGGCTGAAAAGAATACCCAGAGGTCAGTCCAGTAAATTGAGACATGCATTATGGCAGCCATTTGGTCCTGAGCGAAGTATCAGAGTATAAATCGAGGAACATATGCGCGAAGTATTGTTTGATAGTATGGCATTGTCGCCGCTAGGCCATTGCTTGCATCAGTAAGATATGCAGAATTACTGTATGCATATTAACGTCATCTGAGGTTCTGGGTGATTAGCGTGAATTGAGTTAGGTGCACTTAGTAGCAACGAACAGGTGAGATGAGATATGTTATTCGTTTACCATTCTTTGGAGGGTGCGAGGTTTGTCTTATCTCTGAGACTAATAACTACGATGCAGCACAGTGTTGCGTAATGATTTTATGTCTTTGCGAGCCCGAGGAGGCACATCTCTTCAGTATATAGATATCATACAGGGGGCTTGTTCTAGGAGGAGCGCCTAGCGAGGAGTCGCACCGATGCAATATCATGACAGTTGAGAGTCGTGATGTTCGCGTGCTGAGTGGCGTCAGCAGCTGGGATGTGCGAGTGAACACCTTCTGAAACTGCAGCCTCAGTATCACTACTCGATGGGGTGTGCTGAGGCACTAGTAAGAGTAGCAAGGTAGCACTTAAACAAGCAATTGGAAGCCCAAAGTACACACTCTTTTGAGTGTATACTTGTTTGTGGAATAGCAAATTTGATAAATGAACGTCCAATAGGTCGTAAGTGTAATGATCCAGATGAGGTGGATATCTTTGTCCAAATGACTATGTTACTAGGGAGATCGTCTGCAAAGGTACCACAGGACCTTTCAAGGACACAAATCCAGCGTCGTGTTGAATTGTTCAACGCATTGTAGACTCGTTTTGGAAGAAATGGACACAAATGTACTTCCGCTTCTCGTGCCAAGAAGAAAGTGGAATTCAGATCGTAGGAATGTTAAGGTTGACGATATAGTCATGACTGCTGATAGCAATGCAGTCAGAAATGGACGATTGAAGGGTGATAGATGTTTACTCTGGTCTCGATGGTAAAGTCAGAAATGTCAAAATCAATATCTGGAGAGTATCGATAGACCTATTTCTAATTAGCGGTTATCTATGTTGAGGGTTACTTAAAGGAAAGTGGTTAAATGTAATGGTCACTGTTTTGATTTGAGGCGGGAGGATTTTTCCTTCAAAACAGATTTCTCTAATATTTCTAAGATATGTCTGTTATTAATGTGATAAAAAACATTTGTTTTTTATATTAATTAAATGTGTTTGGACAGTTGGTCTTGCCTAGCCATGTTAAATGTGAATAATAGGTGGTTTGCCATAATCAATCACTGTACACCAAAGCTTCAGTCACAGCAATCAAGCAGGGAGGATGGGGAAAACATCTTAATTCACATTTTTCATCGAGTCATCGACAACTAGAGTGTCTATCCGTAAAGCTTTTACTGTTCTTTGATAGTTAACGATTTGTTTTTTTTGTTATGAAAAGGTGTAAATTAGGATGTTAAAG
This sequence comes from Paracentrotus lividus, assembly GCA_940671915.1. Classification (NCBI taxonomy): domain Eukaryota; kingdom Metazoa; phylum Echinodermata; class Echinoidea; order Camarodonta; family Echinidae; genus Paracentrotus; species Paracentrotus lividus. Next base: position 240,023 of record CALNVZ010000992.1, read on the forward strand.
TTGGTTGTAAACTCATAAAAGCATGTGTAGTTAATATGACTTGTATTGAATCCAATGTAAAGTGTATTTTGATAATTTATTAGGTTCAGAATAAGACACATTTTATATTATGAAAGGAGTCATTTAGTGATTAATATTCTTAAAGAGAACCAGTTCCTTGAAAGTGGAAATAAGAAATTGCCAATTTGAGATTGGTCAGAAAATGTTGGTCAATTTAATGAAGGGCAAGGTGAGTAAAAGGAATATAGAATGAGTGAAATTTTCTCATATACGAAGAATTTTTTTATGATATTTATACATTAGATTTTGATCATAATGTAATATAATTGTCTAAACAAATGGCATTCATTTTCAATGTTTGTTCAGTGAATTGAAGTGAGTTGATAGTTAAATGAATTATACATCGTATGAGTGGCAAATGTTACTATAATTTGTGATTTGTCTTTGTGTTCTTATTATGCAATAGGTATGGATTAAAGGTATTTATTCAGACAATTGTATCGTCAGATAGATATACATAATTTTATTTAGACAAAATTGTAACGATTTGTTTGTTCTTACTTTCATTTTCAGATTGAATTGTATGTTTAGATGACAGACAGGATCTTTTCGTGGATCAATAAAATTATACGTTGACCTCTATAAATTTGTGACATTTAGTTGTTTGTTCGATAGTTGTGGTATGTGTTACGACTTAACATATATGTCCATACTATATTCTCAGTCATTTAGCACAAAAAAAAAGAAATGATCACCAGTCGTTAGTAAAAGTTGTTGTAATGTATGAATGACTTGGTGAAACACCTCCCTAGTGCTGTATAAGTACAGTCAATACCTTATTACAGAGCTTGGCAAACGTAGTTAGTGTACACCATGGTGCGAGTTGCTTGTATGACAAGCACAATATGGAAATGTGCCATTAACCCAACTGTTAACTAAGTTTGAGGAACTTTTGTATAAGAATGACCAAGTCTGAAACAATGGATCATACATTGACATTTGCAGAAGAATAACTTATCTCTGGACCAACATCTAATTTTGTGGATCAGGAGGGCAATTCTATAGAGTTACCTAACATAATCTAATATTTTTATTTTTTATTTTATTTTTGATTTTTTCTTTTCTTTATTATTCTTTTTTTTATTTAATATCAACAAAAATTTCTCCTTCCCTCTATGCAGCTTGCTTGATCTACTCCTATTAGGATATCTAGTTTTCCCCTTGTCTGTTGAGTTCTTGAGCTTCAAATTCAACTTATATGCAATGTTAGACAACTTAACCTCTTCATCTCTCTACTTATTTCTTGGATACCATAAGCAGTTATTCTATGACTGTTTTGCTTTTCAACTCCCCAACATCCAGAGTATATTTATTCGTTTCTAAGATCTCTTCTTCACCCCCTACCTTGGTTACTGATATGTGGATGGGGTTCCTATTAAGTTTAATCTGGACCATGTCTTCTGTTATTAGACTTATTTGTGACCCGAATCAAGCAAGGCATTGCCTTTCGACTCTACATTATTACCTTTCAGATTAACTGTTAACACTGGAAGTAATACCTCATTGTCTGATGAGGCATGATTTACCGCTACTGGAGCTTCATCGAATGTAACAACGGATGATGATACAATGAACATCTATTACCCTTCTCATCAACCTTTACACATTGCTTTCTTCTTCTACATGTGGACATTGAATAACACTTTCCTGCCTTTTTAAGGCAAGAATAACAGCAACGATTATCCCGCATTAAATTAAAACGTTCTTCTGGTGTTTTGTTTATCAATTTGTCACATTCGTTTACCCAATGTTGATCCGATTTACAAATCCAACATTTGTTCGTTTTGAAATTTGTTTCTGATTGTGCAAAGTTAATTTGCACAGCATGTTTTTCAGTTCTGAGGGGTGCACTTGCTCTCATCCTCATTTTCATTTCTAAGTTCATCCAGTCCATTAGTTGCTTTAGAGAGACTGATTCTTCCGGCTTAGCATTTTGGTACCTAAACCAGGTTTTTCTGTCTTCGTGACTCATTTTTCTTTCAATGATTGCTAACATGTGGTTATTGTCCATGTCGCTTGCCATTCCTATCTCTTTCAATGTGTTGTAGCTTCGCCTCACTATGTTGACCAGCTCGCAAAATCTTGCATCTTCATGATCCTTCAGGACTTTGAACTTGTGGATATCGTTGATGATCGCGTCGGCAATATAACGCTTGTCTCCACACATCATCTCTAGCTGTTCCCACGCGGTATCGTAGTCGAGGATTCCCTTTATCAAGTCGAGCGGTTTACCCTTTATGCACTGTCTCAGTATGGTGAGCGCATCTCTTTTCTCGTAACGGTTGTTTACTACGTGACAGAAACCGGACTTGAAAGTGACATATTCACGAACGTCACCACTAAATTTGGGCAAAGATTCTATCTTGACTGAGGAACGTTGAGTACGCGGACCTTGGGCCGATGCTGTAGGTGGATCACTTAGAGATTCTATCGTAGTCGCTACCCCTGCTGCTTGACCAGACGGCTGCTGCTTAACGAATTTGTTGTAGCGGATCTGTAGATTTGTGAACTCGGTACTAACTTCTTGCATCCACTCCTCTTCATTGTTATACTCCTCTTCATCTTCAATTAGAAAGAAGTATTAGTCTTCATGTGCTGCGACGTATTTTCCTCGATGCTGATTTTGTTTGCTGAAAAGCTTCTCTCAATTCATCTGCTGGCCGTCCGCTTCTATTTTAGATGCTAATGCGTTTGCTTGCCTTGTATTGTGCCTTTGAAAGCACGCCGCTTTAACTTCAACGATTTTGCTGCATCAGCCATTCTGACGGTTGAGCTGCAAGACGTCCTAGAAGGTTTGTTGCTTTCAGTTGACTGTCGACTTTGAAATTGAATGATGAATCATCGAACAACACTAATGACTGCTACTGCACGAAATTGGATTTTAGGGTTCAACGTATAATTTTATTGATCCACGAAAAGATCCTGTCTGTCATCCTAAACATACAATTCAATCTGAAAATGAAAGGTAAAGACAAACAAATCTGTACAATTTGTCTAAATAAATTCATTTGTATATCTATCTGACGTACATTTGTCTGAATAAATTACCTTTAAATCCATGTCTTTATATGACCTTTAATGGACACTTTACAAATTAATCTATAACATTTCCTGAGATTAATTCATCTCAAAATGACATGTTCATAAGAGTTTAATTTTAACAAAAGAAATCCTTTTATATTTGCCACTCATACGTGTATAATTCATTTACACTATCAACTCACTTCAATTCACTGAACAAACATTGAAAATGAATGCCATTTGTTTTAGACATTTATAACTTATGTCAAATCTAAGCATATGTAAAATTAACCAAATACTCATTTGTACTTAAATATTAACATAAAAAATCTTCTTTCTTTGTAAGAAAATTTCACTCATGACTCTATATTTCCTTTTACTCACTTGCCCTTCATTAAATTGACCAACATTTTCTGACCAATTACTTTTCAAGTCAATAAACGGAACAAATTTGTCATTTATTTCCACTTTCAAGGAACTGTTCAACCTTTTAAGAATATTATCACTAAATGACTCTTTCATATATGAAAATGTGTCTTATTCTGAACCTAATTTATTATTCAATACACTTTACATTGGATTCAATACAATCTAAAGTAAACTCATCATGCTTTTTGGATGTTTACAACCAACTTTTAACATCCTAATTTCACTTTTCATATAACAAAAAACAAATATCGTTAACTTACTTCAAAGATGCAGTAAATAGCTTTACGGATATGACACTCTAGTTGTCGATGACTCGATGAAAATGAGTGATTTTTGAAGATGGTTTTCCCCCATCCTCGCCTGCTTGTATTTATTGTGACTGTGACTGAAGCTTTGGTGTACAGTGATTGATTATGGCAAGCCACCTATTATTCACATTTAACATGGTTACGGCAAGCCAACTGTCAAAAACACATTTAATTAATTATAAAAAACAAATGTTTTTTATCACATTATTACACGCCATCTTCTAGACAATATTATGAGAAAAATTACACTGTTTCTGAAGGAAACAACCACACTGCTCACAAGAAGCAATCACATCCATCATCTATCTAAAGTAGCTATAAATAGATTCATGTACCAACATAAGTTTAATTTTGAATTTCTGTACAAAGTACAATTTTACAATCTTTGAAAACTGTTTTGTGATATAAGGTTTACCCTAGACTGTCTCAGGGGGAATTAATTCTTTTCCCCTCTTTGATGTTGTTCTTCAAGAGATTGGTATCAATTATTTTGCTTGCTTCCTCTAGCCCTCAATCAGTGTTCCTCTCACAAATATGAACAAATACAATGCTTTGTAAAACAGGTTCCAATTCAAGGTTTATCATTAAATCCTAAAGTCTACCTGCGTTACTACGAGGTACTCGGAACCAAGCAAATTACATTATTATATCAATATCTAGTCATATACTGAACACATGAGAACATTGAAATTTGAATTATGATAACTGCCACATTATAATAAAATCCTATTGTATCTATGATCATCATAATTGGACTAAACTGTAATTGCAACAGTACATTACATTTTGTGATATATACTTTCAGAGCGTTTGTGCCATTATCATGTGACAGAGGTGGATACAAGTGCTTTGCATGAAGCAATCATCATGATCGTTATACTGTAATTCACAGTGGACCTTATCGCAAGTAAAGAGATCTGCTTACGCTCCATATGGGGAGGTGATATCTAGAAGATCTATTGCAACGGCCATAAAGACATTAGGTTGATGAGGGTTGGGTACATATCCATAATCCGTTGTCTGGTGCCATCTAAGTGCAGTAAAGTTAGCCTCTGGAGTTGTCTCAGGATTTTCTGATGTACACAGCTAAAAAGAAGCAAAACTTAATGTTGTCCTTCCAAATTAAATACCCAGTGTTTAAGCACAATATAAGCTAAAATACACAAGGATGTCTATGTACGACTTCTCCGGCACGATTTATGTACCATATTTGATGAAAAATAGTTAGTTATATTCTTGCTCCATTGTTTTAAGACTTGCTTTTCTCTCTGTATTAATTCACTTCCTTGCACTTATCAGTTTAAATGAAAAGCTGGAAATAAACAGCAATGGGTTGAGCAGTACACTGACCAATGAACTGAATCCATTTTCAATAAAAAATTTTGTCAAATTAAACAGGGTATGGATATTTCTTGACTTCTGTGAAGCTTGTCGTCACAGACTGAAGACTTTGCTCCACTTCTGTAGAAGCCTGTCGTCACCAGAGGGTTAATTAATTAATGCAAAATAACTGAACATTATTAAAGAATTGATCTAGGGGTCTGGTGAAGAGGAAACTCGCACAGGGTGGGATTTAACACAGAGAATGGGAACAGTTATCATAGGACAGACACGGCTGGAAGACAACCATCATAACTGCAGCAGGTGGCTTGGAGCTGAAACTCAGGAAAGCTGATCTTCCCATTTGAAGAAACAGCCATCAATGCCCATTTCCAAATACCTGTGGCCTGGGATAGGACTTAAGGTGGCAGGTGCCCTATTCCCGTGTGAAAACGACAACACGGTATATAATCAAGCATAGTTTTCTTATTAGGTACCTGTACCCCCAACAAACTATTCATATTTGGAAAGCTTAGGAGTTGGGCTACACAAAAATGCACTATGGCATATTATCTTAGAGATAAGGAAAATATAGTCATTCAATGTCAGAATTTTGGAAAAAAAAAAAAATTCATTATATGAACTTTCAATTCTAAAAACTGCACAACATAGAGAGTAAGTGAGGTTTTGATGGACTAATTTAATTCTCTGGCTCCTTTGTGACAACTTAATGATGGCTTTTAGGAAAATTCAGATTAGAAGCGTAAAAATTACGAATTTAACAATAATCAAGGTAGGGAAAAATTTAGAGCAGACTTTCAGACATAACTCCCCCTGTGGGGGTAGTATGCATAAAAACTATCATTGTTTTGTAGTACTCTTCAAGATAAACAATTCTACCAAATTTCATGAAAATCCAATGAATAGAACTCGAGTTTTTAGATTTTTCATGAAAAAATCTCCATTTTGTGTAATCGCACAAAAAGAAAGGGCTATAATACATATAATACGGGATGAAAATATATTTTAAACCCCCCTTACAAAAAAAGGTGGAATACTGAAATGAAACAAGTTGTATGATGAAGTACACACATGAAACGACCTAAGGGCACCTGCCACCTTAATTAAAACTGGATTATAGTATTGGTAAATCTCAAAATATCTTTTTTCACATTTTGAGATTTCTTTGATATGGAATGAGAGGTAATTATGATAAAACACATATCAAATCAGACACAAGTCGCTGAGCAAATTCAGCACTGTGTCAAGGAAATCAGCAAAATAATAAAAATTGTCTTAGTTGGGGAGAATTTTTTTTTTTTTGATTTTCTGAATGTCAATGTTTCTTTTATGCTCTATAAAAAAAATTGAGTAGAAATAATTAGGGAAAGCCTTGGATCATTTTGTTGCAAACTTTGACTCTTTTCTGGCGACTTGTGTCTGATTTTGATATGATGAGTCACATATGATAAAACACAAATCAAATCACACACATCAAATACTCGAAACATATAATTATTGCTTCCTTTGCAATCAATGAATGAGAGAAGTGCATTTACCTGAACGAAGCCGAAAGGGAAAGATGGGTCAGTCTGTCCTCCAGTTCCTTGATACCATTTATCCCTCCAGTCTTCAATCATGGTTGGAAATAAACACTTATAGCTCGCTGGCGATACAGTATTAGCTTCACCTATAAAAGTAATACATAGTTTGTTTATTTGTATGTCCACTACTATGTAGGCCTACCATTGACAAAAGGATTAACTAGCTGTTTCACATGATATGGGTTACTGTATAAGAGGTTATTTTCATGGTGGTTTTATTTTTGTGAATTTCACAAGTCCAAATTCATGGAAATTTCCACTTCAACATAAGGCTATCTATAGTAATGAAAACATCAAAAAATTCGATAAATTATCCACGCACGAATTTCACAAACTAGTTCAAAACCGTGAAAATATTGGCTTACAGTGTAACCAAATGCATTGGTAATGCAATCTGAGTGTTGCTTGTTGCCTATTTTTGTGTGCCTATAGGCGAATACAGCACATGGTAAAAGGTGCCAATGGGCAAACAGAGCACATAAAGAGTTGATACTCTAACGTAATTCATTTATGAACTGAAGAGGGCGGTATTATTTGAGGGTGATAATTTGTAAGCGACCATGCGTTGGTCAGTTGTTGTTGAGCCACTGTGGCGGTGAGACGTGTTCTGTGCTCCGTGAATAAAGACTTTGATCAGCCTTACAGAAAGTTTGTAATATATAAGCAATATATAAGATTGAGATTGACTGTTGATTGATGAATGAGTGTATATAGAGAGTGTATTCCACGTTGTTGGCAATATATATTTGCGAAAGAATCCATGATCAGATAGAGAGAGAACGAGAGATTGCGAGGAACTGGGTTCTGCAACTGCTCGGATTTTGCAGAACGCTACCCCGGCAGAGCCCCGTTCCGCGGCAATACGTTTGGGCTTCTGAATAGAAAAAAAAATATGGAAACTTTCTTTGTTCAGTTGACCACTTATTCATGGATGACATAATAATTAATCACTGATTACATTCGCTATCATAATGTTCAAACTTTTGTGTTAAAAAGCACATTGATCAATGCCTTAAAACTGAGAAAGCCCTATAGATCAATGAGCAAAAAAAAACAAAAACAATAACAATTAATCAATGATGTTAAAAAGCTTATGCAAAACATACACTCCCAATTGTTTTAATTGTTTTAGGTGTCATCAGAAAGAAGAAACGTTGAATTGAATACTCCCAAAGCTCACCAATTTTTTCATGCAGGTTCTATTCTTAAAGCTTTAATCACATAGAATAGCTAAGATCATTTCTTGGAGTTTTGTTTCCATAGAGATTCTAAATGCATTCGTATTCTCCAATAAAACTGGGTGTAATGACTGGATAATGCACTCTCATGATACAATAGACATGCAAATATGTAGTGGTTCTTTTAAATTTGGATAATTAAATTGGTGCTTGTTTTGAAGATTAACTTGCATAACTGACAAATGATATTTCATGATGCATCTTTGGGCTGGATGGTTACATCTTACCTTGATACCAGATAGCTCCTGTGATGGTCATATTGAGCATAGGATGTACTTACCTGATAGCTCCTTTGATGGTCATATTGAGCATAGGATGTACTTACCTGATAGCTCCTTTGATGTCAATTGACACATAGGATGTACTTACCTGATAGCCCTTGATGGTCATATTGAGCATAGGATGGACTTACCGATAGCTCCTTTGATGGTCATATTGAGCATAGGATGTACTTACCTGATAGCTCCTTTGATGGTCATATTGAGCATAGGATGGACTTACCTGATCGATAGCTCCTTTGATGGTCATATTGAAAATAGGATGGACTTACCTGATAGCTCCTTCGATGGTCATATTGAGCATAGGATGGACTTACCTTGATACCAGATAGCTCCTTTGATGGTCATATGAGCATAGGATGGACTTACCTGATAGCTCCTTTGATGGTCATATTGAGCATAGGATGGACTTACCTTGATACCGTATAGCTCCTTTGATGGTCATATTGAGCATAGGATGTACTTACCTGATAGCTCCTTTGATGGTCATATTGGGCATAGGATGTACTTACCTGATAGCTCCTTTGATGGTCATATTGAGCATAGGATGTACTTACCTTGATACCAGATAGCTCCTTTGATGGTCATATTGAGCATAGGATGTACTTACCTGATAGCTCCTTTGATGGTCATATTGAGCATAGGATGTACTTACCTGATAGCTCCTTTGATGGTCATATTGAACATAGGATGTACTTACCTGATAGCTCCTTTGATGGTCATATTGAGCATAGGATGGACTTACTACTTGATACCAGATAGCTCCTTTGATGGTCATATTGAGCATAGGATGTACTTACCTGATAGCTCCTTTGATGGTCATATTGAGCATAGATGTACTTACCTGATAGCTCCTTTGATGGTCATATTGAGCATAGGATGGATTTACCCGATAGCTCTTTGATGGTCATATTGAGCATAGGATGGACTTACATGATAGCTCCTTTGATTGGTCATATTGAGCATAGGATGGACTTACTGATAGCTCCTTGATGGTCATATTGAGCATAGGATGGAATTACCTGATAGCTCCTTCGATGGTCATATTGAGCATAGGATGGACTTACCTGATAGCTCCTCTGATGGTCATATTGAGCATAGGATTGACTTACCTGATAGCTCCTTTTGATGGTCATATTGAGCATAGGATGGACTTACCTTGATACCAGATAGCTCTTTGATGGTCATTGAGCATAGATGTACTTACCTGATAGCTCCTTTGATGGTCATATTGAGCATAGGATGTACTTACCTGATAGCTCCTTTGATGGCCATATTGAGCATAGGATGTACTTACCTGATAGCTCCTTTGATGGTCATATTGAGCATAGGATGCACTTACCTGATTGCTCCTTTGATGGTCATATTGAGCATAGGATGGACTTACCTGATACTCCTTTGATGGTCATATTGAGCATAGGATGGACTTACCCGATAGCTCCTTTGATGGTCATATTGAGCATAGGATGGACTTACCTGATAGCTCCTTTGATGGTCATATTGAGCATAGGATGGCCTTTAATACCCGATAGCTCCTTTGATGGTCATATTGAGCATAGGATGGACTTACTTGATAGCTCCTTTGATGGTCATATTGAGCATAGGATGTACTTACCTGATAGCTCCTTTGATGGTCATATTGAGCACAGGATGGACTTACATGATAGCTCCTTTGATGGTCATATGAGCATAGGATGGACTTACCCGAAGCTCCTTTGATGGTCATATCGAGCATAGGATGGACTTACCTGATAGCTCCTTCGGATGGTCATATTGAGCATAGGATTGACTTACCTTGATACCAGATAGCTCCTTTTATGGTCATATTGAGCATAGGATGGACTTCCTGATAGCTCCTTTGATGGTCATATTGAGCATAGGATGACTTACCTTGATACCGTATAGCTCCTTTGATGGTCATATTGAGCATAGGATGTACTTACCTGATAGCTCCTTTGATGGTCATATTGAGCATAGGATGTACTTACCTGATAGCTCCTTTGATGGTCATATTGAGCATAGGATGTACTTACCTGATAGCTCCTTTGATGGTCATATTGAGCATAGGATGGACTTACCTTGATACCAGATAGCTCCTTTGATGGTCATATTGAGCATAGGATGTACTTACCTGATAGCTCCTTTGATGGTCATATTGAGCATAGGATGTACTTACCTGATAAGCTCCTTTGATGGTCATATTGAGCATAGGATGGATTTACCCGATAGCTCCTTTGATGGTCATATTGAGCATAGGATGGACTTACATGATAGCTCCTTTGATGGTCATATTGAGCATAGGATGGACTTACCTGATAGCTCCTTTGATGGTCATATTGAGCATAGGATGGAATTACCTGATAGCTCCTTCGATGGTCATATTGAGCATAGGATGGACTTACCTGATAGCTCCTCTGATGGTCATATTGAGCATAGGATTGACTTACCTGATAGCTCCTTTGATGGTCATATTGAGCATAGGATGGACTTACCTGATAGCTCCTTTGATGGTCATATTGAGCATAGGATGGACTTACCTGATAGCTCCTTTGATGGTCATATTGAGCATAGGATGGACTTACCTGATAGCTCCTTTGATGGTCATATTGAGCATAGGATGGCCTTACCCGATAGCTCCTTTGATGGTCATATTGAGCATAGGATGGACTTACCTGATAGCTCCTTTCATGGTCATATTGAGCATAGGATGGACTTACCCGATAGCTCTTTTGATGGTCATATTGAGCATAGGATGGACTTACCTGATAGCTCCTTTGATGTTCATATTGAGCATAGGATGGACTTACCTTGATACCAGATAGCTCCTTTGATGGTCATATTGAGCAAAGGATGTATCATGCCATTCCAGAGTCCACTGTGATCATGAGGACCGTTTACGGCTGGGCTATTTATCATCATCTTAGGAATGCTGATTTAAAATAAAGATACAAACAATTCTGGAGTCAAATCCATAACGATCAGAGACACTTATGGTATCCGCTGTTATTTTCGCGTTGAGCGGCCTCAAACATCCCAGTAAACACATAACATTATTACAACATTTTCGGAAGGTCTCAAAGTTGTTTGTAGATAATGTTGTCGACAAAACATAATATTAACATTAATACAACATTTTCCTAGTTCAAGCAAGTGTCATATAAACGTTGGAATGAGAGAACACAAAAACGTTAGGATTACAACATTGTCTTTACGTTAAAACGTAAATCAATTTTTAGGAATGAAAATGTTTTTATAAATGTTGTTTGATAATCTCATCATAGAGTGCTAAAATGTTTTTTAAAAAGTTTATCTTATGATGTCAGTCTTAGAACATTTCAAAAAATGTTTTTCTACGGACATTTCAAAACGTTTTGAAATAATGTGCTTAATAAAAATCTCTAAAATGATATTGTTTTATTAAGTTCACTCAACGTCTTATTGTTGTTTAAGTAACATTTTCTTTCTAACATAGAAATGTTGCATAGATATTGCAAAAATAGAAAATAAAAACATTATGCTACAACATCATCTACACATTTGAAATCAAATTATCTGTTAGGAATTAGAATGTTTAAGAAAAAGATTTTTGAGAATCTCATGATATAGTCTCATAACGTTCAAAAAAAGTTTCTATTATGATGTTAATTTCAAAACGTTGCAGACAATGTTTCCATATTTACCTATAAAAAACGTTGGTAGATAATGTACCAAACAAACGTTTTTAAAATGTAATTCCTCAGTACTTCATGCATAACGTCATATTGGTATTTTATTAACATTTTCCTAATACAAGCAAATGTCGTATAAATGTTGAAGAAAGAGAACACAAAAACGTTAGACTTACAACATCATATTTCCATTAAAACGTAAATCAATTTTTAGGAATAAAAATGTTTGTGTAAATGTTGTTTGATACTCTCATCATAGAGTGTTAAAATGTTAAAGAAACGTTGATATTATGATGTCAGTTTTAGAACGTTTCAAAAATTGTTTTCCTACGGACATTTCAAAACGTTTTGAAATAATGTGCTTAATAAACATCTTTAAAATGATATTGTTTTATAACGTTCTCACAACATCTTATTGTCGTTTACGTAACATTTTCTTTTTAACATAGTAATGTTGCATAGATATTGCAAAAATAGAAAATAAAAACATTATGCTACAACATCATCTACACATTTGAAATCAAATTATCTGTTAGGAATTAGAATGTTTAGGAAAAAGATTTTTGAGAATCTCATTATATAGTCTCATAACGTTCAAAAAATGTTTCTATTATGATGTTAATCCGAAGACGTTGCAGACAATGTTTCCATATGTACCAATAAAAATGTTGGTAGATAATGTACCAAACAAACGTTTTTAAAATATAATTCCTCAGTACCCCATGCATAACGTCATATTGGTATTTTATTAACATTTTCCTAATACAAGCAAATGTCGTATAAATGTTGAAGAAAGAGAACACAAAAACGTTAGGATTACAACATTGTCTTTACGTTAAAACGTAAATCAATTTTTAGGAATAAAAATGTTTGTGTTAATGTTGTTTGATAATCTCATCATAGAGTTTTATAATGTTAAAGAAACGTTTATCTTATGATGTCAGTTTTAGAACATTTCAAAAAATGTTTTCTACGGACATTTCAAAACGTTTTGAAATAATGTGCTTAATTAACATCTCTAAAATGATATTGTTTTATTACGTTCTCTCAACGTCTTATTTTTGTTTAGGTAACATTTTCTTTTTAACATAGAAATGTTGCATAGATATTGCAAAAATAGAAAATAAAAACATTAAACTACAACATCATCTACACATTTGAAATCAAATTATCTGTTAGGAATTAGAATGTTTAGGAAATAGATTTTTGAGAATCTCATGATATAGTCTCATAACGTTCAACAAATGTTTATATTATGATGTTAATTTCAAAACGTTGCAGACAATGTTTCCATATGTACCAATAAAAAGGTTGGTAGATAATGTACCAAACAAACGTTTTTAAAATATAATTCCTCAGTACCCCATGCATAACGTCATATTGGTATTTTATTAACATTTTCCTAATACAAGCAAATGTTGCATAAATGTTGGAGAGAGAGAACACAAACACGTTAGGCTTACAACATTGTCTTTTCGTTAAAACGTAAATCAGCTTTTGGGAATAAAAATGTTTGTGTAAATGTTGTTTGATAATCTTATCATAGAGTGTTATAATGTTAAAGAAACGTTTATCTTATGATGTCAGTTTTAGAACGTTTCAGAAAATGTATTCCTACAGACATTTCAACACGCTTTGAAATAATGTACTTAATTAACATTTCTAAAATGATATTGTTTTAATAACGTTCTCACAACATCTTATTGTCGTTTACGTAACATTTTCTTTTTAACATAGAAATGTTGCATAGATATTGCAAAGATAGAAAATAAAAACATTTAAACAAACTAAAAATTTGTTATTAACGTGTTCAGTAAATTTAATGTTTTTAACTATCATTTTCATGGAAAACAAAGTGATGTATACATATCTGAACACCACAAATACTTTATTTATCACTTCAACAATACGATTCAACGTGATATGATTATAATCATGAAGATATAAACAAAAGAGGGCGTAACTCTGACGCACTGATGGCTCGGGCACTATCAAAATGTCCCGGGTCAAACGAGTAAGTAGGCCTAATTATGTTTGAAATGAACACCCATAAAGAAGAGAAAAAATAAAATATTTATCAAATAAGAAATGACTTTGGAAATCGTTTGCACTAATATTCTATAGTCGAAATGGAATTTTTTGTCTATTTTTTTTTTTTTTTTTATCAAAAAAAACTTTCAAACGAAAATTTTGATGGCTAAAAGGAAAGCCGACTTATGTCGGTGTCATTTAATGTCAAACATGAAATAATACAGTTCCTGTGAAATACATCAAAATGCCTAATGTACGAAGCCCAAAAGGGCTGTCATTTTAAACAGTGTTAGAGCTTATTGGTTAAATGTAATTAATTGACTACATATGTGAAGGCCTGAGGTTATCTGGCAATTTACTAACGTCTATCAGTTACAGTTTAATTATCTGCCTGACGTCTACATAATTGACACTTGAATGGCTAAAATGTATTATGTTATTTAGTGTCCTGTCTAGAAAATCTACATGTATATTGTTTTTGTAGCTCAACATTACTTGGGCTAGCTGCCTATAATTTTTGACAATCAATAATGATTTCGCTTTCACTTTTTATAATAATAACAATAATATTTGGTGCATATATATTTAGCGCATAATGCCCACAATGCTCATGCATTTTGCCATTTTTTCCCTTCTCATTTTGGGCCCCTTTTTGTTTACCCTGCTGACAATTAAAGGCCCTTCCGACGCATCTAATATGTAGGGTTGGTATTGTTATTTCAATTAAAACTAAGCTCATGGTTACAGGTTTATGTCTCTTCTCTAGGGGAGGGTTTGAACTTTCAAGTAAAAGGTGTGATTGGAGAAAGCCTGTAACCAAACCATAAATTTTTTTAAGGATTTACTTAAAGAATAAGAACAACCTATACCTTTATGAACTCAGACGTGTTTCCGTGGGGTATGCACTGTGGGTTCCTTGGTTGGCCGATAAAAAAAAGTGGCTCCAAAATGAGAAACATTTTAAGAATGGGCATTGTAGGGGATGTCAGACTTAAAAATTAAGGGACAATCTCCGGAGAGGATTGGTAGTTTTCATTTAACAATTTTTTTCTTCATTTTTCGACATTTCCCAAACTCCTACACGGGTAAACTAACTCATATCCCCGAAAGTGATCTCCCATACCCCCATTTTGAGCCCTTTTTTGTTGACGGGAAGGGTTTGGGGGAACCAGACCCCCTCTGTCCAATTCTCCCAGAAAAGATTCTGGGGAAGACGTGAGTAAGGATTATTCTGCAAATTATATAGGCCTACAGATAGGTTGATAATTACAAGTTTAGGTCTATCATAAAGGGGAAGAGTTATAGTCATATTTTACTTAGCAGGGCTTTAATCTGATTTGATATTTCTCTTTTTCTCTATAAAAGGGGATTGTAGCATCCAAGACAGAAATAGATTACAATCAAACCATAGACTTACATGTAATTACCATTTAATGGCCATTAAAGTAAACAAAGACTTTGCATTAAAACAATATTGATCAAAGGTTTGTGGGTGTCTTTGTTCTAATTGGCATTAACAGTAAACACAAAAATAAAATATTCAAGTTGTCCATTATCCATGTCAACTACACTTTTGATTTCAACCCTTCCCCAAGACAATATACCTATTTACCCTGTTACAATAAACCTAAATCTACCTGGAACTTTAACTCTTTTCTTGCCAAGTTCGACTATAGTCACAATTGTACTTATTAACTATACAATCGTAATAATTCATTTTCTCTGTAATAGTTGGGCTAAAACATCTGAAAATTACTGATAATGCTAGGACTGGGTCTGGGGCATAATTTCTTGTAGTTCATACTAAACAAATATTGTTATAGTATTTTTAATAATTAAAGAGAAATTTTTATGCTTAAAATTAATGTGGCATGCAAAGAGTAAAACGACAACCCTAACCCTAACCATACATCTCAGAATAATTTTCCGAGGGTAAAGGACCGAGCAGCATAAATTGGGCCGTGATAAAATTGAGCCCCGAAGAGGGGACAATTTGAGAGATAGAAGTTCTTCAAGAGGATTGTCCTTTTTAAATCATGAGAGTAGTAGATGATCAGACCCGTTCATATTTTAAACAAAGGGTGACAAAGGAACAAAGCGCCCCTCTCCTGCCCCCAAAAAAAAAAAAAAAAAAAAAGAAAAAGAAAAAAGAAAGAAAGAAAGAAAGAAAGAGAAAGTTTTTCCTTTTTGTTTTTGTTCTTTTTTTTTCGGGGGGAATAATTGACAAATAAAATCATGAATCATTTTCCTCCGAAAAATGTTCAGTTCAAGATTATGTATACTTCTTGAAAGTAATTGAGAAGATACATTTATTTCTGCCATTGCCAAGGACAAATTTCGTCATGTATTGCAAATACAGTTTAATGCAAATTTATTCCACTAAAATTAATTAAATTGAAGCCAATTTCTTACAGTCATACATACATTTTGCCATTTAAATAGTGTTTTTCAATTAAATAAATGTCCAACGCGTTTCATAATACATAAAAGTGATAAATAAAAAAATGTTTCTGCTCTCCAACTATCGGTGTTTACAATTATATATTACTTTCTTATAGTAATTATACTGTACCTCAATATTCGAAGCCACACTTTCATTTTATTTTGCTGGATAATCACTACCTATGATTTTTTCTTCTTCCTTTTAAGCGTGGATTTTCTATTTATAATATTTCTTCTCTCCTTTTCGGGCCCTCTGACATGACAAATATCAAGACAAAATAGGTTGTCATGCAATTTTTGACGTAGTAACTAAAATGACCAATTAACATCACATTCTGTGTTTATTTATTTGTCTTTCACTCTCATTAATCGGAAATTTATGTGACGTGATAATGTTTGTGATGATGACACTTAATTAGATTTTATTTTTTATTTCATTCGATATGAATGTATTCTCATTTTAATTCACATTATACATGTATAAGAAGAAATGACGCAGGCCAATAATACCTGTTCCTGAAATTTTCGGTCAGGTCGTTTTCAGGTCTTTGATATTCATACAAATTCATGATAAATTTAGAATAACTCATTTCAAACATTATGGCTACATACATACTCCTATAGCTAGGTTATAGGCATGGGCAACAAAATGTAACACTGTACGTATACTATATGGTAAACCTCTACATAGTGCATAATGTATGCAGTCCGTTTTGGTCAGAGGTTAAGCTTGTTGACCTCACAATTTTCTGGTCATAACATCATATCATTATATTTGTTTCAAAATATATTTTGCTCTTGGATTACGCACATTTTTTAGGTATATAATTATGTAGAGACTAAATGTATCAGTTGTGAAAGACGTTTAATTGATTTTCTTACGTTTGGTGTCTGCCTATATATTGTAGGCCTACTCTATTTCTTTCTTTCAATACAATGCTTTGTAATGTTAGTTTTTGTATATAGCCCATTTCTAATGTTTCTTAGCTGAAAGAAAGTTAAAAATAAATATATAAAATGTAGGCCTACCCAATTTTCACATCCCCTCTCCATAATCGTATCAATAAGGATAGGCCTACCATTTTGCGAAATATATGACAGAAATGTTTTTGTTACAATACATTTAAATGTATTCTCTTATCAATTCACATTAAACCAAACAAATTATTTGAAGGATTGACACAGTCACATAATACATAGATTTTAACATTCTATAAAAGAATAATTGTTTAAAGTTGTTCCAGTTCGTGGCTATATATTTGAAAAGATAAGGAGTCTCTGAACAACATTTAAAAAAAAAATTGCCTTTATTAATCCTTTGAAAAATAAAATCGTGCCTATGAGTAATTTTCATTTAAGACGACTTTTTTTTTTTTAATTATTAAAATTTTACAAAATATTTCTTTTGTAGACTCTACGTGTATATAGTAAATCTGATCCTATGATTTTCTAGTCAGGTCTCTTTGATGTTGTCCATGCATACCAAAGCATGATAAATTTAGAATAACTTATTTCAAGCATATAGCCAGGTTATAGGCAATGTGAATACTGTTCGTACACATGTACACGTGGTCAATCATTACAGTGCATATTGTATGCACGCCGGTTTTTTTTTTTTTTTTTTTTTTTTTTTTTTTTTTTTTTTTTTTTTTTTTTTTTTTGACAGAGGTTAACCTTCTTGACCTCACACTTTTGTGGCCATAAAGCATTTTATCTTTCAAAATATAGTTTGCTTTTGAAAAGAACATGGTTGAGATAATATAGCCTATATCTGACCATTGTGAAAGACCATTAGTTGATGGTCTTTTCTCTTTTAATTGTACCTATTTTACTTTATGTTTTGCTTTCAATAATTTGTAACGTTGGCTATTGCATGTTATAGCCTATTTCTTATGTTTCATAGAAATTAAATCAAAATAGAAATACATGAATAAGATTTACTCAATTTTCATACCCCCTTCCCATAATCGTATCAACATTTATGGAAGTATACCTTTTTGCAAAATATATTATTAGATCAATATATCAGCGCTAGTCAATTGCAAGTCACTTCCCCTCGCATTAACATAATTAATTATCATAGTATTATTAATATTATCATTAATTATCAATTATTAATTATTATCAAATACCAGTGATTTATGTAAGTCATGTATAGTGTATGTAAATTATGATAAACATCAAAAGAAATTGGAAGAGAGAATGATGATATGCCTGACCTCATGCAGAGCTAGCTGTCACCAGCTGTAGATGGAGGAAAGTTCTTTGCTTTTTGTCCAAATTTGTTTTGTTTTATATATATATATATATATATATATATATATATATATATATATATATATAGTATATTATATATTATATATATACACAAGTTGAAAAATGAAATTTTGCGAAATAAGATAAGTTGGAGTTTTATAATAAGGTGACAAAAAAACATTTATATTGAAAGAATCATTTTCGTGTACATCAAGAAACCTAATTTACTGTATAATTTGCAATGGATGTGGGAAACAATATATAGGAGAAACGGGTGATATTTTACGTAACCGAATGACATTACACGTCAGCACGTAAGAGAGAAAAAATATCAAGTTCTTAATGTGAGTAAAACCATATCAAAGTGTGCTCAAGGAATATAC
>CALNVZ010000992.1:259944-305740 GCA_940671915.1 Paracentrotus lividus
TTATTCTGGCAAAGTATTCTTTAGTCGTAGTTTTCTACAAAAATCATTGACATCTGTTTTTAATTCATTATTTTTTCTCTTTGGCACTGGCGTAAACTTGGCGCCCTTTTCAGAACATTAATTTCATCTTTTGATAACTCCCCGATCAGATACATTAATAATTACTGGTTGACTGAGACAATCCTCTAAACATTCAAATTTGTTGTAATGTTCTTCTATATTGGACGTAGTATATGAATTTCTGAGTTCAGATTTATTTGAAGTTCTTATTATGTTGGTTGTGGATTCTCTCCTGGTAGAAAAAAGGCTTTCTCTTACCCCGCTTGTTGAAAACCTGTCTCCATTCATGCTCGTCATGCTCCTCTCTCCTATGTCCTGTTTAACAACATCGGCATACGATCGTCGGAGTGGATGCACTGGCCTACTAGGAAAGTTGTCCGTCTGTCTTGTGTAATCCCTTCCAGATCTATCTCTCTGTGCGAATGGTTGCCCGTGTTGAAATTGATGATGGTGATGCTGTCGTCGCTCCTGATGCCATCTTCTTGGCTGTTGGTGTTGACGGGCGTCTTCTTGTTTCCTCTGATATCGCCAATCATTAGTACCCCTCTGCTGTCCTTGCCAATTTCGTTGCGATTGATATTTGTTTGAAGCTCCTCGATGATTATTAGTTGCTCCATACTTGCTGGGTGCAAAATCCCTCCGCTGGTTAGATCCACTCGAATAGTGACGAGCGTTGGAAGAAAGATCCTGGTGCCCATTCATCGTATTTCTGCGTTGTTGTGAGGTGATGTGGGGTCTCAAGAAGGGATACCCCGAATAAAAAATAACCCACCGGAAAAGGTACAACAGAGAGATATGGCAAAAAATGAAAATGCGAGGCAATACTAAGCAGATCGCACAGAGATTGGGAGAAGAAGCGAGAATGGTGGATTCGTATCGTTAAGCCAGTCACTGATCCAGAGAACAAGTGTCCACAACGGAGGAACAACAACGACCGGACACCGAGACCCCACATCACCTCACAACAACGCAGGAATACGATGAATGGGCACCAGGATCTTTCTTCCAACGCTCGTCACTATTCTCTTGTCCAGCAAGTATGGAGCAACTAATAATCATCGAGGAGCTTCAAACAAATATCAATCGCAACGAAATTGGCAAGGACAGCAGAGGGGACTAATGATTGGCGATATCAGAGGAACAAGAAGACGCCCGTCAACACCAACAGCCAAGAAGATGGCATCAGGAGCGACGACAGCATCACCATCATCAATTTCAACACGGGCAACCATTCGCACAGAGAGATAGATCTGGAAGGGATTACACAAGACAGACGGACAACTTTCCTAGTAGGCCAGTGCATCACTCCGACGATCGTATGCGCGATGTTGTTAAACAGGACATAAGAGAGGAGCATGACGAGCATGAATGGAGACAGGTTTTCAACAAGCGGGGTAAGAGAAGCCTTTTTCTTACCAGATCCACAACCAAACATAATAAGAACTTCAAATAAATCTGAACTCAGAAATTCATAACTACGTCAAATATTGAAGAACATTACAACAAATTTGAATGTTTAGAGGATTGTCTCAGTCAACCAGTAATTATTAATGTATCTGATCGGGAGTTATCAAAAATGAAATTAATGTTTGAAAAGGGGCGCCAAGTTTACGCCATCCAAAGAGAAAAAATAATGAATTAAAAACAGATGTCAATGATTTTGTTAGAAAACTACGACTAAAAGAATACTTTGCAGAAAAAAACTTTAAAGATGACAGTATAGTTAAAGATAAAGTTCATTTGAAACCAGAAAAGAATAGAATCAAACATTAGAGAAATATATTGATTTCTTGAATCCAGTAACAATTTCAATTCTGATAATACTTCTGATCAATGTAAAAACAACTTGTCTACAAAAGAGTCGAATGCGCCTTAAAAAGTTAATGAAAGAAGATGATATCATTATAAAACAGCGGATAAAGGAGTGCGTTTGTTTTAATGGATAAAGAATTTTATATACGAAAAATGAATGACCATTTGGAGAAAAAAGAAACGTACAAAAAACTATCCCAGAATGAGGATAGTATGGTTATGAAAAAGATAAGACAATTGTAAAAAAATATGAAACGATTTTCACAAAGAAGAAAAGCGTATATTACCAATTTTGTTATAGACAAGTTATCTTTACTCTAAAATACATCAAGTAAACGGATTTAAGAAAAACATATTAGAGCAAAAAGCTCTTATGTACAATGTGATACTGACGTAGACTTAAAGATGAGCCAATAGTTGCTGGACCAGTATGTCCAACACATCGTCTCAGTAACTTGATTGATGTTGTATTCTTCGTGAAAAGTATTATTAGAGATAGTGTTGACTTTTTAAATCATGTACCTGAAGATATTGACGATGATAGTATATTAGTTACTTTTGATGTGAACAGCTTATATACACTATAAATCATCAGATTGGATTGAAAGCTATTCAGTATTGGCTAGAAACTTATCCTGGTGATTTAATACCTAGGATAAGTTAAAGATTTTGTTTTAGAAGCAATAAAAATCATATTGAAAAATAACATACTTCAATTCAATGGTGACTATTATAAACAAATCAAAGGAACAGCAATGGGCACAAAAATGGCCCCGACGTAGCTAACTTGTTTCTAGGTTTCTGGAAAACAACTGTATGGAAGAGTAGAAGAAATATTTCTAAAGAAGCCAGATTATATGTGGAGGAGAATTGGCTTAGGTACCATTGTTTCATTATATGGAAAAAAGATTTTGTGATGTAAAGTATTCTATGATATTCTTCAAAATCTACATGAAGACATATCATTTAAGATAGATGTATCTGATGAGAACGTTTCATTTTTGGACATTAATGTACTCAAGAAAATAACAAATAGAAACAGTATATATTATAAATACATACGCACCAATACTTACATTTCGACTCATGTCATCCACGACATACGAAAAGAAATGTGCCATATAATTTTGCGAGAGGAGAATTTGTACCATTGTATCAAATGAAGAAACTAGAGAGAAACGATTAAGAGAACTAGAATCCATGCTTATTCTTCGGAAATATCCGAAGGACCTTATTCAAGTAGGTATACAGAAGGCATCTTATAGAACAACAAATATTCTTAGACAAACAAAAAGAAGATAGATGAACAAGAGAATATTGTTTTTTGTGTCTACATATAATCCTAATAATGGGGATTTTTCAAATACTATAAAACAATCGATGCCCCTTTTGAATAATGATGCTAACCTTAAAAATATATTGATAAAACAATTATGTCTCAAGTAGAAGGCAAGTCCATTTGAAAAAATTGTTGACCAGAGCATTATTTAGATAAACACAAGGGGGAACAAAAAAATGTAAAGACAAAAGATTAAAACGTGCCCATATATGCCTACCACAGATAAGTTGGAGTTTTATAATAATGGTGACAAAAAACATTTATATTGAAGAATCATTTTCGTTACATCAAGAACCTAATTTACTGTATAACTTGCAATGGATGTGGGAAACAATATATAGGAGAAACGGGTGATATTTTACACCGAATGACATTACAGTCACGTAAGAGAGAAAAAATATCAAGTTCTTAATGTGAGTAACACATATATAAGTGTGCTCAAGGAATATACCCTGAATTTAAAGTTTGTACCATTTTATAAATTAAAAACGGATAATGAAAATGAACGTAAAGCAAAAAAATGTTCATTGATCATTTAAGCCAGAACTAAATAGGCCATAGCAGTTGTTTATTTATTCGATTCTCAACAATATGATCTATGAATATGTCAAAATATTGTTAAATGATTGTGAGGTATCTTTATTATGACGTAATAATATGTTGATATTGATTAGGTTGCTAAGCACGCGCTTGTTTTGCGCTCATCTAGCGCCAGCACGCAAGTGTTAAATGTTGTGTTATATTTTTATAAAGATTTGTGTTTCACTTTCACTTTCTGAGAAAATAAAGAAACCGGTTAAAGTGGAAAAGATTTGTCACACGACTATCTTCCAGATTATTTTATATATATTATATATATATAAGTGTAAGAGGAATACACATACAACAGCCAAATGGCAACTTTGTTTATTTAAATTGTGATAAGAAATGGGTGAAGAGAATAATAGTTGACGTAGCTCAAATCAAAGTTCCCCAGAGCTATCCTCCCTTTTTGGATAATTTTTTGGTGAGATCGAAAAAATGTCTCCGCCGGGACTAGAACCCGGGCCTCCAGCTTTGAACGCCGGTGCCTTAACCACTTGACCACAGAGACTGGTTAGTGGCTAGGGCGGACCCGATCCGATTGACCGTCAGATAAACAGATTCTCAACCTCACCAATTTATTGTTTCCTTTGTCGGGGGTAGATGAGTTTTTGAACAATGACAAGCCGTCATATATATATATATATATATATATATAATATATATAAA
This sequence comes from Paracentrotus lividus, assembly GCA_940671915.1. Lineage (NCBI taxonomy): Eukaryota > Metazoa > Echinodermata > Echinoidea > Camarodonta > Echinidae > Paracentrotus > Paracentrotus lividus. The sequence goes on from CALNVZ010000992.1 coordinate 264,407, forward strand.
TATATATATATTTACATATATATATATATATATGTGTAGGCCTATATATAAATTTTTGTTACTTGTATTAATTGTAATATATTTTAGGACAACTTATATTTTTCGATAAATATGAATGAATAGATATTTCGGCTACTCCCGTGCACTAAGTAGTACTGGATTTCTATTGTGATTGATTTTTGTTTTGCTTATATTTTACTTAGCATAATTTCTGTTAAAAGCTGATTTGATGAGCGTGTTGTGAAAAGAAAATGTTAAATTAAATTGAAAGTTGTACATAATGCATTAATTCCTTTCAGTTCCAAGCTATTAAAGTAAAGTTGGCATTTATTCTCAACTATGAGATTTTATTTAGATGGGTCCATAGAGGTAATGCAGGAGGTCCATGCCAACCATTCACATATACCAATAGTATAGTATACATGTACTGAATGCAAAGACTTCACCCTTCCATACATGCAACATACCCATGTCGTAAAGAGGCAGTTCCAAGGACCATGGCCTGGGTTAAGCTTCTTGACCTATATGAGTTGTTAGCACCCCCCCCCCCCTCCCCCACCTCCCTTGTCATCCCTTGTCATGGAATATTGAATACTTGGAATATTCTACCTTCAACTCTTTCTATGGGTCAAATTATCAGCAACCAGGAATTTATTGTTTGGTTATTGATTATTTCTATTAGTGCAATAGCAATAAAACATATATATTAAAAATATATATATATATTATTCAAAGTTGTAATTTATTCGATACCTTGTTTGTATAATCATTGCATTTGATATAATTAAGGTCAACTCTTACACCCCTACGTTAAGTACAAATGGAATGTTCCAATATGAACTATGAAATTTGTGTAACGACATTTCCACTTGGAACCTGAGACTAATGTAGTGTAGCCAACGTTTAACTCGATCTGCAAGCTATTCAATTTAATTCAAATTTCAGGTAAGATCAAAATCTTTCTTTTCGATACATTATTTGATTTATAATGAATACTTTGCATGCTATTGATATTGTCATTTCTAGATATATGGTGCATTAGATTTGAATGGTTGAATACCTATGTCACTGTAGAGTGTGAGCATGGTGAGTGCGGTCAATTGGAATATGTACATTATAGATTAATAACTATATATTCAGACGATCAAGTTACAAACATGTATACTCGAGAAATACACTCCCCTTATTTATCATGGTCATTTCCAAACAATGTTCTTGGGTATGAACCTGTAGGCCAGATGTGGAATTTAAATGATATTCTGGTCCAGTTTTATCCTTGTTCTTAAAGGGGGAGTTCACCCTGGAATTTTATTGTTTTTAAAAAGTGCAGAAAAATAAAACAAAAATATGAGTGAAAGTTTGAAGAGAATCGACTAACAAATAACGGAGTTATGAATATTTAAAGTTTTGATTTTGTGACGTCACGTGCGAGCAGCTCTCCCATGTGTTGTGAATGTAAATTCCATAAATTTGTCTTTTTTCATGGATCTTGATAAAGGAATGTGTCAATTTGATAGAGGTATGAATATGAGCATTGGTGTGATGATGTATCGACCGCACATGTGAAATAATTAATATTCTTCTGAAAAAATGACACTTAATGGAATTTACATTACATAACACACGGAAGGGCTGCTTGCACGTGACGTCACATAATCAAACCTTTAGATATTTATAACTTCATTATTTTTTGGTTGATTTTCTTCAAACCTTCACTCATATTTTTCTTTTATTTTTCTGCATTTTTTAAAACCAATAAAATTCCAGGGTGAACTTCCCCTTTAAGAAACCGCAATAAGATGTCAATGTGTCCCACCCCCCCCCCAAAAAAAAAAGTTATGTAACAAAAACTAAGGTAGTGTAATTTTTAGTATAACGTGATTAAAGCTTTTTGAGCACTAATTTGCATGCACAAAGAATGAAATGAAGTTACTATGGTTAAGGACTTAAGGTGATGTTATACAAGGTTGTAAAAGTATTCGCTTTGAACAATTATGGTAATCATTTTCATTTCAGAGACGATGTGAAAAGTTTCATCATGCTCCCTCCAATTAGACGACATCGTCTCGGAGAGGTTCTCCGTAACGCACCCCATCAGCCTGGCTGTTAAAATGCAAGGTAAAATTATTTGCAGTCATCCACTTCAATCCTCAAACATTGTTCAATAAGGGGGAATCAGCTATTATGACAGATCTTGAACCCTGTACACTATAGGCCTATTTTAACAGTGGGTTGCAAAAAGGACACCATAATATTTTCAGTGGCGTTGATAACAAAAACGTCTCTAAGCATCTATTACTATTTCATTTGAATAAACATAATATTTGTTAATGTCATGGAATTTCAATTCATTACAATGATTTGCATGCCTTTGCATTATCATGTTGTGATATCTGTATTTGTACATTTTCCATTCTACTTGCCATCTTCATTGGGATTGCTTAACCTCGTTTAGGACGATAAAAATACTCTTCTAGGTAATGTAAATAATTGCAAATTATTGATGGCTGAAAGTCCCTATTGCCATAAGCGTCCCATGGTATGCTTAAAATAACACCAGAGTCTATGGAGGGAAATAATCACCCTTTCACTCATTGTGAAGCATGTAATGATGCTTCGGAAATGAGTTTTTTCAGGTTGCCTTCTTGATAATTAATACATGCATTGAAAGCATATGGGACCCTACAGCTCAGATTTTCGTAGCCTCAATAAAGATACTCAATCCCTACTGAAATATATACTTGAATACTTGGTACAATATAAATACAATGTTTGTGGAAATTCCTTACACGATACTCTAGCGCAATAAAACAAAACAACAAACGGGATAAAAATATTGTCTATTAATTAAGCGGGAAGAAGTCTTTTCTAACTCAGCATCAATGACGAATCCAGGCGGGGGCGCAAGAGGAGCTCGCCTTCTTTATCTTTTTAAGTACGGCACATTTGGCCATGTTTGGTATAGGCCTATTATCTGAAGGCCACCACACACCATACAACTCACGACTGACTGACCTTGGATCCGAAATAACAAAGCGCGTTGGAAAATATACGCGCTTTGTTATTTCTGATCGAAAGTCGACCAGTTGCAAGTCGTATGATGTGCAGTGGCCTTAAGAAAAATGTGGTGTCGCCTCTCCCCCCCCCCCCCCCCCCCCTCTATTTTCAAATTTTCTTGGATCTGCCACTGATGAGCCTTTGTGGACTTGCATTATGTGTTTGAAAGAAAACCTTGTCAAGGAGGGTTAACTCATGTATTTTCTTCTTTCTCATTTCACAGAAGCCTACCAAACCGCGGGAATCGGGTGCGTCATGTAAAGAGAGAGGAGGACAACGAATAGAATTCCGAACAAGAAAGTACTGACACTCGGTCTGACACTCCTACCTTAATTACCCCTTTTCACCCCAATTTCATAGGCTAATATTAATATTGTAAAGAGTATGTATGGTTTGGTTTTCTGCTATCAAATTATCGGCCGATTTTCACCTGTAGGCCTAAACATGTACACATTTCTAAAAAACTAAATGTTTTCAAGAATAAAATCAGTAGGCTATAAGTAAATTTATTTTCAACAAGCATAACCCATCGGCTGAATTATAAAAAAAAAATAAAAATAAAAACAAATGTTTTTTTTTTTTATTTTTTTTTTTTATTTTTTTTTTTAAGGCTCCAGCAAAATCATTTTGCTCTCGTTTTAATTTATTGAATCAGATTATTTCCACTTACACTTTTCGGGACCCTTGTTATATCTTGCACGTTTCCCCAACCTCTCCCGGGGATTTTCTTAAGTTTGTCAAACCCCGCAATACCCAATTTTGCCATGTTGTCTCTTTTGGGGGCCCCTATTTGATTACCCGGCACCCCTCTTCCTATCCTCCATGAAATGTGTCTTGGGTGTAGGGTTGATACTGTTCTTAATGGTGGTATCTCACTTCGCGGAGAGGGGGTTGAGACGAATTTGTGACTACTTTGAGACAGTTTTGAAAATTGTCGCGGGACGTCCCCGAGACGTCTCCCGAGTCCCCGCGACGTTTCATGAGTCTCAGGAATCTCAAAACCGTCTCAAGGTAGTCCCAAATCCGTCTCAGAGACGCCTCCTCGACGGAAAAAAAATTATCGTCTCCGCAAAAACCAAACAAAAATATCGGAGACGTCTCCTATAGTTTCCTTTTCGTCGCAGAGACGGGTTTGGACTACTCTTAGACGGTTTTGTGATTCCCAAGACTAATGAAACGGCACGGGGACTCAGGAGCTGTCTCGGAGACGTCTCTGTGAAAGTTGTCGACTCAAAACCGTTTCAAAGTAGTCCCAAACCTGTCTCGATTGTGTCGCTGGATTGAAAATAAAACATTCCACCTAATCATGCTAATAATGACGAACAGTATAGGCCAAACCAAATTTATAATTATGAGAACGCACCGCTTTTGCGATTTTTTGAAGACCCCGAAATTTGTTTGCTTTCAAAATCCGGCAGACTGAAATTGAAGATGCTAGTACTAGATGTCCCGATGTTTTAGTGCAGTCATACCGGCCAGACCGACCTCAAACCAACTACAATTAAATGAACATTTCAACAGAAGAATGTTGCACCTGGATTAACTATGTGGAGTGCGGTGAAGCCTAACTCAAAATGCGTTCATTCCTTCCCTCTCCTACATTTAACAAAGGGATGATTTAATTGAGAGGATAGTTTGACTTTCTAACAGTTTGTTTGTTAGTTGGTTTGAGGTCGGTCTGGCCGGTGTGACTGCACTATAACATAGGAACATCTAGTACTAGCATCTTCAATTACTCTCAGTGAGGTGGGGTATGGGGAGGGTGGCGGGGCGGAAAATTTGGCCCTATAGGTATGTTTCCACTATTTACAAGTGAATTACATGTATGTATGTATCGAAATCAATATATTAATTCCATCCTAATGAAATTACGTGGTTATCTGATTCAGTGCAACACAGACAGAAAAGTTATAAGTTCATTTTGCTAATGATCGCAAACTATTCAATATCATTATCATTACACTTTCAAATCCACCGGTTGTTAGAAAACAAATAAACACAAGTCAAAAAGTAAGTAAATTCCAGTTATCACTAATTCATTAACCAGGAAGAATTGAATACAGTCTTATTATATGTCCGTGTTGGTAATTTTATCAGCTAATATGTGAGCGATTTTTACTCTGAATCATCATGTCATGCTTCAGTGAGCAATGGTTGAAGGCAAAAATATTATTTTTCACAAATTCGAATAAATGATTTTGGAACAAAATTTCAGATTTTTAGGCCTCCGCGACGAAGTCTCGCCGGAGGCATTATGTTTTCGGGTTGTCAGTCCGTCCGTCCTTCCTTCCGTCAAGAGGTCTGTATGTCCGTCTGTACGTCCGTCCCTCTTCCGTTCTCATGTACATGTGTGCATACTGAGGTGAAAATGATCTGATTAGATTTTGGGGTCACAAGGTCAAAGGTCACAGAGGTCAATAAATACATGTATGTGAAAATATCTCGTTCCCACAATAAGTCAAAGACCGTTTTAATAATTATTATTGCTTAGTACAAGTGTGCATACTGGGGTGGCAATGATCAAAGAAGATTTTGGGTTCACAAGGTCAAAGGTCATAGAGGTCAAATAGGTTTAAAAAAGCTTGTTCTCATGATAACGCAACAACCAATTGACAGATCATTTTCATACTTGGTACATGTGTGCATACCGGGGTGACAATGATCTGATTAGATTTTGGGGTTACAAGGTCAAAGATGTGTATAAATGAAAACAAATAGATTAATGTGTCATATATTTCTGATCTGGCAATGGCAGAGGCATAAATTTCGACCGTCCGCGGTCGAGGATTCATCTTGTTAACATTATGCAACAATTGTGCTCTTACATAATTAGATAACGAGTTCAGTGTCAAATTTCACAGGAGCACTGGATTAAAATGGCAAAAACTGCAGGTTTTCATATCTAAGGTGATAGTTATAATTTATAGAATTTCTGTTTTACCCTTTCATTCAAGGTTGAATGAACACATTATTATGAAGTAAGTATTGCAGTAATTTTATGCACTAAGAATCATCTCAACAATTTTTTTTTTCATTATGTCTATAACATTTGGACAATTGTGTCAATGAGCCTATGGCTCGGTATAATCAACAAATATATTTATTGATGAAAATAGGCAGAATTTCACATTAGTTTGGTAATGAATGATATCTTTCTCCGTTAATGACTTTAGGTACAGAGATTTAACAATAATATATTGTGAAATTTGTTACATTAATTTTGTTAATTTTTGTCCATTTGACTGTAAGTTGTTTTCATGAAACTTGGCATATGGTTTTGCCTTCAAATGATCTCTAACATTAGCCTATGTCAAATTAATAATGATAATAATTTTATTTAGATTGCACTTCATACTGGTGTTTCTAAGCGCTCTGTTGTTCGGATAAACTTAAATAATAGCAGATATAAATCTAAACATATTTTTATACATTATGAAAATGATATATACTACTGGTGTGCCCCTCCAGAATCAAATTGCGTATGCGACGAGTCACTGAACCATGGCGAAGCCCTAAACTTTCCTCTTATTTGAATAATTTTCTTATAACTTGTGCCCATTGAGGCGTGAAACATAAGGATTAATACAAAAAAATAAAATCAGACGTACTCCCCGAAAAGACTTGTGATGATCAATCATATTTTTATAGTCCATACATGAAAAAAAAAACTTTTTCTAGTTTCACATGCTCACTGAAACACAATTCTTAAAATAAATTTCCATTGACACATGTCTGAAGGTTATAAACATAATCAAAAACAAAATGTTGTTGATATGATTCTAAGTGCATAACATTAGTGCAATACTTACTTCATAATTTTAAGATTGCCTTTTTAGGGTTGTATTTATGTGTTCATTCAACCTTGAATGAAAGGATATTGTTTGCAAGTGACCAAAGCACACTTCCAAACAATTAAGATTCCATTCGTGGACATATAATTAGTTTTGTTTGAACCAGGGATCCCCCTTGCATATCCCTGTTTCAACTCTCCTGGTAAAAAAAACAACCAAAAAAATTAAAAATATTGCCATCTGAAATGAGGAACTTACTTTTTGTGTTGTGATTATGTATACAGTCTGTGTAAAAACAAAATGGTACAATCGGGAAAACAATAATGTAGCTTTGAAATGTTTTCAAGTAATGTGTGTAAGTGGTACCAAATTAAAGCCAAAAAATTTTCCTTGCCAATGCGCTTTGTTCTGTATAATTTGCTTTCGTAAAACAAAAGTTATGCTAAATTTCGTGCGCCGAAGAACAAATCGAAATTGCGCACTTCTATTGTTCTGGAGCGCTGAATTCATGGCCATTGTGCGAAACCTCTATACAAAGGCATAGGACGGCGTGTGAAAAATGGATTTTCTTGATTGTAGAAAACTAGTAATATCCCTGAAATTACAGCACTAAATGTGATGAAAAAATGGCAGAAGAAAGTCTGATTTTCCTGCTTTATGTAAATACCAAACATTATCCAGGTTGTGATTAATCTTCATACTTTAAGAAAATGTTTTCCACTTGTACCATTTTATTTGACACAGACTGTACATGTGATGTAGTAGTCTAGAGCCATTTCTAAAAAAAGAGGCCTCTATAAGCTTTTAGAAGCATTTTTAGGTAAAAGTTGGGAACCAGTCTATTTCAAATAATTCAAGTGTGCTGAATCTGATAAGACCGGTTCCCAAGCCGATTTCTCACGTTTTCACCACCTAATTTGCATAAACAAAATGGCCGCCAAATTAACAATTTGTGAGCTTCTGTCTCCACTCTTCCCTGGTTGTATCCACTTTTTACCGTCATAATGGCCTCCTAATTTCGCACTCACAATAAATATAATGTTAAAGTGCTAGAATAAGCATTGGAATTTAAGAAAATAATACATTTAATGTTTTGAAACTAATTAATTATGCAAATTTATGCAAGTTTGCAACCTTATATGTTATTATTTCATCAACTTAAGTCAAACAAGTGTAAACTGTGGTTCAGATATCCTTCATAACATTTTAAAATTATTTCAAAGCCCCAAAAATATTATTTTATGATGGACGCCCATTAATTTCATTGTTGGAAAAAAAAATTCTTTGTTTTTCCACTTGGCTTTGAACAAGGTCTGTGAAAAATAGTCACATGAAAAATAATAAACTTTAAGGATGATTGGTCTTTTACAACAGGTATGTAGGCACAAACAGACAAAAACTAACATTTGTGCAGCAACGGAAACACATGCACACATGCTCACACCACACCCACCCACCCACACACGCACACACACACACACGCACTCATCTGCATGTACAATAGGCACTTTCAAACAAAGTGTTTACCATCTGACCATTGAGCCTACTTCTTCTGCCATTCGTGTCACTACCTTAAAGATAATGTGATGTAGTGGGAAAGATGAACAAATTATCATGAGCTTTCAAATTATTTTCATGGTGTTTAGATAAAATATTGTAGTAGAAATTTCCAGTACAAAGGATTGCTCTTCAAATTGTTATCAACCTTTCCCTATCACTGAGAGACAGTTCCTTCCACAATTCAATCTTAAGACCATTATAATTTCGCTTTAAATTTGAATAACAGTGACCGGTGTTTATTACAGGATTGTGCTCTGGGCTTAAACTCTTTCATTTCTACAAGGGTGCAGAGTTCCATCAGGTAGGCGCATACCAGAAGGTGTTCCTTGGTTTGCTCTTTCCCACTCTCACACTTATTTTTTTCTTCGCTGTATCCCCATTTTCCGTTAGGACCTTACACTGTCCTGTGCCAACGGTGCCTGTGCATGTCCTAAGGTGGTTCAGGCATGACCAGGTATTGCCAGGTGTGCTATGACTAGGTGTGCTATGGCTCATCAGAACTTAATGAGAGAGATTCTTTTGTACATTTGTTTGGCATTTATTTGAGGTGGCTGGTCCACAGAGATGGTCTTCGATTGTGTGCAGAGCTAACAAGGGATTCCTCGGAGTGAAGTAAACTATGTCTTGATTCCAGTCTCTATTTGGCATGATTATAATTATATACAGGATATGGAGGGGTTATCCCAATCCGGTGTTGGCTAGCTTCTTTAGAATGTAATTCCGGGCTCCTAGTTTTGCTTTGTCGTGGCAATATGCTTCTTATATGTAGGGGAACAATCTAATGTCAAATTTAGGTAGATCAGAGCAGGGACATGTTTGAGCAGTTGATGTAGATTTCCGTATTATCTGATTCTCAATTGTCGTTGGGCACCTGTGTTTTAGAGGTGAAAGACACTTGTTTGACTGTTTTCAGAATTAACTAGCAAAGGGATTTGCGGCATATAAACGAGTTATTTTGACTTCTACATAGGAATTTTCACTTAAGGCAATGCATAGGTCATCAACACACAGAAATCTTTTATTATATTTTTTTTTTTTTTGGGGGGGGTATTTGTGTACATGTTGAAGAGCAGAGGGGCAAGGACACTCCCTTGTGGGAAGCCATTTTTCTGCTTGCCATGAACGTCGAAATTAAACCGTCTATATGAAAGCAGATCTTATTTGAATCTCGTTAGTTTGTAATCAAAAGGAAAGAGTTCATTCATTATGATTTGTTTAATCACACAGTAGTTACTTGAACATTATTCAAATAATTCCAGGCACGGACAAAAGGGTCAACTGGCTGCCCCCCCCCCCCGCCAAAAAAAAACAAACAAACAAACCAAAAAAAAAAAAAAAAACGATAGAAAATAAATAATTTGACGACGAAGCAGACTGAACACTACCCCTGTGGCCAAAACAATTTTTGCTCCGTGCCTACGCATATGGGTCATTGCTGCACTCATTGATTTGGTTTACCATCCATGACTTTTTCTATATTCTGGACAAACTCATAGCAACTTCCTGAACTGCTACTTTCAGGACTTCAAGATGAGGTTTGCCAACAAGGAATTAACATCAGTTTACCAGTTCTTCCAGCCTGTAGGCATTCAAACGGAGTGTGCTATCTATCAAATCCTATTTGTCATTGCAAAAGAGAAAGTATCTACATGTACATGTATAGCTGCATTTTCAAGTTGAAGAGGTATTAGGTTCAAACCTGGATTCAAGCTGCAAGAAATACTAGCTTCCATGGATGACCTGAATTTACTCAATCGATGAAGGCTATTGAGCACATGGACCAACTGATAAGCTGGTGCAGGAAGTTCAAACCAAAGAAATCAAGGAAGGGTAGATGACAGGACACGTTACAGTGTAGCGGATGCGGTCATTCCAACAATATCAGAAGCCCCTGTCCAGAGCTTGTGGTGATAGTTCAATAAGGAGCTCTCTCACAAGAACCAGATTAATGAGGTCCAGGCGATGTGAAAGATGGACTGAAATATATCAACAGATGTGCCCTCCCAGGTAAAATTGAAGTTGTGGTGCCTGAAGTTTAGGTTCTTCCTCTGATGATGGCCACTGATGCTGTACGAAATAGGAATGATGCATATATTGAAAGGATAGGACAAAGAATATCTGCTAAACACGTTTTAATTTTCCATGCACAACAAACATTAGCATCAATGGACATTTCACAAAGCTTATTATACCCCTGCTCGCTGTTGCGGAGGAGAGGGGTTGAGAGGTGAAGAAGGCTAACATATGTTCTAAACATGGATAAGGCAGTTGGCCTCGTGCAGCAAGGAGCTTGGTGTCGATTGACCCGAATGCCTTGAACCACAGTCCTTGTCCTGGAAAGACATATACATGTATATGTAGATGATGGAAACAGGTACACCAAAGTTCTTGCTACAAGCATCAATGATGTCTGTCCCTCCCCACACAACCTGAGGAAGTTGGCCAAGGCCGAGAACGAGACCTGCCACAAATGAGGAAAAGAGGGCTCACACAAGCATATTCCATCAAATTAATTCCCACGTCTATCTTGAAGAAAGCTCATATACTTGGAAGCACAATGAGATCCTGGGAGTGCTTAGCAATGCCCTAGAGAATGCTATCGACAGGGCAGACCAAACCAAAACATCAAATTCCCCTGTGATGATCTCATTCGTAAAGACAGGGATGTACACTGTCCAGAGTCAACAAGAAAGGTACACAAAACAAAGCTGACTCCTTCGTCTAAGCAAGAAACTGGCAGTTGGTTCCAATGGAACAGCAGATGACATTCTCCAGTGAAATTGTAAATGTGACTAGATATGGTAGTCTGCATGATCCCGGGAGTCGAAGTTGGTATAGCTCTCTGTGAATTGACTCTCCTTTGGGAGGAGATGGCCCATACGTACAAGACATCAAAGTATGCTGGACTAACATGTAAGACAGAATGCAAGGAGAAGGATGGAAGGTAGACTTCTACCCAGTGGTAGATAACCAATATACTGACATCTTCCTCTCAAGGATGGGAATAACCAATAGAGGGAAGCTGGCTATGGACTTCATAGAGATCGCTACCTGTACAATGTGTTGAATGTCATCATTCAAACATAGCATTATTTTTTATTGATCTTTATGTGTCCATTTTGATAGATTTCTTTCTAAGTCACGTGCAAAACAAAGAAATACAAAATAAATTTGCATAAAAATATAACGAATGAGCGTCGAGATTACATTATATATATATATATATATTTTTTACAATGATTTCAACATGTTGGGAAGGATATCTGAATTATATCTGAATATCTGATATCTGAAAGTCGAAGAACTCTTGAGCTAATTTGATCAAGATACCCATGTTATAGCATGTAAGGTCTCAAACATGCATTAATTTGAATAATAAATTGGTTTTGAAACATTAAATTGATTATTTTCTTAAATTCTTATGCTCAGTGGAGCAAGTTTACATAATAATCAAAGTGACTACAAAATAATGCGGCCATTACGACGTTAAAAAGTGGATACAAGCAGGAAGGAGTGTAGACATTAGGCCTAAGCTAAAAATATGGTCAATTTGGCAGCCATTTTGTTTATGCAAATTAGGTGTTGAAAACGTTAAAAGGCAGGTTGGGAACTACAATGTAGTCTTATCAGACTAAGCACACTTAAATTATGTGAAATAGACCGGTTCCCAACTTTAAACTAAAGGTTGAAGAACTCTTGAGCTAATTTGATCAAGTTAGAACATGTATTAAGGTCGCAAACATGCATAAATTTGCATAATTAATGAATTTAGAAACATCAAATTGATTTTTTTTTCTTAAATAGTAATACTCAGTCAAGCAAGTTTACATAATAATCAATGTGAGTGCAAAATAATACGGCCCATTATAAAGGTAAAAAGTAAATATAACCAGGGAGGAGTGGAGACATACATGTAAGCTCGAAAATTGTCAATTTTGCGGCTATTTTGTTTATGCAAATTAGGTGGTTAGAACGTGCAAAATCGGCTTGGGATCCGTTCTTATCAGACTCAGCACACTTGAATTATGTGAAATAGACCAGTTCCCAACTTTTAACCTAAACTTAGACTCTTGAGCTAAATTATAGCCCCTTTGTAGCATATAAGGTCGCAAACATGCATAAATTTGCATAATTAATGAATTTATAAACATAAAATCGATTATTTATTAAATTTTAATGCTCAGTTTAGCAAGTTTACATAATAATCAATGTGACTGCAAAATATTTCGACCGTTACTAGGGTAAAAAATTGGACACAACCAGAAAGGAATAGAGACATAAGCTAAAAAATGGTCAAATTGGCGGCCATTTTGTTTATGCAAATTAGGTGGTGAAAACGTAAGAAATCGGCTTGGGAACCGTGCTTATCAGATTCAGCACACTTGAATTATGAGAAATAGACTGGTTCCCAGCTTTTACCTAAAAATGCTTCTAAAAGTCATATTTTGCCTAAATGGCTATAGGTTACATGTGATCATGATCTATTTTTTACTAGTGTTTGCAGATGTGTTCTTGTCAAATTGTTAGTACTTTTATCGTCCATTATGAACAAAGTACGGGTTTGTTGTTTTACTTAATTTGCAAATGCCTTGGGGTTCATGGACCTCTATTGTTGAATTCGCAGATATATTAAAATTGAAATCGAAACGATATCATTCATTATTTTAACTATTATTTCCCATGATAATCATTTTGTGATGAAACTATAGCATTACATGTTTGGCAATTACTCTCTAATTTCACAGAGTTAATGGTTTTCATTCAGTACCATATTATAGTGCTTAGCAGCTATATATATATATATATATATATATATATATATATATATACACGTTCCTTTATTTCATTGGAGGTGTTGTAGAGATAACATGTACTAGAAATATTATAGATCATGTTGGCGATGTAGTTTGAAAGTTACAGTCCAATTATATGATATTGTCATAATTGTGATGAACATGTATACAAATATAATGGCAATTCAATATAAAGAGTTCTGATAAACTGAATTACATGTACCTGTACCAAGCTATTTTTCATGTCAGATATATTCAATTTAAGAGTATTATATTCACTACTGTATTGTGTACACGAAGGCCTATACACGACAAATTATCAGTGCCAAGTACCTCGTTGTCAATGTGCCCTATGTATGTAGTACCAAAATATTGAAACAATTTACTTTTGAAATTGTATTCTGATAAGGTAATTATTTTGATGATATAGCATATAGTTGTGGTAACATTTTCACAATTCTGTAACGTTAACAAAATTATATCAAATGCTACGGTTTGATGTTGAAACAATGTTGCCATATGATGGGAATAGGATGGGCTATTAGTACATTATTAAAATGTTTAGATGTTATCATCATAATAATGCAGTGTAATGTTAAAACAATATTGTTGTAATGTTAATAAATTGTTATATTTTGATATATCAACAATGTTGTCATGATATCATTTTAATGCTAGTGTTTGGTGATGCTATAATGTTATAATGATGTAAATATGATGTTGTATAGGTGTATTGGCAAAATGATATAATGATGTTAATATGATGCGGCGGATTGATATCGCCACAATGTTGTGATGATGTGAATATGATGTTGAATTGTTCTGTTATTGGAATATTGTGATAATATCATTATAATGCTTGAGTATGATGTTTAAATGATGTCGGAGTGATGTTAATGAGATGTGGTTGTAATTCATCAATAAGATGTTATGATGATGTTACAATGATGTTGTTTTATGATACCGAGACAATGTTATGACGATGTGAATATGATATTATAATTACATTGTTGGAATCATATTACGATGTTTTTACCATGTCAGAGTATGATATGGTAACAATGTGATAATGATGTTGTTATAATGTTGTGCTTTTTTGGTAAGACAATGTTAGATAATTGTTATTGAAATGTTACAATATTATGTTGTAGCAGCAATATTCTAATATTAGTATAATGATATAGTGCAATGTTTGAAAAAGGTTGTATTAATATTTTATTCATGATGTAACTTAATGTTGGGGCTCTGTTTATGTGCTGTTCTGACAACATGAACTTAAACATATTATTAATGTTTAAGATAAATATTTTAAAAATTATATCATCATATCTATATAAAACATTATATTCAAACATTTATCAGTTGTTAAACAATAACATAAAATATAAAATAAATGATAATGTTTGTAGGAATCATTCGTAAATATAATTATAATGTCAAGTAAAAATGTTTTTGCCCATTATTAAAAAACGTTATTTTCACATCCATTTCATGTTAAGTAATATTGTTTTAAAATATATTTTGCCGACTCTTTATTAAAAGATTTAAAAAGCATACGTAAATAACGTTTTTCATATGTTATTAACAAACATTGAGTAAAAAATAAATGAATCGGTAAAAAAAATGTTTTTTAATCACATGCATATAATGTTCTTTCAAATAATTCTTTAAAACATTATTTTGATATATTTATGACATCCCGAAAGAACGTCATAAAAACATTGGTTGGCCTTTTCTGAGACCTGACATTTTAGATCTTTATGAAACATTTTGAAAAACATTAATATAGTGTTTTTATATAACATTCATTAATGGTTCTTTTAAATCATTCTTTAAAACATTATTTCGTCATTTATATAATATCATCGATAAAACATTATTAAAACGTTTTCTGAAGTTTTCTGAGACCGGACATTCTAGATCATAGAAAACATTTAGATAAACATTTTCAAGCTCTTTTGGAAACATTTTAAAAATGTTTGTTTGATATTGTTGTGTTAGCTGGGATTATTCGCTGGTTCTTAAATTTGCGCTGCATTTTCAAGACATGCATAAGGAATCATGCTCATATATTCGTGCCTGCCGATCGTTGCGCGAAAATTAATGTAGCGCGCATATTTCCATGAGTACAGTAGCCCATTAAAAAGATGAGTGGTTCTAAACAAATTTCACTCATTGCATCAGCATTTGATAATCAGCGACCTACAGATTACGTTTACTATATTTACTGAATAGATTGAGGGAAATTGATTTTCAGTAAGCAAAATGGACATGACAAGAAATGCCAACTGTATTCTCACTCCGGTAAACAGTTTGATTTTTTTTTAACTTTGGTAACTTTGATTTGAATTTAATTTGAATTTAACAATAATATTGTTTTATTTAGCCAGGTTAACCACTTCAGTTTTGATATTTAATTGTTATACCAGCAGGCTCTTTACAATGTTATTACTCTAAGCGTTTTGCTAGAAGGATATTAACCCCAACCTTTAATGCATTATACCACTCGAACTAGTATACTGAAAACTACTGCTTATCATTCACTGTCTGGCTCCTTGAGCTGCTGGATATATTTCTTTACCTTGGTGACTGCAAAGTTGTGGCACTAACTAGCCACCATCCTAAAGACTGTGAATCAGTTGAAGAATCATTTGGAGGCCCATTTTTTTGTAAGAAAACAGATAGTTTGTACATGGATGCAGTAACATTGAGCGATAATTCAAATCGTAGTTTATTGAAATAGCTCATTTTCATTTACATATAGGTATGGAATTAAATGGTGTTTGAAGGCAGATGCCATCTCGTCTTCTCAACTGGTTTACAGTCCTTTTTAGGACTAAATCACGAAAGATTACCTCTAATTCTACTCTCTACTCTCTATCTCGCCTATCAATTTTCTACTTTCTGTAACTCTTCATTTCCTCTTCTACTTTCTCTAACAGTCCTTTTTAGAACTAACCACATGGTGAACCGTAAACCTCATCATCGTAGGTATTGAATTGCTTGAAATTTACAAATAATTTCTTGCTTTACTATCCGGACATCTACGATTTTATACCCTGATTTCAAAAACCATTTTCGGATGCTTTTCAAACAATATCCTTCTACTGCGGTTCAGAACATATAGCATATTCTGGGTTATGAAGTCCACACTCAGCCCGCTGGGCAAGATCAGACGCCACTGGTGGTCGCAACAGGGCGGTGCACCGTGGTGGTGATTTGATTGCGCAAGGCCGTTGTCCAATAAGCCTTGTTTGTTTCCACTGTTTTAAGGTACTAAATGACTTGCTTTGAAATTTTCATTAGTTTGTTTTTACAGTCAGCTCTGCAATAGGATTTTACTAATTTTGTTCCCTCTTGCACTTGTTTTGAGAAGTTACTGAAACACTTTGCCATATATGTACTACGTACATTGGACAACTAAGGTATTGAGCCCGAATTTGAAGACTATCTTATCACATACTCATAAAAATGAGGATGATGATGATGACTGTGACAATAATTTTGATAATACAATCATGAACAAATGTATTAAAAGACAACTGAAAGCGGAAAACATGCTTAGTGCTCAAACCGAACGTTGGGCTCTTCAAAAGAAAATAATTAATCATTTTGATTATTTTTTTTTTTTTTTTGTCATATATAAATCAATTTTTTCTTTAAAACTTTGCAATGTTCAGGCACGCATATCTTTATATAGAATTTTGATTTTTTTTTTTCATGGTTTCAGACATGCATGTTGAGCCACATCATACATTTTACTGTTTAGTTCTTCTATGATACACTCAATCTGAACAAGGTAATAACTGGGAAAGGGGCTTAATAACCTCCTGTATACGTTCATAATCTCACCTCTCTTTCTTAACATTGCACTTTGCTAGAACATCAGGTGAGGACCAGTCTTCTACAGGGGTCCCGCCCCAGTTTGATGAAACTAGTCCTATAGGGTACCTTAGATGGTTGTATAGATTGACACCATAGAACCAACACACGGCTGAAAAATACAGGAATCCTGGTTCTCCTTTCCCCAGCACATCTGTTGATTTAAAAAAAATACACACAAATTACTATAAATTCACAATATAATGGAAACTGATTTGGTTACATGATATTTGGTATAACATAATTATAGTTTGGAACAAAACATAATAATGTAAAAACATTACAATCAAACAGCTTTTAAGGTTTTTCTAAATCAATTCAATTGTCCAGTTTCCTGGACACAAATCACCTTGCTATTAATATAGCGGAAGAATTTTTGTTTTAAATAAAATTTAAAGTGTAAAATTTTCCTTTTTTTCTGAAAACATAGGGGAGAGACTACTGTATAAGTGTTTTTTTTTTTACGTACAGATATTTTCGCGGTTGGTGGGGGTCCCGACATTTCCGCGCGATGTTAAATTCGCGATCGACAAAATGTGGAATTAAAAGTAACTAGATC
Organism: Paracentrotus lividus; assembly: GCA_940671915.1. Lineage (NCBI taxonomy): Eukaryota > Metazoa > Echinodermata > Echinoidea > Camarodonta > Echinidae > Paracentrotus > Paracentrotus lividus. The sequence goes on from CALNVZ010000992.1 coordinate 282,049, forward strand.
TATAAGTAATCCATCTTTTCCTATCTAAAAAACGAGACATTGTTTTAACACATGATGTGCGATTAACAGTACAATGACCGTATTCATTTGATCTACATACCAGTCATCTACGCATCGCGCTGTATTGCACTTCATAAACAACTCTGTTCTGCGAGTGCATGGAGTTCAAAACATTTTCTAGCGTGGATAAATTTGCGGTACCGTAACTTTTGCATCATTTTGCATTATGGTCCCTCTATTTCCCTACGGAATATCAATTTTATTGTTGTATTATATCTTAAATATAAAAAAATGTATATGTATATGTGCAGTTAAAACATTATTTTGTAAATTAAATTATTCAAATATTATCTTGCACTATTCTGTTTTGTTATGATTTCTGTGGAAAATAATGACAAATAAAGCTGAAATTGAAATTAAAGATACACTAACTCCATTCATACAAGATTACATATTTGACCGTGTGTTATAAGTTCGCCGCCTTTTGCGTTACACTTCAAAGACCTGTATCTCGAAAAGTATACACCCTACTAAATCAAAACTATACATTTTCTGAAAGGAAATTCATCAAGGAATCTAAATCTGTATTCAAAATTTATACCAGGTGCAAGATCAAAATGTTATTGAGAAAAAAATCAGGAAATTATTATTATTTTTTTATTTTTCATTGTTTTTATCATCAAGTAATTCAATATCAACCAAATAGTAATGATATTATTATATTATGATAAAGAATATTCAGACCTTTCAGATAAGGTATAATTCATTATGGTTTACAATTTTAGAATGAAAAATATAAAGATCTGAAATTTAGCCCCCAAAATATAGATTTTTTTTTTTCAAATTCATGAGGGGTTGAGTCCTGCCAAGTACTGTTGCACCATCAAACATATTGTTTAAGTGATATCATGATATAAAGCAGTTTATAAGTATCAATTTGGTGGAAAATTTACAAAAATAGGCTAAAATTTGGCAGAGATATTGCAGTTTCCCCAACGGTACTGCAATACCTCTCATTCCTAATGACTCTGTACAGGAGGCATTGCTTTTTTAAGTCAAGTAATGATTGTTTGGTCTTCCTGGGTACTATTGTGACATCAAACCTATTGTTCAGTGATGTTACGATATAAAGCAGTTTGTAAGCTTCAGTTTGGTACCAAATTTACAGTCATAAGCCAAGATTTGGCAGAGAAATTCAATTTTCCCCCAAATCAACCACAAAATGTAAAATTTCCCATTGACTTTGTATAGGCGGCGCCGCTTCCGGCGGCATCGCTTCCGGCACCACCCCTACTGTCCTAAACTTAAACCATTATAACTCCACTAGAATGTGGCATAGAACAATGAAACTTCTCAGGGAGCTAGCACAATAACATAGCTTCAAAATAAGATCAAATTTGTTACATGAACCTTCTTACTTTGGAAAATATTAACAAATTAATGCTGAAAAATAGCAAAAGCGTAACAGCACCACCCTATTTGGGTGGCGAGTTCATAACACATGACCATTTACACCTGGGTATGGAGAAGCAAGGTAGCTAAAATGTCTTTCGTACTCACCCGGATCTGGTCTTGACCAAGGTTTATAAAGACCTGGAATGTCATAATATGGCACTGATGAATCATTTTGGAAGATAGACAGCACCCGTATATCAGTGTATTGATAGGATTGCTCCATTGATACGGATCCATTGAAAGCCTGAAAAATAACCACACATGAATTTGAATCATTTGACTTGATCCATTCATTAAAGGAAAAGTACTGTTTGCTGTTACTAAAATTGATTCAATTCAACTGCAGTACAAATCTCATCAGAGCACTTATTCAAAGAAAAAGAATTATATACAAGCTCCACAGATCTTGTTGAGGTAAACTAATTTGATGGATTCACAATACGCTGCGCCACCCTATCGATTGCAGCAGACAGGCCGAAATTTGCAATGCCCCATGGGAAAAAGTCGACATCGAAATTAATATCTGTGTGCGGTTCGCGCTGCGCTGCATATTTGCAAAATAAAATAATAATTATAAAATGTGATTATTATGCTGCGCTGGCCGGTATGCCAAGATCAGTCAGATATTTGTTTAGTTCATCGACCCGCATTCACCGAGAAACAGCTGGGTCCGCCACTTTTAAAAGGTAGAGGTAAACACACCGAAGTTAGAAATTGGCCTGTCCGCTGCAACCGATATGTGGTGCACCGTATTCTGAATCCACCGAATTGGAATTCATTACAACCAAATGAAATATACTTTGTGTATGACTATTATGCATAAAAGACACAGAAGTGAGGTGCAACATTGTATATTACATTGTTATTTCATTAAATTATCATTTTGCATGATTTTTAATGAATGCATTGAAAAAATATACCAATTTTATACAGATGTGAATAAAATGTAAGTCTTAAATGTTCAAATTATATATCCATTGGAGAAAAAAGGGAAATCTTTAAAAAAAAATAATACACTACCTAATTTGAAAGCTGCTCTCAAGTGACACACACAGAATTAAAAATATTAATAAAAACTTTGTTAAACTTCTATAGATTTTTGTCAAACTTCCGTCAAAATGCTTCTCTCATTTTGTGCTTAACAGTTCATTCTTCCTTACGACTTTGGGTTTACCTGTTTAACATCAAATGCCATGTTGCTTTGTCCGCTACACACCCAAACATCTCCAAATAGAACATCTTGAAGGTCAATGAACTCTTGGACTCCTTGATTGTTTGAGGTAGCCCTGATGTCAAAGGGACCACTGGGAGGCTGAGGGTCAAGGGTCACACGCCATACACCATTAGAGGTAAAAGAAGCTGTGGCATAGAATTAGATGAAAGGTCAAAAGGGTGGGGATCAGACGTTACATACCACACATCACTAAAGGTAAAAGATATATGTGAATACCAGTATTGGTGGTATCTCACTTTGCGGAAACTATTTTGAGACGGTTATGAAAAGGCTTGGAGTTTTGAAACTTGTCTCGGAGACGTCACATCACTCACTGCGACGTTTCATGAGTCGCGGGAATCGCAGAAACTTTTTTCTTTAACAAAGCAAATTGAAGGGTGGTTGAAAAGCTTATTGCTACAATGTATAATCAAATTTCCTTTGAAACCTTTACTAGGTACCCCAACAAACGCAAGATGGCGCTCTTGCGCACACATGCAAATTGGTACACAAAAATCGGTATCTCGAGAACAAAAGACACTTCCCATATCGCCTAGGAAAAGTGTATGCAGTGCCAAGGTTTTCATGAGTTTTTTTTCGATTTTGTAATTGCCCCAGAATTATTGATTACGTATAGTCATGTTTACGAGTGTAACGAACGGAAAAAAGTCATTATCAACCTCCTAAACCCAGAAATTTTCCCTTGAAAATGTTATGAAGTTCCAGTACTAATTTTGAGGCATTGTTATCGAAACTCACCTTGTTTTCCCCCTATATTTTGAGTGGTAACATGTGTCATTAAATCAGAGTCTTTGGCATTTTATGGCTGTTTAGTTATGTGTCTATACATACATGGTTGAAAAGCTTATTGCTACAATGTATAATCAAATTTCCTTTGAAGGGGTTAACAACTACGTATCAACTATATCTGTTATAACAATGTTTAATAATTAAAATCATTCATTTGAGGTTTTTTTAAATATTTAATGACCTGCCTGAACACCTTATTTCTAATGGACGACTATTTGCTGATGGCACACTAATCTACATGACAGTCAAATCTGCCAATGACGCCAGACAACTCCGAATTGACTTAAATGCCCTAGCAGCCTGGGGCCAGAAATGGCTCATGGAGTTCAATCACGACAAGTGCCAAGAGGCAACCGATAGATCACCAGTACTCCCTCCATTGAAAAGCCCTTAAGACCTGCTCTACAGCAAAGTATCATGGGTTGACGATCTCTTCCGGTCTACGATGGAACAAGCATGTGGACAACATCTGCAGTAAAGCCAACACTACCCTTGCCTTCTTACGCAGGAACTTGAGAATCAACTCTATCCAACTCAAGACAATGGCTTACTTTTCCCTTGTAAGTATGCAGCACCAATCTGGGACCCATGCACTGAGAGAAAGATACATAAGCTCGAGATGATCCAGAGAAGAGCTGCAAGATTTGCCCTCAACAGACATCACAATACTGAAATAATGTAACTGAAATGTTGAGAGAGCTATCTTGGCACTCACTACAGCAAAGGCTAGAGGTCCTCTGTCTGGTTCTCTTCTTCAAAATGCACCACAACACAGTTGATTTCACGAAGCTGCACCTTACATCACGCCAATCCTAATAGCAACAAGACATGTCCATGCCCAATGCTACCAGGTACCTCTATCAAGAACTGAACAGCACAGACAGTCGATCATTCTTTCCCTGCACTGTTAAGACATGGAATACCTTACCACATGATGTTATTTCCGCCCCATCAGTCGAGTCCTTCCAGCAGAGAATGATGGTGATGCAAGCAGCTTAAAATACCAACCCCTTTTTTTACTTGCACCTGTGATATTATTTTTTTCAACTGCACCGTCCAGCACAAGCACCAGAAACACATACGTACAGCCTGTAATAATCTTCAGGTCTGAATGATGCAGGTCTATACGGAAGAAAAAGAAGAAGAGTGAAATAAACAATCAACTTTTCATTTAACATATTTGCAAGCTTAGGCGACAGATCTGTACTGACCTCCTTCGGCTTTGGTTTGGTAAAGTTTCCCTTTGAACTCTAAGGTGATGTCAGCCCCAAGGTCAGCGTAACCCCAGATGACGGCACTTGATGGTTCCATCTGCAGTACCATGTGACTGGAGTAATATGCTGCCAATTTGAAGGAGCTCGCTACAGATAGGATATAAGTTGAATTAATGTGATTAAATACATTGTGCCTACAGAAAGCAATTAGAATGTTTTCAAAGATCATATTAATTAAAGAAATCGTAATATAATTATTTTTTTCTCTATTAATAGGCCTCATTGACGTTTAATTCTTTTTGAATAAAAAATTAAAATAAGCAGGTTTCAGCAACTTCGGCATTGCATGTCAAAAAAAGAAATGATCTCATCAACATTTTTTTTTAAAGCTATTAAACCGGCCTATACGATTCAATTGAATGCAAATGATAAGCTAGAACTAAAACTCGAATCTATTTACACTTTTATAGAACTCTGAGTAAACTTGAAGAGTAAAATGTTTTAATTTAACAAACAGTATTACTAGGTACCCCAACAAACGCAACACATGCAAATTGGTACACAAAAATCGGTATCTCGAGAACAAAAGACACTTCCCATATCGCCTAGGAAAAGTGTATGCAGCGCCAAGGTTTTCATGAGTTTTTTTTCGATTTTGTAATTGCCCCAGAATTATTGATTATGTATAGTCATGTTTACGAGTGTAACGAACGGAAAAAAGTCATTATCAACCTCCTAAACCCAGAAATTTTCCCCTGAAAATGTTATGAAGTTCCAGTACTAATTTTGAGGCATTGTTATCGAAACTTACCTTGTTTTCCCCCTATATTTTGAGTGGTAACATGTGTCATTAAATCAGAGTCTTTGGCATTTTATGGCTGTTTAGTTATGTGTCTATACATACGTCCTTGATATATCGTCCCCCAATAAATAAACAATTAGATTTTAGAGCCATAGAAATGGCTTGTCAAAGTAACAGTTAAACGGTCCTTTTTTATTTTTCTGTGAATTTCTCTCGTTTTCCGCGCGTGCGGGCATTACCCATGCCTGCTGTACAGAAGCCCTATCGTTACAGGGCCGGTGTGGTCGCGGATGCTGGCAAATCGCAGATCGTGATTTTTTTTTTAGTTTTGGCGCACTTTGCATCCATTCTAGCCATCATCTGCGCGCGGATCCCCTCGGTCATCGCCGCTGATGATGTTCGCCAATCGCAGATATCGTCCCTTTCGATACCAAATTTAACTTCGAAGTGACTTTTTGCTATTCTATTTCAAGACTTTGTAATATTGAATTATAAATCAATTATAGCCCATATATAAAACAGAAATAAACATTGTTTAATGAATAGGGGGGGGGCGGGCGACATTGGTTATAACCTAGAAGTAGAGTGTATGGTGGGCTCGAGCCTCCAGAGTGACGGGAGGAGGAGGTATTCTGGGTGGCGGGGGACTTTACGGGCCCGGGGTCTTCGGATGGGCGCCCCAAAGGGCGCCAAAATGACCTCAAAGGGGCGGCAAATTGACCTTAGGGGATGCCGACTCAAGGAAAATGTAAAAAAGAAAGAAAGAAAAATATATATATATAGTCTACATGTTTTCACCGATTGACATCTTAAACCTACCCCTTACTCCCAAAAAATACGTACTCCACACCTCCCGCTCTTCATCGCTCGCCCAGCGTAACGTGTGAAAATTTGAAATGTACCTTTTTGGTCTCGCCCGGTGTAACGGGGAAAAATAGGATGTACCTTTCTGGATCCACTGCGTGGGGGGGGGGCACAAAATCAAAATGACATCGGCCCCCGGGGTTGCCAAATCCTGCTTATGAGCCTGGGAAGCCACATATCATGATCAGCTATATAAACCTCTTGGCTCTCACTGTTAAAAAGAAAAAATAAAAGATCTACAAATAAAGAAAAAAAAGAAAAACAAATAAACAATTATATTCATTACTCATTAATAACTCATATCAATTGTTAGCTCACGTGGATAAATGTAATATCTAACGCTATACATTAAATCTAACATAAAGAACGCGTCGATTTATTTTGTAGGAGGGACGATAGGCACCAGTAGTGGATTACAATTCATGAGTATTAGGTTTGAAAATCATGCAGTCTGAGCCGCAGAAAATTATACAACGCCTCTACATTAATGTCAACAAAACCCGCCGCTAACGCGCGAAGCGACGCGTGATGACAACTGCATGCAATTATTACTTAGCGTACAAAAATCGCCTAACGAAAACTTCCCCTGTCGGTAAAATGGAATTGTCAGTCGATCCGTCGAGAAATTGAGTCATTGGACAAGAATAATATTCGAACTTTTATCATAAGTTTTCGTAGGTAGATTGCTTCAGACCAGATTGGGGGAAAATACATTTTGGCAAGGCCTATAACACCATTTGTGCCTAAGTTGTAATCAGAATCTTTAAATTTCACATACAAGATTTATGTTCCTATAACGGATTGTGTATATATATAGGTGATGCTGCCACTCTTGCGAGACGCCGTCCACATGCGATATGCAATGTATATGCGGAAATATTTACCCATCGAGTAAAGCATTCATTTGTGAATAATGTTCAAAGTAAATAACTATATATTTAACCAATCGAAATGAATGTACCATATTTGGAAACTGAGAAATTCAAGCTTTTAAAAAACTGCTTGATCACTAAGAGGTGTAATATAAATTATGCGTAATCGAGGAAAGATGACTATGGTCCAGGCGTATGAACATTTTGAGAGAAAATTGCCACTATCTGTATCAGGAATTTTACTCTTAGTAGATTTCGAATTGACACAAGTGACAGGCTTTTTTTCCCTTTGCAATAAGTTATTCCTATTTTTGTAAAAATTCAGAACTCTTAGCGATCTTATTCAAGTTGATCATTTCTTTGAAAAGGTAGTTTGTCGCATAATCAAAAAACAAATGAAAAAGCTGTGCAAAATACAAAAGTCTACTGCGCGCGTTCGCTTTGCGTAAGTGAAGCAGACTCTTCCCTTAGTTTATCACTAGAATTGATATGAACTAAAATTATTTATTATGGCAAACCCTTGATCTGGGCGCCGTAACACAAAGGTTTGCAATCAATTGAAAGTTGCAATACCCAATCACAATCACTGTTGCATGCAAGTTTTGTTCAAATGACTGATCAGTGACCAATTACAATGCTTCCTTCAAATTTGCGATTGATCGCAAACCTTTGTGTTACCGTGCCCAGATGCTGCAAAGAAAAAATGTAAGCGTAAGCCTAGTATAAATGGCAGTCCTCAGTCCCCCTGCACGTACGTTCCTCCTTGGATCTTGGCGTGCGCAGCCATATTGTGCGGTGGTCACATGTTTGGATTTCCATGGTCACATCACGTCTTAAGTGAAACGTTCACTCTCCACGCCATACACAATAGAAAGTCGAAGATAGATGCAAGTTGTGTTGTGACCATCGCGGTCTATTGTCATCTTGTGCGACGAAGGGTTCGTTCATTTATGTTCGTGTTTTTTCATGCAACAAAATGACACCGAAGACAAAATAGTAAAAAAATCCACAGAAATAACACAAAAGCGACAACGTTGTGAATATACACCTCTACTTTGGATATTGGTGTTTTAAATATACCAATTAAACACACAATTTGGCGTTTCTATGGTCACTTTCAAGAGTGCTCAAATTGACGATTTATTTTTTTACTAAACCAAATATAGAAATTATATGTGCTTTTATAAAATCATATTTTTTTAATATCTCTTCCCTTTTTGATATTTTGAAAAAAATATGAAATTTTAATTAGAAGTTAACTGAACCGATACCGTTGTTGGTTTAAGGAGGATAGTTTTTTTGACTTGGGGACGCCTCTTTGAAATCGGGTAAAATCTTCTCTTTTTTACAAATAAAACCATAAATTCGTAACAAGTACATTTTCATCATTATGTCAATCGTTTATTTATGATTTTAATGTTGATATCAATCATCGAAATTAAAATTTGGAGTGTGGAAATACAATGTATGTCTATGTTTTGTTGGGTTAATGCTGCAGCGTGCGTTAAGAGGCTATATCGCCGCGACTATCGGCCAAGTTTTCCAGTCCCATTCCGGTGTTTGGTAATATTTCACGTGGGTTTCACAAGTGATATTCCAGGATGTGTCTTCAAGTCCAAAAAACTATCCTCCTTAACCCAACAACGGTATCGGTTCAGGTAACTTCTAATTAACATTTCATATTTTTTAAAAAATATCAAAAAGGGAAGAGATATTGAAAAACTATGATTTTATAACCCCAAAATTCGTCATTTTGATCAGACTTCCGAGATGAATAAATAACTGAGCGAAATAATTCCCAATTGTTTGTTGAATTAGTTTATTTGATACACCAATCTCCAAATTCAAGATGCATATGCACCATTTTGCCACTTTTGATTTATTTCGGTGTTTTTTTTTTTTTAAATGTTGCTGTCCAACTCGTTTCTACTGCTTGAGAAAAACATTACAACATATTACCGACCTCTCGCGTTGCACACGAAAACTAGGGTGCGCGCGCACCTTAAACCAACATGGCGCCCTACGCCAGGAGAACACATAACCAATAGGCGAGAAACGTACGTGCCTGCTGAACATAGCGTCCCCTATGCCTAGCTATACACATCCTCTCCATTGCAAAAAAAAAAACAACAACAAAACAAAAAAAAAAACAAAACAAAAACAAAACAAAAAAGAAGCTAAGAACCAAAAACAAACAAAAATAAAATAAAATTTATAGGCCTAATTAGACCTCCTCTTTAGGTTGTATTGAGTGTATAAGCACCGCCTGTTTTAAACCCTGGTTTCCGGTATGAATCTAGCAGTGGCGGATCCGGATTTCAATACAGGGGGGGGGGGGCGAAATCGGAATTTCAGATTTTGGTACACCCATTTTTTTACCCGTCACACCGGGCGAGCCTAAAGGTAGACATATTTTTTTCACGTCACGCTGGTCGAGCCGATAAGCGGGGTGGGGGGGGGGGGGGGGGGGGGGTGGGGGGGGAGGGGGTGGGGGTAGGTGCTTATTTTTTGTTTGCCTTCGGCCATCAAAGAGGTCATTTGTATTACCTATAGGGGTAAGGTTGGAGTTGAATCGGCCCACTCGTCAATTTATTCTACAATTTTTTTCTTCGTCTTGCCCCTCCCCTTTTTGTTACTTTTTTTAGGGGGTCTGGGCCCGTCACCTCCCCCCCCCACCCTGGATCCGTGCCTGGCTTGGAGAAGTCGGGAAATTAGGCCTGCAATTAAAGTAAATTATATAATTACTAGCAAAAACAATTGATTGCGCTGTGCCATGTATTACAGTTCGAGAAGGATTTTTGTTAATAATGCACGAGATAATAAAAAGACAATTTATTCTGTAAGCTAGACTATCTTGATGGCTGGTTGTGGAACGATCGTACGATGAATGCAATTCACGTGTATTAATAAATTTGTGCGAGCGCGATGCTATATTTTATGCTAGTGCAGTGCATGCATTAGTTACTACTTCTTTTGACAAGAATAGATCTGGGATACGAGTAGCCCCTATCGAACTGAACAATCATTAAGGAATCTTTAAAGACGGGTATGTAGGCTATGACTATGTCATTCATTTTAAGATTAATCAACTGAACTAACTATTATAGAATCATATATAATTTTTGCAGTAGAAATCTAGTGCCAGCACTGCCTAACTGGCTCTGCCAGTTGCAGTAGACGAAGGCGAGGTTCATTCTGTGACCAGGGGGCCCTGCTGGAAAGAACACACTCATTCACATTGTGAACACAGTGTGAAAACACTATGCACACTGTGAAAAGGTGATTTCACAGTGTGGACACCACCACAATGTGGAAAACTACACATTGTTCACAATGTGAAAATTTATTTCACAGTGTGAATATACCAGCTCACAGTGTGAAATTGATTTCACAGTGTGGCCAAACTATGAAAATAATTTCACAATGTGAGAAACAGATTTTCACAGTGTGAATACCTTAGGACTTATATTTCACAGTGTGAACAGTAGGCCTATAGTTCACAGTGTGGCCACAGTGTGAATATCCGGTTATCCACACTGTGAATCAGTGTGTTTCACAGTGTGAATCTCCGATTATCCACACTGTCTTTTACAGTGTGACCACAATGTGAAAACTCCCCAATTTAACATTTTGGAGCAGACTTCACAATGTGAAACACAGTGTGATTCACACTGTGTTTCACATTGTTAATGAGTGTGTTCTTCCCAGCAGGGATGACCCCATCGGTTCTGCGGAAGGGTGCCTTTGATTTTTTTAAAAATTTTAATATATAATATGAAAACAATTCTTATAATTATAGTGATAAAAATAGTGATAATAATGTTGATAATAATGAGTAAAGGAAGGATGCTGTGCGACAACTTAACCTTATTTTACTGCTCACGCACTAAAGTGAGTCTTAAAGACTCAATTATTAAAGATTCACTTAAGGGATTAAGGGAGTCTTCTCACTTAGTGAGTCTTAAAGACTCATTTGAAGTCAGTCTTTCAGCATTCAGACCCATTACAAATTAGTCACGGGTTTATCTGTACAGCGCGTCGCCCAAAAAATGTTTTTTTTTTTTTAACTCTAATTTATGAAAAAATGATTACCAATATTAAGCTTTATACTCAATTAAGATTATTTACTTAAAAAAACTTGCATTATTCTGCGATTGCTGTGAAAAATTTCAAATGCTTCATTGGTTTTGAAAACACAGGCTTTTTTGTAATAGTTGGTATTTTTGGCCCATTCCAAGTTTGCTCTTGGAAAAAAAATCAATAATACTTTACGTTAGAATTTATTTAGCGCCCAATAAGTGGGATGTTTTTTAGGAGATGGGCTGTATAACGAAACACTTGATTGATCAAGTGAGCCACCATGACTCGTCAGAAATAAAATTAGGCCTATATGTCTGAGTCCTCAAGTGAGTCATGAAGATATTCAAGAGGGTATTGAAGACTCACTTAAAAAGAGTCTCAGAGTAGTCAGACTCTTTTTGTACTTACATTGTCCTTCAAATGTTTCGTTATGAGGACAAACCGTTGACTTTTGAGGAGATAACGCATAATTGTAACAGTTATTACTGTTGCAGTGTACCCAACCTTGCAACAGACACTAGTCCACTCTTCAATAAAGAATCAACTACCCAGTGACGTCGATTACAGGATGATGAAGGTACTTCATCGGGATCACAAGATGACAATATAGTGATTATCGAGCACGATGAACTTGATAGAAATGTCCCTCCTCTCCCCTTTGAAAACGAATTATTATGTAAACCCTGTTTTATTTCATTTTTTTCCCCTATTTTTTTTTCTTTGTTAGTACAAACCTACCCTGCTGGAAAGAACAGAGTGTCGCACAGTGTGTTCACATAGTCGACTATGTTTAAATGCTCGAATTTAACATTGTGTTGATGATTTCACATTGTGATATGGTTTTCCACAAAATATTCACATTGTGGTGTGCGGTTTCACACTGTGAATTTACCCGCTCACAATGTGATATTGTGGTTCAATTTTGTAATCGATCATAAAGCGATAATAATGATTTTTGGTAATTAGTCGAGTTTTAATCATGCTTCTTTTCTAAAACAGTATTAAATACTTTACACACGTTTTTTTTTTAAACAAAATAATTTGAAAACACTAGAATTAAAAAGTGCAATAAAGAAATAAGCGTGCAATTTACCAAAAATGAATTTAACGAAATATAAACCATGACACAAATGTTTTATCAAAAATATAATAATATGGGAAAACATATTACGTTAAATTGAAATGTTCTTCAATGTGCTCTGAGCATTTAGCCCATAGAGCTGGAGGAGAAGCTGATGACTCATGAGCCATAGCAAAGATTAATATGCTATGTGTTATCTTGGGTGCATCCAGTGATATTTCATTATTGGTATTTCACAATGTGGACAGTATTAAAGGCATAAGCTAACGTTATAAGCATGTAATTTAAAAAAAATTGCAGTTAAGATGAAACATGTGTATCGATAGCTTGATATCAGCTCACAAGCTCTGAAACCACCAAAAACTTTGAATGAAATGCTTTAGATAGACTATAATCTCATATTTCATATAATTAATATCGTGCCGAGATTAATTCCAAGCCATGGATTTCGCTAACGGAAAGTTCAAATTTTTTTCCTTGTCTGCCTCCCTCTGTGTTCAGATGATCGGCAATCACAGGACTAAACCCACCTCCGACTGTCAATCACACACAAATGCCGTCCGCGATCGTCCAATAGAAACGACGATACGAAACGCTCACAGAGCTCATTTGCATTTGTAAACATAGACTTCTTAGATTTTTCTGACGAGACGTACAAACAAAACTAGCCCAAAATTCCACATTTTGATTCCTGCACAAAAATCTCACACCCCTAAATCGAATCAATATATGTTTGTTATCATTCTTGGGGAATTTAAAAAGAGTTTTGCCAGGAAAATATCGATGTCAAAAAAGCCGTGCAACAAAATGAAGTAAGCATGTCCCACATAGTGTAAACTGTGTGTGTAACAAAGTGTGTGTGTCTTTGTGAATTGCCGTGAAGGAGCGTATGTGGCTCATGGTTGAGCAGGGTTGAAGCAAGGAGTTTCTACTAACTCCTTGGTTGAAGAAGGCAGTAGGGAAAACATGAACGATCTATTTATTCTTCTGTATGAATACAACCATTGTTACGTTTACCAAATTCCAGAACTCTGTTTTAGATAATTTCTACAACTTTTGCCTTTGTACAGATAATCGTGCTAATAAATTTAATTTTTGTCACAAAATCAGTTTGATCGTCTTTTTTGTTTCTCCAGTCTTATTTCTTTGATCCTCCGATCGACATGTGTGTTTTCTCTTTTTCATTATTATTTTTCATTCTATTCAATTTGTTCAAATTTCATGCATAAAAACAAACAAAAAAAAAAATTATAAATAGGGCCTATAAATTCATCTAATTTGTTTACTTTTCTATATGTATTTTCAAAACGGGGTCAGGCTAAAAGTCATTCTATTTTCAGATATATTTTAAGTTTATAGTACTTGTTCACGACTATTTTGTACCTAACTTTATATTTTCATTTTTTTTTTAAATCATTGTTCTTCTTAATATTATTATCATCATTTGTAATTTCAATAAATCCACACACCGAATCATCTCACACTCAAAATCAATTTATTTTTTTCTATAATATAGTCATTCGTCTCTCTCTCTCTGTCTCTCTCATTGGCCCCGAGACAAGCTCGCGACTCCCGTGTCTGAAGTTGCGTAAACATTGCCGCAACGTCTATTTAGTCTCTTGGGAGTCGCAGGAAATTCGAACAAAAATATGAAAAATTATTTTTATATCGCAATTTTCCAATCGTGAGCAAGTCTCTTTTATGTCTCCGAGTCTTTGGGAGACGCAGCGAAATCAAAATAAAACGATGTCAAGCATGACTTATTAATTTTGAGACTTTTCCTATTGTGAGAATTTGCAGCGCCTCAGAAGTACATGTAGACAGAATAACGTCTCTACTTCTCCAGAGGCGTACACCATAAAACGCAGAGACTAACAAATACACCTCCCGAGTCTTTGCATCATCTCACGATTCAATCACAGGAAAAGTGAACATGTATGAGATTGGTTCCGTCACAGAAATGTCTCTGATACGTTTTGGAGCCTCAGAGACATCTTTGTGACGTGAGATGCCACCTTATAGTCGCAAACTAATCTCATGGCCAACTCGATAGCCCCCTTTCAATATCATATTTATGTGTTTAATTTAATATCACTATTTTATCGGGGGGGGGGGGGTAAAAAAAAACTCAAGTTAACTCCATTCAATCATCACTCTCATGGCAAAGAAAAAGGTTTGTGATTCGAGTCGCTGGAGTCGTGGAGATACTACCGAAACATCTATTAAGTCCCCGGGGAATTGCAGTAAAATAAAACAATCTAAAATTGTCAAACATAAACTTGTTTGACTTTTCAGAATGATTGTTCCAGGTCGCAAGTCATTTGCACAAAGTCTTTATAGTCCTTAGAAAAGTCCAGCGAACATGGTCATTTTCAATACTGCTTTCAATGCGATAAGTTGGATTGACTCTGAAGATAAACAAACATGTTTGAAATAAATTTTTCTGCGATCTTCCCATGCTTTGCGTTTTAACGACTCCAGGGACTTGGCCAGCAAGATAGACCTTATCTCAACAATTCTATAACTTTGTAAATGAAGAACTGTATAAAGAGATATGTTAAATACTTGTTTATAATCTGCAGATATGAGATTTTGACATTTGATTCACCATAATTATTTAAAGAGCTTTAAAGCTCTTACAAGCCTTTGTAATAAGACTTTATGATTTACATAAAAATATATTTGTATTAATGCAGTGCAATCTGCAAAATAAATTGAATCGTTGTTATATCTCTAAGCAATGGTTTCTTGTACCCAAAATGCCATCCAGTCTACACCCATCATAAACTCCGTGCCAAATAAACATATGTGCACAAGTTTAGATATTAGGAGAATCGCCTTGTTTATTGTGAAAATCCTGTATAAAAAACCTGGCATTGATTGAGCTCAATATAAGGGAAGTAGATTGTATTTAAACATAACCATATCCCATTGATGAGTTTGTATTCTCAACAAAATGTATCTATTTTGTTGAAAATTCTCAAAAATATAATCATAAACAACACCATAATGTATTCAGGCCTAGTTCAGAACAAGGTGCATTTAAAAAGTTGTCAATATCACAATCACAGGAATGGTAAAAAGTTCTACATGTACTTTGTTTATTATCAAGTTCATTAATATAGTTTTTAGCATATAAAATGAGGTTTCTAATTTTCGATATTATACTAAATGAATGTAAATCATGATAAAAAAACAAAATTAAATTTACAAAGTGATTAACAAAAGCACTTATCAACAATAATGAAGAGGAATTAAAATTTTCAGGATTGCATTGTTCACAAGTTAAATGATGACGGTACTAAA
Source organism: Paracentrotus lividus (assembly GCA_940671915.1). Taxonomy (NCBI): domain Eukaryota; kingdom Metazoa; phylum Echinodermata; class Echinoidea; order Camarodonta; family Echinidae; genus Paracentrotus; species Paracentrotus lividus. Next base: position 297,746 of record CALNVZ010000992.1, read on the forward strand.
TATATTTTTAAACAATATAACATGACAAAAGAATACATTTTCAAAGGAGTGGCCTAAAACGTTTATTTTGTATAAAAGGTAAGGCGATCAAAGAACTTTCAATCACTTCAACATGAAAAAACGAAACATAATGATAGTCTACTCAATTTATAACAAGGCGATTTAGAACCAAGTCCAATTTCCTCATGCAACAAAGTGAACTTTATACTGAATAGTGAACACAAAATGTTTTCCACACACAGGATTGGGATCAGGAGGTGTTAATCATTTTTGTAAAATATAAATCTAATTACATTCCCCTTGTTGTATCAGGAGTGGACTGTAAACATGTTAGTGCAAACTATCTATATCCACCATGGGTGTATTTAGCATTGTATGCAAGGCTCCATACGCACTGTTGAAGCGTTCATGCAGCTGCCTTTAGGCCCCTAACAATAAAAACAGCAAAAACCAGATATCTCATGGCAAATGCAGGAACACCATCCCTCACAGTTTCTGTTACTGGTGATACTATTCATTCCAGTCAAGCTATCATCTTTGACGAACCAGCTCAATCTCAGATTCCGATGCCAGGTCAAAGGTGGTTGAATCGTTCAAGCTCATGCATGGACTTCTCTACTTCCAGAACCAACCCAAGTAAGTACATGGGTAACTAAGGCTGATTCCTGTTAAGATAAACAGAAAAAATATGTTCCGATGAAAATTACAATATCGCACTTCCACTGGTTTAGTACTTGGTGTACAATCGAATCATATTCAAAGAAGATATTTATTTAACACGCAGTAAAATTTAATAAGACTTATCTGACTGATAATCACACTCTAAACTAACTTAAATAACTTACTGTAAAAATACTGAAGGTGAACCATACATGGAGCAATTATAAAGGCAGTTCGTAGTTAGGTCAGGAGAAACTTTCTCAAAAGTTTTTCCCTTTATTCAGACACTACTTATTTCAATTCAATCTAATCTACAATAATTTTTAAAATTTAACAACTGGGAACCACCAACATAGACAAAGTTTCCAAGAAAAGTTAGTATCAGTAGGCCCTCTACAGTCTAACATGCACTTCTCAACCGGAAGGGCCTTTAAAAGGTGTTATGTATGTTGTTAGAATTTTTTCTCCAAAATCAGTAATTTAGGCCACCCGTAAAAAGTTTACGAGGTGGCATAAAAATGTGATGAGAAAATTTTTCAATAAAAAACATGACTTTCTCAGTCTGATGATGCATGATGTAAAGGAGCGCAAACATATATCATAAAGTTTCTTGTAATAGACTTTTGAGAGATCATACCTCCTTTTGATTATGACAATGAATATAAAAAGCATGTTTTAAATCACAAACCTACCCTGCATGTTGATCCATTTAGAGTGGTCGAAAGAAAACAGGGGAAGAGGGTGAATCTACAGGTCTAAATCCGCATCATATTCAAGGCTAGTGCCAAGAGACAGGTGTCACCAAAGCCACATTCTTCCATTTCTAACACAGATGAAAGGTGGTAATCCAAAAACAAAAAGACCCAAATTAGAATTAAAAAACAAAACAAACATACAAATCTTCTAGATCAAATATTCAGCAGCATTATTCCTAGTTTATATACTAAAGACTTACAAATATTGAGGGGGATAATAGACACTTGTAGTTGTTGTAGATCTAATGTTATTAAAATTACAATTACAATAAAAAAAAACCCCAAAAAACATTAACAACAACATCTTTTGTTGTAAGGCAATATTATTGTCTTTCTCGAAGTTCAAGCTTTAGATTATATTCGATCCTGGCGAAATTCAATGAAAGAACAAGACGACGACTGATGATATTTCATGGTTAATTTCTTGCCTGATAATGACACTGAACATTTTGAGAGGGGAGGGATGTGCACGTAATCGACGTCGATCTCCATGGGCTAGGCTTGGCTTAGGCAGAAATATTCCACCGTTCTCGGAATATTTTAAACATTTTATAATTTTTGGGGGCTTCCCATCTTATTTTGTATTGAGCATTCACTGTTTAACCAATTAATGCAATCCCAAAATAGCGACTAGGCTATACTATACTATAACGATTTAGCTTATAAATATAGGGGAATAAGTCGGGAATGGATACTGCATTTTGTTTATGATCTTCTTCTTCAGTGTAGACCTGTGTCCTTCAGACTTGAAGATTATGATTTTAAATAATACATATTTTGATCAACGCATTTTGGTTTATTTAAACGTATTGTCTTTTGAACGATCAACAAACTCGGAGAACAATGCAAGGCAAGTTGAAGTGCGGCTTCCGAGTTGAGGCAAACGGATCGTCAACTCTGCGACACAAGTTCATAAGTTAGAGACAAGTCAATTGACTGCATAGATAGGCAGAAATATTCCACCGTTCTTGGGATATTAATTGAATATTAAAGGAATTTGTCCCATATCCCATTGAACTGTGAGCATTCAGTGTTTAACCAATGCAATCCCAAAATAGTGACTGAATCCTTCGGTCTACTGCATAGACAGACCTCTAACGTTACTTCCTTCCAGTAATTACGATTGTTGATTTGTGAGGCCACATCAACAACAACGTAAATTAACCCGTAAAATAAGCACTAAAGTACAAAATCAAATTCTACTTACTTTTGTATCAGTTTGTTTTGTTGACCAGATCAAGAATGTCTTACTTCCATTTCGAGCAGCTAACCCTGCTGTATGTATGCATGCATGCAATTCATCAGCAGATTGCGCGCCCCGGCCCCTCGATCGAGCTCATCCCAGGGCAGCACAGCTGATTGTAGCCTCTTATCGAAGCTCTTGCGACCGTCATCATCATCAATGCAATATTAATTATGCTGGGGGAAAAAAAGAAGCCAAAAATGGTGACAAACGAAGCAAGTCTAGCAAAATCTGGTATCTCTCAAGCTTTTTTTTTTTCCCCTCTTGCTCGGCATTATTGATATCGAGAACGAATAACAATCGCCATGGCTTGGACAAGAGTCTAACTGAATGTTTGGATTTCTATGATACGCTATTTATAGTTCAGGCAGGGGGTTGCTATAACAACCCCGTTGTTCAGCTCAGCTAGCTCCAGCCAGCATGACTTCATAGATCATAGAGGTCATTGCAAACGAGTCCCCCCCCCCCAGGAAAAACAAAACAAAACAAAAACAAAAACAAAACAAAATAAACACAGTCGATTTATTATTTCACATGTATATCTTCAAAATATAAAATTGTCGTATTTGCATGAAGAAAGGAATATCGAGAAGGCTACGAAATTGTATAAACCATAACGGGTGGGCCGGGGATGGGTATGCAAATTATGGGTAATAGGCGCTCCAAATTAGGTAATAGGCGCTCCCCCCCCATCCGCATCCGCGGTAACATCTTCATTCTCACCCATTCAGCAAAACTCACAATGTGGCAAGTGCACAATAATTGAAGATATTATTGCAAGATAGTTCTTTTACAGTTCTTTTATGTGAACCATCATCATGACACGATGATGATGTTGTGATATCATCGTCATAATTATTTTCATCAATATACAGCCTATGGGCAATATTTCAATGACAATGTTGTAATCATTGTAGTTGCTTGTATTGATGCTGATATGGTAGCTATATTATTTGTTTACATGTATGTATGTAACGCATTTTTCAGTGAGCAATGCCACTTTTATTCAACATATCCTGCACAGGAATCGCTATTCTTTATTACTGGGTATGGATGCTAAAAGGATTCAAAGAAATAATTGATGATCAGCTAACAGAGTAAAAGATATATCAAAGTCAGAAATAACATTCAGCATTATGCAAAATGATGTTTTACCGTTTTGTTATATCCTTGATTTTTGATCTGACTTCAGTTTTGTTTTTCCATATTACTTATTTTTTTGTGGCCATAATGATAGTTGAGGATATGAGCTTTATATACATCTAAACCTTTTCTCCAAGATCATATATTTTCAATTGGTAGCCTTGTCAAAAGTGTATAGTTCTTTTTGGACGCACTGGTCTTATGAGAATTAGCTGTATTTTTAACCATTCAAGAAATCATTAGAACTATAACTTTTATTAAAAATTATTTTTTACATTTAGCCTATTTGAGAAAAAAAATGATGAGTCAATAATTAATATTCCGTTGATCACTGATTGAAATATACTTTGGATAATTATGATCGAATTTTGGGCTCTGACTTCTTTTTTGGACGGAGTAGGCCCCGCCAGTCTACCAAGTTGAAATTTTCAGCCATGGGAGTCGGTGTCGATATAGAGCATGGACAGACCAAGAAATAATAATAATAAATAATAAAACAGTTAGGCCCTAGGTGAACTTCTGTTAGAAAATTGACCACTGAAATTTAACTGTGCATCCATAACTCGACGACCCTCTCGCCCTCCAAGACCAACCGTCCAACGAAACAAACAAACAAAAAGATACACAATATTTAAAAGAAAGGGGAATAGTGAATTGAACAAATGAACATCGTCTTGTTTTATATAAGCGACACAAATATCATAAGCATACAGCAAAGCATTTAACATTAGCTGTTTGTTTTATTACAACTTTGTGGGACATACTACTAGCTATATAAAATGATTGCCATTCACGTATGACGTACTGTAATCTGATGTTATGAAACAATTCATTTCAAGGAAACAAAATCAATTCAATCGGACTAGCGTTTACATTGTACATTGAACAATCTTCGATGAAAAAGTAATAATAATAAAACAAAACAGGAGGTTGCACGAGAATTGAAATTGGGGGAGACGGGATTAGAACTATGAACATATCGTTTGTCTTTGTTATAACAATACTAGTAAAGTACTAGTATATAAAAAATTAATACCGCCGTTGTAGACGTTGAAATGGTGATGTTGTTGAAACAAAATCAATATCAAGGGAGGAAAAATCAATTTCATTGGACTAAGCGATCTAGCATTATTTTGAATAATCTTTGATGAAAAAAAATAAACAAAACAAGCACAACAAAAAGGTGGCACGAGAATTTATTTTTTATTTATTTATTTATATTTATTTTTATCTTTTTTTTTTCTTGTGGGGGATCTTGAAAAAATCGTCTTGCCTATATCAGCATATAAACAAGTATCAATGACGTATTACTTGGTAAAATTTTGGAAGATCACAATGAACCTATAACTTCATCATGAGTAAAAGAGTACTCCATGTTTTCAATGATCAGAACAAGTTATATAGGTCCATGGTCTTCACAAGGAACTAAACTACACACCGCTCCATCTCCCCCCCCTTGAATATTTCCATACACATTAAAGAGGAAGAAACGTACAAAGGCAAAACAGTTCACATGTTCAGAGCGATATACAGTACATGCATGCATGCTACGCATAGAAATTCACGTGTTGGGATTCTATTACGGTGCTATTTATAGCCAGCACACCAAACTGGCCTTTGCCTCTAACGTCCACTGCGCCATGGGATCCGTATCGGCCGCCGACATACACACAAATAGCTTACACTCAGCGTGCGGACATGGCAGTGGGAACGTGTGGATTCTTTGTAAACAGTACAGACACGCTGATCGCCTGGCGGGATGTGTACTGCACTACGAATTATGCTGTGTGTATGGAACGTAATTTCATATCGTGAGAAAAACCTCAACACTCGGATTGTATCGCTCGTTGCCCGCCTTCACATATTTAATGCACAATCAGCGATCTCTATGGCATTTGCGCTTCCATGGTGGGGGCGCTACTAAAAATACATGGTACAAATTTTGAAATACAACGAACTCTTTGTCACAAAGGGACTGCTGTAACCGAAAAAGGTTACTTATATTTCATTTTTTTAAATATATCCAATGAATTTTACGATGTGAGATTTTCATGATGGATTTTAATATTTAATGTTATATCCATACTATTTAGGTATCAAAATGGATTTATTTTTAAACAGGGAATGAGCTTATCTTTTGCCTTTAATCAGAGCGTTTCAACAGTGTGATTGGAGTTTCACAATGTGACATTGATGATGGGTTTCACAGTGTGGGTTTCACAGTGTGGAAGTTTCACAATGTGAACTTCCACAATGTTAAATTGGGGCGTTTTCACAGTGTGGTCGCGTTGTTCCACACTGTGGTTCACATGTGATTCTCTCGTTACCACACTGTGAATTAGCGTGTTTCACAGTGTGAATCTCCGATTATCCACACTGTGTCAGGTGTTTCACAGTGTGGCCACAGTCTGAATCCCCGTTATCCACACTGTGACCACAGTGTGGTCACAGTGTGACACAATGTGAAAACGCCCCAATTTACATTGGTGGAGGGACTTTATGTTCACATGTGAAACACAGTGTGATTCACACTGTGTTTCACATTGTGAATGAGTGTGTTCTTTCCAGCAGGGGGTAGAGCGAGGCTGCTAGTATGATGGAGGTATACGATGGCGCGGCGGTGCCCAAGTCTGTGCACCTAAAATTCGATCTTGATCTTATTAGGCCTAAGTTACAAAGTAAAATATTTTTTTAAAGATTCATCAATGACTTGTTATTCCGTTCTTAATATTGAGGTACCTTAGTCCACGCAGCACGGAGAAAAGTCTACCATTCCGCTTTCACAGGAATAGATCTAGATCTAGAGAACAATGCATGTTGATTGTTGGGCGCTCTGATTAGCTACCGGTAGCTATCGCGAGGAGCTCCGCCTCCAGGTTGCGATGACTGAAGTGCGTTGACCGTAACTGAACAACGCGATTCAGCTGTTCCCGAAAGACCTCTTTTTCGTGCGCGCTGTCAATCATAACCAAAGTGGATCCATTTCGCAAGAAAAACTGCAAGGCTCGACTTCACAAAAGGTTAAGCGTAGACCCACTCTTTCAATATTTTTTAGAATGAAGAAGAGAAATATAAAAAGGAACTACAACAAATCCACTGTCGGACTACGCCCAACATTTGAAAACGTATAAAGAAATGAGGACTTACCAAAAAAATAAATGACGAATCTAAATTTTATCGTGACTATTGTTCATTGGAAGGCACAATGGTAACTTTGTTAGTGTATTTCATATGCTAAACGTGCTTATTCGAGCATCGTGCATAAATTATTAAATTATGGAGTAAACATTTGTACGTGCGCAGTAGGCCTATGGTGAGAGTGCCTAACTAAGTCTGCACAGTGCCCATGTCTGCGCACCCATGTAAATTCGCAAATTTTATAGTACAAAACCCCTAACTAATATCAACCTGCAATCTTAACCTCAACAATTCATTTTGATACAAAAAAACTGCGAAAAAATTGATTTAAAATGGTTTTCAGCAAGTTATATTTGGCCATGTGTTTTGAACTCGCCACCCAAAAAGGGTGGTTTTGTTACGCTTTTCCAAATTTTGTTTCCGTTAAAGTATGATGTATGATAACTCGGCTAAATAGAGGGGTATTACCTAAACCGACCAGCCCCCGTCGCGAAGCGACGGGAACTGACGAACCAGTAGACATATTTAGTGAAGTTTTGAAAATAACTATACATGACCACAAATTTCGTGGTCAAAAATACCTTATTTGAATTCATACTCACATTGAATCGAATTTTTTTTCCTCGAATTGGTGACATCTGCGAATGTTTCACATGAAGTAATCAACTAATAATGAAGAAAAATACAGGAAAATTGAGTCCATCAAAAAGAAGAGATTACTCGGCACTTGAAATCGCGAACACAGCATCGCGATAGAATACGAAGAGGTGAGGGTGGGTTGAGGGGGGGGAAGAGGAGGGGGGGGGGAAGAGGTACACACAAAGTTATGGGATTTCGCACCCTGCTGTGCATAACCATGATAACTTTATGGATTTATTTGAGCTGTAAGCTTTTAGGACTTTATAGCTTAGAGTCTCATGCATTCTTTTGACACCACAGTTATAAAATTCAGCCATTTGGTAATGGCGCATGTTCCGAAAATCGCCGCGCTGCGCGCGGTTAAAAATGACAATTCACCAAATATTGACTGTGTATTGTACATAAAGTAACTCAATA